>OX465396.1:16467131-16845483 GCA_950005105.1 Lycophotia porphyrea | reverse complement strand
GGAGGTTAGGTTGTATAGGTTATATCTGACACTACGTGTTAGGCACTACGAGTAGGTGTTAGGTTATTTTCGTTACGTTACGTTACGAAAGTTACGTTACGGTTATTTTCGTTACGGAATTTCTGGATTCGGTCTCCACGCTCAAGGCCCGCGATAGAAGCTATGCAATAGCTTAAAAATGGTAACCACTGCAAAGTCGGACTAAAAAACATATTTTCTTTCTTTCTTTTCTGTCAAATGAAGACGGCCGTAGAATGAAACCCCTGGGTCGACCATGAAGTTAATATGAAGGTTTCGTTCTATACAATCGGTAGAATAGGCATCGTTGTGGTCAGTCTTATAACATCAGTAGACCAGCAGAATCATAATAGGATAATAATATGAATCACGCAGTTAATATTAAGAATTGTCACTTTGTAACCATTTTGCGAATCGTAACGTAATTGATATTGTTTTTCGTGTGGTTAGTGCATACCCTGATATCAGAGTTTTATGCCGCCCATGGGTTTTTGACTTTGCTTTACATATGCTGCCGAGAAATATATTAATATCCTATTATGATACTGCTAAAGCTGCCAACGAACTGTCACTCTCTCAGTATGTTGACTTATGACTACTTGAAATAGGTAGTAGTATGTATTGGAAAGTCGTTCTGTATTCAAAAAATAATTAAACCATAGCCTTCCATGAATTTAACGAGCACTTATTACTATTAAGCAGAAATACAAATATTACAATCTTTTGTTTTTTTTGCTGTTAACTTAATACATTATTTCGTCCCGTTTTCCTCAAAAACAAAGGTATAAAAGCCAGACTTGAAGTCGAATGTAGGTACATTCGTTTTATTTTGTCGTGTTTGGATATATTCAGTATTTGATCTCGAATTCTCGATATCCACCTGTGACCTCCCGAAATATCGCGTGACAATACAAAACTACTTGAAGTTGTGATACATGGGGAGTTTTTGTAAACCAAGTCAATATTTTCAGCATGGGTTCTGTTTTTGTTTGTTTAGGGGCGTTTTATAAAATTATGGCGGTTATAAGATTTGGGTGTCAGCTGTCAATACTTTATGTCTAGGTACGTGCGCTCTAAAAGATAATGAAACTTTAAGACCAGGAATCCAGAAAAAGACAGCCGAAAACCAGCACCAGTCAATTGTGAAGTGGTTAAAATTCTGATGTGTCTCCAAAATCAAATACTGTGCTATAAACATAACCTGGGCTAAGCAATATTCCCGTCAAACTCGAGCATAACTGTCAAAATTCAAATGCAAGATAGAGGCGGGGACTTGTCTAAGTGCAAAGTGACGTTTAAAGACTTATTTAATTGTTTTAAAGGACCAATAATAATTGTGATCATTAATATTATATTTACTTTATTTACTTATCCGGAGTGGGTTGACCTGCCATTCAATAACTTGCTTACGGTTACGATAAGGATCAACTAAGGGAAATTGGTTAGTACTGAGCTAGTGGGCGTTGGTAGTTGGACTAGTGACCTATTTAATGCACCGATTTTTAAACTCCAGCGTGCTTTTAGATTCCATTGGCACGGACGCATTTCTGTATACCTATGTAAGTGAACACAACGTATGTATTAACAGGGTTTGACGTTTTAAAAGGTGCTTTCAGAGTTGCAAGGTTCTAGCCTTTTAGTTGTTTTAGGGTAGAGGATTTGGGATGGTAAATTTATGAAGACAAAATGTGTGTTTTACTCAGTGACTGTGGACGTCAGAAAGGCAATCGCTCCATACTGGTATTCCGCTGCATCCGATTAGACGAGAAACCGACCCTAGGATATTTGGAAAAAAAAACTAGGCAAATGATGTGAAACTTGCGCAGATTTTCATTGTTCGATAGAGGATTCCGATAAGTAGGGAAAATGGCACCTTTCTTATTCTCTATCGTGTGGTTAGTGCCTAACCTGGTGTCAGAGTTTTATGACGCCAGTTGGCCACTGACTTGGCTTTACATGCCGTTAAGAAATATCATCTCTCGGTTTCTTCACCATAGCACCCAATCTCATCGAAAGAGTTTGTTTGTTTGTTTGTAAGAAGTAGCCTGTTCCTAAAAAGGTATTTTTCAAAGTTGCCAGTATAAGACAAATTCACGCTTAAAGGAAGAATGATAAATCCTAGAAATAGCCAGAGAAGTCACTAGGTTAAAGACATTTTAGATTGATCGATCACATAAAACGACGCGGCTGTCATTTATAGCCTAACTTACAGCCCGACATTAAAGTTGTAAGTGAACAAAATAGAATTTACGACAAAAGCCATTACGTGATTAATATCCGTAACTTAATTCTGCCAAAGATAAATATTGGTGGACAAACAGCTATTTTGACGGTAAAGTTTAGACAGTGATCGGAGAGAATCAGGTTAACGGTAATTACGTAATACCATGGTCTGTGGACCTAATTGATCTGAGACGTAACTACAGTTCTAATAAATCTTGTGTACAAGCTTGCTCACATAGAGCAGTAATTTTGTTGGTCAACCAGGAAACAGTAATTTATTATTAGGAGATTTTAGCATACACTGCTGATATTTTCAAGGTATGTCAGTCTGTTCGCGATAAACTCAAAAACTACTGCACCGATTTTCATGCTGTTTTCACCAATGGATAGAGTAGTTCTCGAGGTTTTAGTATATAATTTGTCAAGTTTTTGTATACATTTGCTAAAATAAAGGGTGTAAACAGACTCTTAACGAAGCCGAAAGGCACTTGTTCTCCCCGTCATTGCGATCATTTTTTTGTTCTAGACCATACCTGGGAACCTTCTAGTTACGGAGATATTGGGGGTCAAAGTTCTAGCTTTTTCACAAGTTTTTTTTTTAAATACATGTTTTTAATGTAAGATTTTTACTTTAAACACCTCCAGGATCCCCTTACTATTCAATCCAACCATCAGCACATTGTTGATCTTTATTCTGGTTGTATTAAGGTTCGTGGCCGATTAATAACAAACAGCCCCGCTTGGGTCGATCTTCAGGTTAAGCCGCGCTTGCTTAGGTTGGTCCGCGGATGGGTGATCACGAATTACATAGATTCCGAGTTTCCTCCGTGCCTCACAAAGCACGTTAAGCCGTTGGTCCCGGCTGTCGATTGAAGATCTTTGACATTCGTTACAGGTAGTCAGTGGCCCAAACTCCAGTCCAGTCTTACCAAGGGGTATCGTTTTACCTAGAAGATACTAACTGGGTTGTGGAGGTCCGATAGGCAGTGGCTCTATGTAAATTACTGGAATTCAGCTGTCTTTTCAGTTATTCCTGTTCCATCATCAGCATACAGCAGTCCACTGCTGGACATAGGCCTCCTCAATCGCACGCCACTCAACTCGACTTACAAAAACTCTGGTCCAGTTGCTACCAGCCACCCTGCGAAGATTGTCACTCCACCGAGCCTGAGGGTGTCCAACCTTACGTTTGCCGATTCGCGGTCTCCACTCAAGAACACGTCTACCCCAACGGTCATCAGTTCTACGGCTAAATAAATGTGAAAGTACAGTTTACACATTAATTTGGAGAGTTAACATTAATGTCAACTGAAGTGTGTTAAACACTTCAGTTATCGTACTAAGCTGTCTTTAATATACAATGTGATGTTTATCATCCTGATCTTATATCAAGCGCTTCTACAATTATATGGGGCCGATATAATTCAGTCTAACCGGATGCAGCTGAATTTTACATGCAGCGGCAACCCACCTGACTACGAAATGTGAATACATGACGAGAGTTCTCAATCAGCAAATGTATCCTATACCTTTAGCTACATCCATTTAAAGCTCTACAGACGGCTTCAAAAAGTCTTGCAGCATATAATCGCTATCAAAAGATAATTCTGTGTTTCTGTGCACTCCAATATAACGCGGAAATTCATAAGAAAAGTAAAGTCAAAGTCAAAACGTTTATTGCGAACTAAGGGTACAATGTGGTGTTACGTTATTGTAGTTCAAGACTTAGCAGCCTTTGACAAGCAAGCAATCAGAATAATGCCCATAACTCAATTCTTTCACAAGTGGTCTTCTAACCTCTGAAGACGAAGTTGCTCAAGAATTTGTAGATTTCTTTACTAGTATCCCACTTAAAACTACTGAAACCTTAAATTCCTCACCCTTGCATTCTATTGATTTATTAAGAGCTAACGTTTCAGCCTGTCCGGTTGAGTTTCAATTTAAGCATATAAACCCCATAGCAGTCATTAAAGCTTTTAAGGAAATCAAAATAAAATTAACTGAAGATCTATGGGGAATGTCGATTAAAGTTTGTCAAGCTATTATTGAGACTATAGCACCGTATTTAGCATTAATATTTAACTTGTGTGTGGACCAAGGAGTCTTCCCGGACCTTATGAAATACAGCAAGGTAATACCACTTTTCAAATCCGGGGACAGTAAAGACACCAATAACTATAGACCCGTATCCGTGTTGCCGGTTTTTAGCAAGGTGTTTGAAAAGGTAATGCTTAATCAAATGCTCAACCACTTTAACACCAATAAAATTTTACATGAGAAACAGTATGGTTTCACCAAAGGACGTTGCACGACTGACGCCGGTGTAACCTTATTAAAACACATATTTACTGCGTGGGAAGAGGCACAAGATGCCATAGGAATCTTCTGTGACCTCTCGAAAGCATTTGATTGCGTAAACCACGAAACCCTACTCTTAAAACTTGCACATTACGGTTTAGGTAAACTTGCGCTCAGTTTAGTGAAATCATATTTGAACGATAGACATCAGCAAGTACAAATAAATGGTGTCAATTCAATGGGTTTAAAAGTAAGTATGGGTGTACCGCAAGGTTCGATATTAGGTCCTTTCCTCTTTTTAGTCTATATAAATGATCTCCCCCATTTATTTAAAAACCAACCACAGATGGTGTTGTTTGCTGACGATACCTCTTTAATATTTAAGATAAACAGACGTGCTACAAATCTTGACGACGTAAATAACGCTCTACTACAGGTTCATAATTGGTTCACCGCGAATAATTTAGTATTAAATGGGAAAAAAACGAAGTGCATCAGATTTGCTCTACCGAATGTCAAAAGTAGTAATAGTGACATAGTATTGAATCAAGAGAAACTAGAATTCGTCGAAAAAACTGTTTTCCTGGGGATCACGCTCGACTCAAGCCTACAATGGGGTCCGCATATAACATCTCTTGCAGGACGGCTGAGTTCAGCAGCATATGCTGTTAGAAAAATCCGTCAATTTACTGATGTAGATACCGCGAGGCTGGTCTATTTTAGTTATTTTCATAGTATTATGTCTTACGGTATTTTACTATGGGGACGGGCTGCAGACATCGAATCTATATTTATTCTGCAGAAAAGAGCTATCAGAGCCTTATATGATCTACGTAGGCGTGACTCTCTAAGAGAACTGTTTAAGGAAATTAACATCATGACAGTACCTTGTCAATACATCTATGAAAACATCATGTACGTTAGGAAAAATCTGCATTTATTTAGTAAAAGAGGTGACAGGCACCACTATAGTACTAGAAACAGGGACGAACTAGTACAGCCAGGTTTTAGGTTAGCTAAAGTAGACTCATCTTTCATGGGGTACTGTTTAAAATGTTACAATAAAATACCTCCCCACATTCTACAACTAAACGAGACGAAATTTAAATCTTGTATAAAACGCACACTATGTAGGCAAGCATATTATAAATTGGGGGATTACATTGATGATAAAAATGCTTGGCTCACTGCTGATCCTGCTCCACAAGCATAGGGGCAAACTAATTTATTACCATGTGAAGTTATTGTGGAAGCTGCAGAAGATTGTAATAATATCTTTGCATTGTATAAATTCAATCTCTTAGTATTATATAATTGCATAGCACATGTGTGAGTACTATGTACTGTAAAGCTACCATTTACATTTAGTTATCTTTCATTGACTTGAATTTGCCCTGGTGGCTGAGAGAATGTCATGCTCACTCAAATGTCTCGCTGATGGTGGCGGGTGTGTCGGGTCATTTAGCTCCCTTCAATATGGTTGAGCTGAATGGGTCTGATCCATGCGTCATGTTCGTGAACGGGCGCTGTCAGTTGGGACTGGTCATCTCTAGGCTGCCATGGTTTATTTTAACTACTTACTTTGTTTTTAAATTGTTGATATAATGTTTTACTCTGGACGCTCTTAACGTGCACGTATTTCTACATCGTTCTCACATATGTTTAATCTCAACATGAATGATGTAACCAAGATTTTGTACAATATTTTGATTGAAAAGAGTGTCCATGGAGTTTCTTGCCCATTCTTCTCCATAGAGATCTACGCTTTGGAATGGGCAACTACAGTACTTTCACAAGTTATTATGCCTTGTGTCTGTGACTGTAGCTTAGCCTTATTTGTTTTTCTGACATTCAAAAGTGCCTGTAATGGTCTAATTGAAATAAATGCTTTTGAGTTTGAGTTTGAGTTTGAGTTTCAAACGCCAATATTTGCTAAGGTAATTTTAGTGGCACCGGCACCGTTTAGGCCGAGCTTCGAATTATGTAGGCTTCGAGCGGCCTTGCTTCAAGCCTTGAACTGCGATCGATATAGAGTGGCCCACGTCTGCCGGGCCTGGGTATCAACAGTTGTATACGGCGTGAACCAGAACAGCGTGGTCACATTTAAAGGTCGGGTACAGACCATACTGCACAACTGAAAGTTGGGACTAATGCAATCGCGGAAAAAAAACAGTTATCCCATTCAAAACCTACCCGACCCAACGTATGGGATAGCTAATTATTTTTTCCCGATTACGATGTGGATCCTATGGAGAAAGGTTTTTAGTTTGATGGTTTATCAAAATCCTTAATTATGACCACACTTTCCTGAAGCATGATGTATGAATACCATATGACAGCGTTTTATTTAATAAAATAATTGTGTAAATACACAGCATAGCTCGCGAAGGACGACGTCGGCAGGAATTTGTATGCAAACGAATAGGTTAAACTATGCCACTCTGTGTGTCTGGCTTCTTGTCCTTTACGGCCATGGTTTACGTTAATCAATGTTTAGGAGCCATGTTTGTTTTCGCTGACATTTATTAGCATAGGACAACAGAGGTCGATGAATTGATCTTTAGTCCATTGTAGGCGTTTCGGAATTCAGTGATGCTATTAATAATTTGGGGCACGTCAAGGCCAACAGAGATGTGCCAATAAGATGAAGGACATCACCATTTTTAATACTCGTCGCCACGGAAAGCACGTTAAGCCGTTGGTCCCGACTGTCATTCGTAGATCTTTGACAGTCGTTACACCTGAACGACTGGTTGTCAGACTTTCGGGCCGCTGACTACCTAGTCAGCGGCCCGAAAGTCTGACAACCAGTCTTACCAAGGGTTATCGTTTTACCCAGTAATAACTGGTTTGTGGAGATCAGATAGGCAGTTGGTCTATGCAAAATACTGGTATTCAGCTGCATCTGGTAAGACTGGAAGCCGACCCCAACATAGTTGGGAAATGGTTAGGTAGGCAGATGATAGTGATGATGGTTACGAATAGCAAGATATTGTCATATCTGAAACTTCTACAGTCAGTTCAGTACTCAAAAGTTACATAACCTTTCTTTGAACAGCGCTTACATCACTAAAGCCAGGTAAGTACTAAGTAGTTACATTATATTAACTGGCCAGTAATCTGTTATCTCATCATGATTGATTTGATTAGCCATTACATCATAGGCTATTAGCTATAAAAGAAACGTTGTATGGAGTGGCAGGCAGTAAACGAGCTCACATAATCTCAGTTTTTATCACTTGTGTGATAAGGCTGTATCGATCATTAAATGATTTTATTTTTAGTCACACATTAGATCATAGACGTTTGAGAAGTTTTCGCGATTTTGTTCATGTTTATCACAAAGTACAACTGTGGACATGTATGTTTCATTTAAACTTCTTCTTCTTTGCGTGTCGATAGACTCAAATAATAATATATTAAATTCAAATAATACCCGACTTTGATATTGCAGATATTACAGTATAGATAGTACCTGCACAGCTCTGTCGTTGGCTTCATTTAAATCCTGAAAGGTGCAGGTGGCTGTGCAGGATGGGTAAGAAAGGAGGTGGGGCATACCCTGAGAGGGGCTCCACACTGACATTGTCTTTGGGACGGGTCGATGATACCCCATTTGACCAGATTATTTCTACAGCGGCCAAGCTGGGCCCGCAAACGGTTAAGAGATTTCCAGATTGACAACTACAGTTCCTGTCCAGGAGGAAGATGTTCTGCTGGATTGATTAAGTGAGGAGGGGTGGGATGTTTGTTTTAAACTGGGTTGATTAAAACTGTAGGCAGATAAGTAACAATAGAGTTTTGTTGTCAAAGTACTTAATCGAAGCTGGAAAAGCATTTTTCCATCAATTTCCTGCCCTTGACCCATTCTATTTAGGGTCAGCGCAATACGTATTCTTCTTCCATTCTTCCCTGTCAGACGTCACGGTATCATTTACTCCTTCCTCTTTCATATCATTCCTCACACAATTCATCCATCTTTTCTTTGGCCTTCCTCTCCCTCTCCATCCATCAACATAGCCAGCTCCATCATTGGAAAAGATTTTTTATTATAATCCTAAAATTCCTATTCTCTTTGACCTGCCGTCCTTCCTACCAGTGAAGTGTCTGTCAGTGATGACTGGGACTCTTTTTTGATAAAATTATAACTCTTTCGCTTCTCAAAATATTTCACGTTTTGTTTTTCCCATTAAACTTTAGTTTGAGTACTTAATTCTTGGTTTCCTCAATTTTCCGTACTTACTGCGAAAAGTTTTAGAATCTAAATTCTCATTCCAACTTGGCCAGAAAGGATATTTCGCAGACAGGCTGAAAATAAAACCATTTTAAGACAAGATGGCCTCTCTAAAGTATCATCAAGGACCAAACGTTTCTTGTTCGCTTTAAGGATATCGACCAGTCTGCTTCAAGCCCTAAAATACTTTTACAAAACCAATAAAAGCTAACTTTAGGAGCAGTCATTTAAAAATAACTTGATTGAGGTGCATGCAATTCGTTTTAGTAACTGTTAAAGCAATTTGAGCACGTTCCGATGCAGAGTTTTATGAGTTTTTTTTATAAATACTTTCACAGCGGCAGCTATAATTTACTGAATGATTGATGTCTCGCAGTTTAAATATTAAAGGCTCAAGGGCTTTTGCCGCGAATTTGAAATTGTGCAAAATAAGATAATCTCGACTTATTTCGGAGGTGTTGGAACAAGACATAAGCCGTGTAGAATGTTCTTCTTCAGTGTTGAGGATCATGAGTTCGTGACCCGTCTTGTAGATGGCCCTGTCCAGGCTTGACGCCAAATATGTCAGTATCCGGTAAATTTGATATTACCTCAGTGTAATAATAAATACCGTTCAAAAGAGCTATAGGACCCTAAAAGATTCGATTAGCTCGTACTCAAAGGCTCCACTATCTGATTGGCGTAAATTGAGCGTTCCATTTGAAGCGCTCGACGATCTGATAAAATAAACATGGGCTTGGGATAATATTATAAAGCTTAGGTATAGCTCTTGTGGAATAAACAGGTATTTATCTAGAACAGGCAATCTACCTGAAGTGTTCATTTTCTTGTCAAAAGCACTCTGCAAGATATTGTCGTTTCACAAATATTGATTTACGATACGATGCTATCGGAGAAGACTGATCAAATTCTGAGAGGATGTTTAAAATTGATGAAGGCAGAATTCTTCAATTTTCTTCTGTAGAAGAAATAGTTCCCAACATTGACACTACAGAAATAAATTAAGCCTGAAAGTATACCTGCTTTCCAGCACTTTATTTATGTGGGACTTTCGGGTAATTTATGGTTGACTAGCGAACAGCGACCCGACGGCGGCTTATCTTGCGTAAAATTAAAGTAAAACGGTCCTGTAAACCCGTTCTGTATCCGTGGAAATTGTGTTACAGCCCTAGCAGTGAGTTTCGACATTAGACCGCATTTCAGGAAAGCCACCCTCGTTGAGTTTGTTATTATTGTTGAATTTGATGGTGGGCTTTTTAGCATGAATAGGGAAGTAGTTTTATTTTGTAAAGGGTCTTTTGAAAGGCCTTTCGAAATGACAGGCTCATGTTACTACACCAGATGGAGAACGCGACCAAAGCAAGTTAGAACGCCGAAGGTGTAAACATACTATAAAAATACTGTTAATGCCGCTATATACCGGACTGTCAAACACACACAGTTACAGACGCGTCGGAAGTTTTGATAAGAAAAGTGACCACCGGGTTGAGCCGGTCAGCAATACCATTACGCCCTCGCACCCCTCGCGATAAAAGCAGTCGGTTTCTTACCGGCTCAAGTGGCGTCCGCGACGATACGTTAGGTCACTCCCTTGATGGGACATAGAAAAAAATTGTCCATAGGGACATGAGAATGGACTTCCATGTGAAACCGTATGAGCAGAAAACTATTGTAAAGAAAAATTGTCTTCTGCTAAATATCAAGTCTTACTACTGTTACAAATGCGAAAGTTTGGATAGATGAATGGATGTTTGAGACTCAAGCAAGCCAAAACGACTGAACGGTCCGTTCAGCCGTTTTGGCTTGCTTGAGTCTATATATAGTCTTGTTATTGATGTGTATGTTGTATGTTTGGCACAGACACTTCGGTCTCATGTTGGATGTTTGGCATAGAGGTAGTAGGGTGCTAGTCGATAATAGCACATACCTTTTTTCTTCTCACACATAAACTTTAAAATTTCCACACGATCGAAGTCGCGGGCCACAGCTAATCATCTATATCAGTCAGTACAATAGGCGTTAGGAACACAAATTACAAAGCAATTGCAAGGTGGAACCAGTAATTAATGAGGGTCATCTGTTATGGTGAATGTTTGGCTTACCAATTAATGGTCGATATTCACTAATGACGATACATTACTGTAGCTTATCAGGGTTTTAGAGCAAATTAAACATAATATGGATAAATGAGAATAATAAAAGGATTTATTAGATTGATTCATTTGGATTGGATTGAAAGGGGTTGGCCGAAATTTATAGATTCGCTTTTATGTTTACATGATTCAAATTAGTGGCTTCATCCAAATTGAAAGGCTTACGTTAAGGTGTTTGCATCAGGGTAGCCCGCGAAATTATTTTTTTCTTACGTTTTTTGCAATTTGCAGATCAGTGTTAGGTTGTATGTTGATGAAAAATGAGTCGCGCCAGTAACACGTATGTAGTTACAGAATTATAATCATGAAAATCATCAATATAACCCTGTTAGTCCATTTAACACTATTGAATGACTTTTTCATGAAAACAAAAAACGTAAGAAAATTTGAATTTCGCGGGTTACCCTGACTCAACCACCTTAACCGTGTAATATCATGAGGTTCCATCGTTGCGTCCTTAATTGTAACTTTGCAGGTATTACGCTTGTGGCCAGACTCTAGACTCATCTCCATGGTTTTGTCAATTAAGTGCTTGTTATCAGTTTCATGATCATCTGATCTGCCTAGCCTTTTCCTAACTGTATTGAGGTTAGCGTCCAGTTTAACCAGAAGCAGCTGAATACCAGCGTTTCACATGAAACGACTGGCTAGCTGACCTCTACAATCCAGTAACTAGTTAATCAAATAAACCAAAGGGTAAAAATCGTCCTTTGGTAAGACTGGCTGTCAGACTTTCTAAAGATCTACAAATCAAATGATAGCCGGGTTTCACATGCTTTCCTGGGCGCGAAGGAGTCTTGATATAATGCTTTGAGTGTTGAATTAACACATAAGATAGTGCACGCAGAAATACTAGTTTGAGCAAGGCGTGAAAACTAGAAAAGACTATATTTTGCACCATGGTACTCCCACATTTTATTGACCAGAGGGTTTAATCTACCAAAGAAAATTAAATAAAAATAATCATTTAGTAAACTCATCCCGCGGGTCCCAAACGAGCGGGATCAGTTTACTAAAGAGCCATAGTGTTTCACAATGGATAAGTAGCTGTCGTTTCATAAACCAGAGACTTTTTACAAACAGATGATGATAGCCTGCTATTGTTGGACTGCCTCGTGGGTCTAGTGGTCGCAGGCGCGACTGCTGAGCATGTGATCCTGGGTTCAATTCCCGGGTCGTACAAAGTGTTATTGGGTCGTTTCATCTGGAATTCCTCAGTAGCAGCCACGGAGTTTGGATTTGTGCATGGTTGATGGCAGTAGGCACGCCCCATGTAATAACATAGAATTTAACATCACAGGCAAAATGTGGTTGTACTATTAGATACACTTCTGCCTAACTCTTCAGGGATTACAGGCGTGATGTTATGTTGTTACACATTCTGCCGACAACATTTACAGAAGATGTTGGTGCTATTTTGTCGCTGTTTGTTCTCGTTTGCCTTTTCTCCTGCCGGAGCTGACATTCTTCGCCGACTTTATAAAATCCGTTTTCTCCGACACAATATTATTTAAAGCAAGCAAACAGTATCATGTGAAGGTTCGAAGGTCACAGAGCATAAAAGGGGTGCTATCATAAACATTATTTTTCCGCACGTGAAACGCGTGGGGGCTCGGCAATGCTCGGTAATGCTCGGCATTAATCGTGAGTTATGTGAGGACGTGGTATATTCCACTTAGAAGGTTAAACACAGGATGTAGAGAATATGACCCGCCGTTTATTTTATGAGGCTTGGTTTTCGAACACGGCGAGGTCTACCAACTTGCCACCAGGGTTCAGATGATTAAAAACAGTGATTTAAATCTGGCTGGAGGCCTTACATTCAAGGCACCCGCAGGATAGTCCGGTTAAGCAGAAATCATCTTCATCGGTTGACCTGCGAGACGCCATTAAAAAAAAACCGGTCAAGTGCGAGTCGGACTCCCGCACGATATTAGACAACATTAGACAAAAACGGCATAAAAATCACGTTTGTTGTATGGGAGCCCCCCTTAAATATTTATTTTATTCTGTTTTTAGTATTTGTTTTTATAGTGCAACAGCAACAGAAATAAGTATATCATCTGTAAAAAAAATCAACATACAGCCATACACATACAGCCTGGTGACAGATTGACAGCCAGACAGCGGAGTCTTAGTAATAGGGTCCCCTAGGGGTTTTACTCTCTGGGTACGGAACCCTAAAAAGTGACTATAATAATCACGTGATTTTTTTCAAAAACGTTGGTTTTAATCAATCCTTTTTAAAACGCAACACCTCTAGAAAAGTTAGGCTCTTCAGGGATAGCATATTAATGGTTTGGAATTTAAGGCTAAGTGTGCGTCATTCTGAATCCTCGGAAAACCCAGACATTGCTATGTAACACGCGTTGTATTGACAGCCATAAAGAAAGCTTTCCTTTACGGCCAGATTATAAATAACCTCACCACTCATGAATAAAACATTGACAAGCATTGTATTAAAACAAGAAAACAAAACAATAATTCTCTTCCAAAAGTTTATAAAGAAAGATTTAGCTCCATGATAAATTTCTCAATCTTCCTCCAAGATATAAAAATAATAGTCCAAACCGTCATATCTGATGTAACTTAAAACCGCCCGAAATTGAACTAGATCCTTATTACTGTCTAGACGGAGTTTGATTAAATTACCCCAGTTATGACAATGTACAGAAATATACGAATTGGTAGCGGGGTACAGTCCTTTAATTGCTATTTTACCTGTACCGTCAAAGTCACAGAACCCTACCAATAAGGTTCTTGTTAGGGAGTTATCACTGACTTCAAACATAATATCTCGCCTGTAACGCTGAAAGATCAGGCAGAAGCTTACCTAATTGTACAAGTTTTGCCAGTTATGTTTAACTCTTGTAGAGTGTATGGGGCTCTACACTATTAAAACTCTTTATATTTTTTATCTTTAAATCAATTTATACATATTTTCATTTTTATAGATATGTCTAGTCTGTCTTTCTGACAATCTATCATTTTTAAACCTTTTTCCATTCAAATATATTTACTTTATTAAGGTGCCAGTACCAACCAACTGCCCAAAACGATTTATCATAATAGAACCTCTACATCCCATGTATGAGTGGACGAGGCTATTGCACTCAACCAGGCTGGTGGATTTATATCCAGACTCTGTGGCTGCTGCTGAAAAATTCCTGAGAAGTCACTGACATATTATATCTGTCAAAATGATAGTAATCTTCATTCATAAGCATTCTCCCGCCCTTTTCCCTATTTATGTGGGATCGGCGCAGCATGTTCTACATACTTCTCTACTACTCGTCATCTCATCAAGACACCTCTTTTCTAAATGTATCTATCCGATATTTTGTATTTTCTATCCTTAATAGTGATCTTTATAATTTATTGACTGTGAAGTTTCTGATTACAGCTGTCACAGGTAAAGCAAGGCGAAAGGACTGTACCGATATTGTGGCTGATATTCTACTACACGCGGTCATGCGACAACATAAGGGTCATTCAGAAAAGGGGATATTCTCGTCGACCTCGACAGCGATCGATCAATTGTTATTTATTGCACTCATGAAAATTGTTTTTCTTTCGGAATTGTTTTCCGAAGTTATGAGGTTACCGGCCATTTTGGAAGCATTATGGCGATAGAAACTCTTGTCTCGCGGGACCAAGTATCGATATTGCCAAATTGAGAATGAAATATGACACACCCGAAGAATTTTTGCGCAATTTTTTTCCTATTTTATCGAATTTGTCGTTTACTTTTCACAGAAAACTGGCCGGTTATACACGTATTCAGTACATCCGACCTACACGGTCAAAATGTAGTGTACCTATGGAACAATAGTTTTTTATTAAATAACGAATGAGGGAGGGATTGGAATGATGAATTGAATATGTGGTAGCTGTTTTTGCGTCAGTGTCCCACCCATCTTTTTTTTTTCGGATGGGAAATCATCAAATGACTTCGCCCGCTCCGAGCAGAGCGGAAGGGAGTGTCAGACTTCTACTGACTAAAATCCATCCATGTTCCTTCCTTGCCCTTTGTGTTCCAGGGCCGCGGTATCTCTTTAGAACAGTCCCGCAGCCCTCGGAACAGTCCCGCAGCCCGTGTCCTATCCACCTTGAATGCTCTTGTTGAAATAGAAGATTTAAATAAATACCTTTATTAGAGGAACTAGTCAAGTTCACATAGCAATAGGTGGTAATCTTACATTTCCATATTTATTGCTACCCACACTTGATAAACTTACCACCGGCTACCTACGCTTGATAAAGCGGCTTTATTGTTTAAAATAGCTTGAATGTGAATACAGGGTGTAAACAGACTCTTCACGAAGCCGTCAACCAAGCATTATGTACATCAAACTAAGTAACTTTAAGCAAAAATTAGTGCTGGGTAACGACTTTTTATTTGGGCTGAAAAATCACGTTTTACAGTAGGACTCAATGTAACGCACTCAAAACATTATGCAGATGGATGAATTGAATAGTAAGGAGGTTCTGGAGGTGTTTAATGTAAAAATCTTACATTAAAAACATGTATTTAGAAAAAAAAACTTGTGAAAAAGTTAGAACTTTGATGCCCAATATCTCCGTAACTAGAAGGTTCCCAGGTATGGTCTAGAACAAAAAAATTATCGCAATGACGGGGAGAACCAGTGCCTTTCGGCTTCGTTAAGATATGACTGTTTACACCCTTTAGGTTAGTAGGTCATTCAGTTGCTCTCTTCCATGAAATTGATCCGCATGGTAGGTTATACGGGGTAAGAATGGCGACTTCTGTTTGTCTAGCAGATCTTAATTTAAATAGTGCACATGGCGAATCTTGCCTTTTTTTATTTAGTTTATCTTATTGTTTTTGTACTGGTTTACATATTTGAAATGATGTGACTTTGACTTTACTCAATCTAGCAGTGGTGGCCCAGTAGTGACGGCCCCGACTTACGAACAGTAAGTCGTGGATTCGAACCCAAGTAGGCGCACTCTGTGTAATGTATTTCATCACCAATGCTCTCAAAACGGTGAAGGAAAACATCGTGAAGAAACCGACATGTCCCAGAACCAAAGATTCGAAGACATGTGACATCTACCAACCTACACTGGGCCTGCGTGCTAGATTATAGCCCATTGCCTCTCATATAGAGAGGCGCCCTGCGTGCCAGCAGTATGCAACCGGGTTTAATTAATTTCCAGGTTGGGCCGAGTTCTTTGATTTGTTAACAGAGATGTTTAAGCTACCTAGCTAGACCAATCAATGACAAGTATACTGTAAACTATATTTTGTCTCTGCATCACCCTAAGGTAGACTGGTAGAAAATGCCCAAGGCATTAAGTCCGCCTTTGTACAGTGTTTTTTTTTACATTAGTACCTGGATGACCGAGCTTTTTTCGGATTTTTGACGTTGTCTAACAATGAAACCTAGCTACGAGGGTCATTCAATAAATACTTAGCCTACAAAAAGTAAACGAAAATTTTAGAAAAGTGGCAATTTATTTTTCAACATAGTCTCCTTTTAGTTCGATACACTTAGCCCAGCGATGCTCCAACTTTTTTAACCCGTCCGAAAAATAGTTTTTGCCAAACTCTGCAAAATAGGCCTCCGTGGCGGCGATGACCTCCTCATTTGATCCATATCTATTCCCGGCGAGTGATTTTTTCAAATTAGGAAACAGAAATAAGTCACAAGGGGCCAAATCTGAAGAATACGGTGGATGGGGTAGCAATTCGTAGCGTAATTCGACCAATTTGGCCATGGCAACAGCAGACGTGTGAACCGGTGCGTTGTCGTGGTGAAACAGAACTTTTTTCTTCGCCAGATGGGGTCGTTTTTTCTTTAATTCGGCGTCGAATCGGCCCAATAACTCGGCATAGTAAAGCCCTGTAATTGTTTTACCCTTCTCGAGGTAATCGATGTATATCACACCTTGTGAATCCCAGAAAACGGTGGCCATAACTTTTCCGGCCGATTTTACAGTTTTCGCCTTCTTTGGAGCACGTTCCCCGGTCTGGATCCATTGTTTTGATTGCTCCTTGGTCTCTGGTGTGTACCAGTGGATCCAGGTTTCATCGACGGTCACAAAACGACGCAAAAACTCCGCTGGATTCCGCTTAAACAGCGCCAAACACGTCTCCGATTTGGTCTCACGGTTGCGCTTGTTTTCCGGTGTGAGTAAACGCGGCACCCATCGCGCCGACAGCTTTCTCATGCCGAGTTCCTCGTGAAGAATATGATGCACTGTTCCTTCTGAAATGCCTACAGTCTCAGCTAGCTCCCGAACCTTCTTAATCCTCCCGATCCTTTTTAATGTTTTCCTCCGTAGCAGCTGTTTTCGGTGCACCTGGACGTGGTTCATCAAAAACCGACGTACGGCCACGTGCAAACTCGTTGAACCAATTCTTGACGGTGGCCATCGATGGAGAAGAGTCACCGTACACAGCATCCAAGCGCTCTTTGATTTCGATGCGCGTTTTCCCTTCCAAAAATAGGAATCGAATCACCGAACGATATTGCTCTTTTTCCATTTTTGTAAAACCGATCGACACGTTCGCTTCCATAAGTTGTCAAATTATAACTAATGAAGGGATTGGAATGAAAATTTGAAAAAAGAATTAAAAAAGAATGTGCTACACTGTGGTAAAACTCTTTTAAAACTACAGCGCCCTCTGGCGATGAGGCTAGGTACTTATTGAATGCACCTCGTAGATGGATTTATCGCCCCCGAAAACCCCTGCATACTAAATTTCATGAAAATCGCTGGAGCCGTTTCCGAGATTCAGATTATATATATAAATAGATACATATATATATATATATATACAAGAATTGCTCGTTTAAGGTATTAGATTAGATAGATGTGCATAAAGTTTAATAAATAAATAAAATAAATAAGTTTCCTGCCATACACAAAGCAAAAAATAACAATAAATGACTGCTACCTAGCCAATCCTTTTTAGACGACTCTTTGAAACCTTCAAGTAACAGTTATGGCGGTTAGCGAATGTAGGTCAAACCACAATATTGTTATTTGCAATTGTTTACATTTACTACCTTAACTTTATGGTTTGTTTATCAGAACCTGCGTTACTTTGCGGAACTGCTCCATAAATGCAGCTGAACAAGGACAATTCCTTACTGGTAAGGAGAAGTTCTAGATATTTGTAAACTATGGTTCAAGTTATTACTAGCAGTATGTTGAACATTAAATAAACATTTAAATAAAAAAAGCCTTATATTATACATATAACATTTAAACTTGTTTCCTCGTAATTCATCAATTCATCTTCATTTCACATATTACATGTTGAACATACGCTTCTTTTTAAAGAAATTTTCGAAACTAAAATAATTTATCATATTTTGAAAATGGATTTGTCACCATTTAAGGCGATAAGTTGGAGCTCGTGGCTAAATAATAACAGCCGCTCGGGTCGATCTTTAGGTTAAGCCGTGCTTGCCTAGGTTGGTCTGTGGATGGGTGACCACCCATTACATACCGAGTTTCCTCCGTGCCTCGGAAAGCACGTTAAGCCGTTGGTCTCGGCTGTCATTTGAAGATCTTTGACAGTCGTTAGGTAGTCAGTAGCCCAAAAAAGTCTGACAACCAGTCTTACCAAGGGGTATCGTATTACCCAGTACTAACTGGGTTGTGGAGGTCAGATAGGCAGTCGCTCTATGTAAAATACTGATATTCAGCTGCATCCGGTACACTGGAAGCCGACCCCAACTTAGTTGGGAAAAGGCTAGGCAGATGATGATATGGCGATAAGTTGACACACCACATGAAAATATTATTTCAAATTTTCTCAACCAGTCTAAAGATTGTCTCAGGCACAAATCTGTAGGGTCCTCACAAGATCTAGCCAAGACAATGTCTAGAGTAAGAGTTGGATTCGGTGTTTCTTTTCAGAGGAATATTATCTAGTTTAAAAAAATATTATTGGTTTGTAGAGTATGTATAAACCTACTTTCAGAAATAAATATCATGTATCACCATATAAAGGGATCGACTCGGTACTTTCATACTTATTTACATAAATAAATTTGAAGTTACAATGTTTTAAAGTAGGTAATTCATGTCAACAACACATGACTGTATGAACAAGGTCTGTCGATAGAAATTATGTGAAGGACAGGCTATACATAGCATCGAGACTTCGTGATAAGCCGAACAGTCTAGCCATTTTTCTTGCCATACCTATGTCTTTACAGCTTAGTTAGGTATAGAAGAGTTACGTACAGTCTAGTTGCAAGGTGAGTACACCTTCGTCAGTTTTCAAATTATTATATTACTAGTTTATGTCCGCACCTTCAAGTTGGAGTTTGGTTATTGTCCCACGGGACCATGCTACCGGAATAAAAATTATCCTATTTGTTAATCCCGGTTATAAAATATCTGTCTGCTAAATTTCATCCAAATCCGTTCAGTAGTTTTTGCGTGGAAGAGTAACAAACATCCATCCATCCCTCCTCACAAACTTTCGCATTTATAATAGCAAAAAAGATTCAGAACACATACTTAATATCATTGAGTGCTGTGGTATAGAGCTGATAGCTCATAATATTATAATTGTTTGCGTTTATAGAATACCTAAATTTAACTATAACGCGTTTTATGAAAGACTTGACGACATATTGCGAAAAATTCGTTCACTTACTAATAAAAATATCATTTTGACAGGAGACTTCAATATCGATGTACTAAAAAGAAACAAAACTACATTAGAATTTGAAAATTTTCTTTTACAATATAATCTTAAACTTTCTCTCTATGAACCAACCAGATTAAGTAGTAAGTCTTGCATCGACAATTTTGCACACTCTTACCGAAAAGAATGCAAAGCGGAAATAATTGATCTAGTTCTTTCGGATCATACTTCTCAGTTACTCACAGTACCTATCAACAAAATATGTACGTTAAAATTTTGGAAGACTAAAAAACAAGACATTTCAGCATGTAATTTATCCAAATTCAAAAATCACTTGAATTGTTTATCTTTCTTACAAGTGTACAAAGCCAAAGATGCAAACGAGTCTTTCGAAAATTTTAAAGATGATTTTTTGTTATTATATCGTTTATGCTTTCCGGAAAAAAATGTCACTATATACACTAATAAAAAGACTAAATGGTTATCTCGTGGAATTAAATTATGTAGTAAAAAACAGAGACAGCTACTCTGGACATATAGACTTAATCCTAACTTAAAAAATAAACTTGTTTTTAAAAAATATTCGGCACTCTACAGGAAAATAATAAAATTAACCCAGAAAGCCCAAAATAACCATTTTATCAATGTTTCACAAAATAAATCAAGGGCAGCCTGGCAAGTAATAAACAAATCAAAATGTTGTTTGCCCCAAGAACCAATATTATCTATAAAAAGAGATAACTTAGTTTTAACGCACCCAATGGATATAGCAAATGAATTTAATAAATATTTTATTGAGGCTGTTGAAAACAATATACATACGAATTGTGCATCGCCAAAAAAACCGTTTAATGAAAATCTAACGGTGCATTCATTATTTATGTCGCCTGTAACAGATGATGACATAGTTAAAATAATAAACAGCCTTAAGAATACAAATACTGTCGGATACGATGGTATATCAACTAAAGTGATAAAGTATGTCAAGGAAATTATAACGCCACCACTGTCACATGTAATCAATCTCTGTATTGCTGATGGTATATTCCCAGATAGCTTAAAGAAAGTAATCATTAAGCCCCTTTTTAAAAGAAATGATAGAACTGATGTTAAAAATTATAGACCAATTGCAAAAATTCCGGTATTTTCAAAAATATTAGAGAAAGTAATTTATAATTCAATTTATGCTTATTTCGAAAAATTTAATTTATTTTGCTATGAACAAAAGGGATTCAGAAAAAAAATCAATATTAATATGGCACTATTTGACTTACTATCCAATGTCATGACTTCTGTCGATAAAAAAAAACATGTTTGTGCGTTGTATACAGACATGACAAAGGCGTTCGATTTTGTTGATCATAAAATTTTACTGCAAAAATTACATAGTTATGGCATTAGAGGGAACGTCCTTAAACTTTTAGAATCATACCTAAGTGATAGATTACAATGTACTGAAATCTCTAGAATATGTCCTACAACCAAATTGGAAACCACTTATACCTCTGAACCAAGGTACATAAAATATGGCGTCCCTCAAGGTAGCGTTCTGGGACCACCGCTTTTCTTGATTTATATCAATGACCTCCCAAAATTCATAGGGCAAAAAATGGTACTCTTTGCAGACGATAGCACAGCTATTATAGAATGTAATAATCGAAACAATTATCAAAATGACATTAATAATTCTTTAAATAAAATAATAAATTGGCTTAATAGTAATAATCTTGTAATTAATTTAAATAAAACCAAAGTAATGCACTTCCACCAACGACTTGAGAAACCACTAGTTAATGTTGCATATGATAGTTATGAAATAGGAGAAGTTAGTACTGCGAAGTTTTTAGGTATAACTATAGACGAAAAACTGACTTGGAAACCTCATTTGGAAGAAATTTGCAAGCGATTAAGTAAATCAGCATATTTGCTATTTCAACTCTCTAAGAAAGTGAATTATGATACACTGTTAACAGCCTATCATGGACTAGTCGCGTCAGTTCTGCGGTATGGTGTTATTTTTTGGGGACAGTCAACAGATAGAGAACTGGTTTTCAGGATGCAGAAAAGGTGTTTACGATCCATGTGCGGTTTAAAAACAACTGATAGTTGCATTCCATATTTCAAAAAGTTAAAAATATTACCTCTACCAGCCTTATACATCCTGGAAACTGCACTATTTGTAAAAGTAAATCCACATTTATTCAAAAAACTATGTTCAGTAAAGAAAACTCCGATGCGTGCTCAATATATAAATGAACTATGCCTAGTAAAATGTAAAACCTCTTTAATGAAGAAAAGCTTCTTTGGTGTTGCTCCACAAATATATAATAAAATACCCGATAAAATAAAATGTATGCCATTACAGAAGTTTAAAAAAACGCTTAACGGGTTACTGCTTGAAAAATGTTATTATACCTTAGACGACTTTCTTAATGACGAATATCTGTAACTTAATAATGCTGACATAATTTTTTTTTTTTTTTTTTTACATTTTTAATTTTTTGAATTTAAATTTTGACATGAAATGAATTTGATTATGACTAATAAAATTCATGCATGTGGTAATACAATTATGTGCTCAATTACGTAAATAATTATATTGTAACAAATTTATATTTTAATTTAATAGTACTGACTCAAAAATTGTTTTCTTTTTTTTAAATAATTTGTATGTCAATTGACAAAACATAGCGCACTACTTAATTTTTAAGATCTTGTATATAATTTTTACCTATGTTTTACAAATAAATGATTATTATTATTATTATTATTATTATTGTTTGATGCAACAGTATAATACATATTCAGAAAAAAATAGTGGACATTCGTCAAAGCTTTGTACTATTTTAACTTTGTTTCACAGCAACCTAAAACCTTAAAAATGTAGTGTTCATTTCAAATATTTTCCGTAGATATTTGTCAATTGGACTGCGAAGAGACGAGCAACATGTAGTGAAGAATGCATTTCAACTACCTGAATACGTATAAGAGAGGTAGTGGTCGACCTCCAGCTCCGTGGTGGACTAGTATGACGAAGCTCCTATTTTAGGCAGAACTGCCCGACCGGACAATACAGGACAGATGGTCCTGGCGACAGAAAATTAGGAGACACGACCCCACCTAAACTGGGATAGAGCTAGGAAGATTTGTCGATTGGTCTCTCACTTGGAGGATAGGGTAGCCAAGTAGCCATATAGAAAAAAACTCGGACAGAAGCGAGGCCGTTGCCTTGCAGTAAGACACAACAGGCTCATGATAAAATTTGTCAGTGCCACATTTTTATAATCAGCTGACTCATTCTGTGACACCATTGAATCGGTAAAGCAGTCAAGCAAAAGCGTGCAAAAAGCAACTCTGAAGGAATGTGTAAAAGAAGAAGAACCCTAAAATAAAGTGACAAACGTATTTTTACTTTAACCGTTCATATTCTCAAGCTAGTACATTTTTGCCAGCAAAATAGGAATCCGTAAACGTGGTTTCATATTGACGACATTGGCGGAATTTGCGGCGTAAAAAAAAGGCACGTGTGAAATTCCTCGTCACGTCTTTGAGTTCTAGAACACGTTCTGAACATTTTTCACGATATAAACAGGGTTAAGTCATAGTGCTTTAAAGTAGGACAGCTTATATCTGAATGCAGGCGCCATATTTTCACTTTAGAGGAACAAACAAATCCTTAAGAAAAGTAAACACCGGTGTGTCTATATCAGCTGTTTTGCATAAGCCTTCTGCGTGGTAGGAAAGGCTTATGCTAGCCAATATCAGATGTGCTCTTTTAATACAATGTCGCCCATGCGCATGTGACCGCCCGCAATTTTCTGAATATTCATGAAAAACTTTCGAAAATAAACTTCAAAAGGGGGGGTCTATCTATTACATTTTTCATGTTATTCAACTTTAAATATTTTAAGTAGAGTTTGTAGATTTGCTTTCTATTTTTTGACACATCTCCGAAGTTTATGGGTCGATTTGGATTCTGTTTATTATTTCTAAAAGCTTATGAGTTATTTTAACAGGTTAATTAACATTTTACTGAAAATTAACCACTACGAAAAAAAAACGGAATCGAAGTCATTTTTTCGGTAAAAAATTGTGAATTTATTTTAAAAAAACTAGTGTAAGTCCATAAATTATCCCCATAGGGCGACTTTTTTAATCATTATTTGTAATCTACTACATAGCAGCTACAAATTCACAGAACATTATTGATACCTAACTGTAACTAAATCCAAGGTAAAACTCTAAAACTCTAAGAGTCAAATTTAGGAAAAGAAAATGTGAAAGTCAATTGAATGTCGGGCTCTTAGTAGTGAGTACTAAAAGGTTAACCTAAGAGTCTGGAAAGTTGTTTCCCTAATGACGTGTGGATTTTCAGTGGCCCACACATGAAGATTGCGATGATTTGTTATACCCGCCCTTGTAAACGTGGCTTCATCTGTCCACAAAATCTTCCTCATAAAATTGAGATTAGCTCTTTGCTGTGCAATTATCCAATTACAAAAAACAGATCTCGCACCGTAATCGACATTTCCCAAATGTTGTGCACGTCGGAAATGATAAGGATGCAGGCCTTCTTTTTTGAGAATTCTCCAAACTCTTATTCTTGGTATACCTACTCTTATCGATAGGAGACGAATACTTAGCATAGGGTTAGCGCGCACTAATCGTAACACATCCTCTTCCACGTCTACATCAACAATCACGCCGGTCTCATTTCGTACAATCAAAAGTGTTGCCATGAGGGGTTTCGTTTGTTTACAGGAGGGTGGGGGCCATTTCGAAAATGTAATTAATTAAAATTCTTGTATTTTTTATTTTTTTAGTAAAACTCTGGCTATTGCTTGTTTGTTTTTAATTCCATTATCATCCTCATTATTAGGTTAACCTTTTAGTACTCACTACTAAGAGCGGGGACATTCAATTGACTTTCACATTTTCTTTTCCTAAATTTGACTCTTAGAGTTTTAGAGTTTTACCTTGGATTTAGTTACAGTTAGGTATCAATAATGTTCTGTGAATTTGTAGCTGCTATGTAGTAGATTACAAATAATGATTAAAAAAGTCGCCCTATGGGGATAATTTATGGACTTACGAGGTGCATTCAATAAGTACCTAGCCTCATCGCCAGAGGGCGCTGTAGTTTCAAAAGAGTTTTACCACAGTGTAGCACATTCTTTTTTAATTATTTTTTCAAATTTTCATTCCAATCCCTTCATTAGTTATAATTTGACAACTTATGGAAGCGAACGTGTCGATCGGTTTTACAAAACTGGAAAAAGAGCAATATCGTTCGGTGATTCGATTCCTATTTTTGGAAGGGAAAACGCGCATCGAAATCAAAGAGCGCTTGGATGCTGTGTACGGTGACTCTTCTCCATCGATGGCCACCGTCAAGAATTGGTTCAACGAGTTTGCACGTGGCCGTACGTCGGTTTTTGATGAACCACGTCCAGGTGCACCGAAAACAGCTGCTACGGAGGAAAACATTAAAAAAATCCATGATCTCGTATTGGCAGATCGCCGATTGAAGGTTCGGGAGCTAGCTGAGACTGTAGGCATTTCAGAAGGAACAGTGCATCATATTCTTCACGAGGAACTCGGCATGAGAAAGCTGTCGGCGCGATGGGTGCCGCGTTTACTCACACCGGAAAACAAGTGCAACCGTGAGACCACTTCGGAGACGTGTTTGGCGCTGTTTAAGCGGAATCCAGCGGAGTTTTTGCGTCGTTTTGTGACCGTCGATGAAACCTGGATCCACTGGTACACACCAGAGACCAAGGAGCAATCAAAACAATGGATCCAGACCGGGGAACGTGCTCCAAAGATGGCGAAAACTGTAAAATCGGCCGGAAAAGTTATGGCCACCGTTTTCTGGTATTCACAAGGTGTGATCTACATCGATTACCTCGAGAAGGGTAAAACAATTACAGGGCTTTACTATGCCGAGTTATTGGGCCGATTCGACGCCGAATTAAAGAAAAAACGACCCCATCTGGCGAAGAAAAAAGTTCTGTTTCACCACGACAACGCACCGGTTCACACGTCTGCCGTTGCCATGGCCAAATTGGTCGAATTACGCTACGAATTGCTGCCCCATCCACCGTATTCTCCAGATTTGGCCCCTCGTGACTTCTTTCTGTTTCCTAATCTGAAAAAATCACTCGCCGGGAATAGATATGGATCAAATGAGGAGGTCATCGCCGCCACGGAGGCCTATTTTGCAGAGTTTAACAAAAACTATTTTTCGGACGGGTTAAAAAAGTTGGAGCATCGCTGGGCTAAGTGTATCGAACTAAAAGGAGACTATGTTGAAATATAAATTGCCACTTTTCTAAAATTTTCGTTTACTTTTTGTAGGCTAAGTATTTATTGAATGACCCTCGTACACTAGTTTTTTTTAAATAAATTCACAATTTTTTACCGAAAAAATGACTTCGATACCGTTTTTTTTTTTTTCGTAGTCGTTAATTTTCAGTAAAATGTTAATTAACCTGTTAAAATAACTCATAAGCTTTTAGAAATAATAAACAGAATCCAAATCGACCCATAAACTTCGGAGATGTGTCAAAAAATAGAAAGCAAATCTACAAACTCTACTTAAAAAATTTAAAGTTGAATAACATGAAAAATGTTATAGATAGACCCCCCCTTTTGAAGTTTATTTTCGACAGTTTTTCATGAATATTCAGAAAATTACGGGCGGTCACATGCGCATGGGCGACATTGTATTATATGAACCCACGTCTTATTCTTAGAGGGTAGGCAGGAACTTCAGAACGCCACCTGCTACGATCCTTACATACTCAAAAACTAAGCATTCACGGCATTCACGGTTTCAAATTAAACTTATACTGTCACGGGATATCATCCGTGATTGTTCATTATTTGAGCTCACGATTTGTCTAGTGATACTGTGAGTGTGTTGTGCCGTGACTTAGTGTCGAGTTCCAGTAGTGCGCGTAGCAAGACTTAGAAAAAAGGTAGACAGATTTGTCTGCCCCTAACAATTTATTTTTCATCGGAGAATGCAGGTGGCATTCTCCAGTCATCCCGCGATCATGGCGCTTATTGTAACAGCATCAAAATTTCGGGAGGCGCGTGCGCGCGAATTTCATACGGTTGTTGTGTTATTGTGATAAAAATAAAAAAGTAGGCACTTAAAAAAAAATATCTTTGGGAAAATTGTTTGTTAGCATGAGTGCAATCACGTGTATAAGTATCGGTCACTAATTACCAGTCACCCTATATAACTTTAATGCATTGTTTGCAGGTGGTTTTATAACCTGCAAAATATATCCATAATTTAGCAGTGCGGTTAGACCCTGGGCCTGAATTGCAAATTGGGCTACAAAGATGTTTTTATGTCCTGTTAAGTCCGAACGCTTTTTTGCAAGTAGGTAAAATAATGCTGGGATATATCAAAGTTAGTTCGCAATCCTTGATTATAGATATATTACTAAATAATTTAATTACTTACAGAAGAAACGTTACAGACTGTTTAAAGTGTAATTTACTGCCTAGCGCCTAATTTACTTTCTGCGCCTATATGTTTGTGTTACCATAATCCAACTAACTACCAAAACACTTATGTAGATATTAAAATCTCATCAAGTATGTTAACAAAAATGAATGTGTTGAGGGTTTTACTGGGGGAAAACCTAGTCCACCGTTAAACGGCTGCAAAGTTACTGAAAACATACTAAGCGACTGTTTTCCCGCTGTAGCTCACGGCATCATATCACGGCTTTAGATTCAGAAATCATATCATTGCATTGACTGAAGGATCAACTCCGCAAACAAAATGAGTAAAATAACTAAAATGAAACTCAGTGGTTTCATGCGTAAAAACTTCTTCAAAGAATGAAAACATAACAAGAGTATTGATTGTGTCCTCACAGGAACCTATTTTGTTTTAGTTAGCCGGTAATGTTCCACTCCTGAGGAAAGGCGTCCCCCCATTCTTTTCACACCATCGTGAGGAACCTATTACAAAGATTAAGAAAGATTAGAGAGATTAAGAATCACTACATATTATAAAACGAAGTCATCCGCCGCGTCTGTCTGTCTGTTCGTGATAAACTCAAAAACTACTGTACCGATTTTTATGCTGTTTTCACCAATGGATAGTGGTTTTCGAGGAAGGTTTTAGTATAATTATAATTTGTCAAGTTTTTGTTGCGGGAACAGGCTCAAAATTTCATGATTACTTTTGGTCGCGATAACCGACATCCACGAAGCCGCGGGCATCAGCTAGTTTAAGAGTAAATCAAAATAAAATATAGTCCTGCACAAGGCCAAAGGGCGAATAATTCGGCTGGTGGTGCTACATTGAGAAACATAAATGTTGCAAAGTGGTATTCTCATAGGACTTCTTTACACAATGGGAAACTGTTTTCACCAGAAAATGTGTTAAATAAGTAGGCGATAAATCATCGCTGTCTAGCGGTGCGCTGTGGTATGCAGGTACCACATTTTTGCTCGGAGCGCGGCGAACAAAAGTTAACGCAGTGGTAACACCAGGCGCCTGGGAGGAGTGGTTTATAGCTAGTTACGGCTGCGGTTATGTTGCAGGGGAGTTTTGAGGAAAACACTTCGGGCGAACAGCTACGAGTAGAAAGAAACTTCAATATTAGAAATGTTTTAGTATTACATGGTACAAATGGTACAATTGTAGAATAGACGCGATTATGATGAAATTATACATAAAAGTAACCCGTGTCAATGTCAGTGTTTTCAAACTAGACGGGGCCTATGTTTTATATCTACTACTGTGCAAAGTAACACTAAAACAAACTCAGGGATCACAAAATATGACCACTGACTTCAGACATAATCTTAGTCAAGTAATTTGAGGACCATCCAGATGTATTGTTGGTATCGTTGTACAAGAAAATCTAGTATCCCTGACATTGGTTTGTATTGTAAAACGATACCAACTCTGTAAATAAACTCCAATCTTTACCCAGATTAAACATCTCGAGCCCTCGTAGAACCGTAGAAAAAACGCTACGAAAATTCGTAGGTACCGCTACGCGGCCCAGCCGGACACCTTTCTTTATCGAACTTGTGACTGCGTTTTGTGCTACGCTGCTACGAAACAGCGGCGTAACTTAGTAGAAGCTTATTAATGTAGGTGCCATTAATAAGCTTCTACATTACCATTTTCTATATTTCTTGTAATAATAACGTTGAGTCTATTTGCTGTTACGAATGAATTAGTGCTTGGCCACGAGCTACACCGCAAAACACCACGCATAAGACCGCCCATTGTGTCACCCTATGTGAAATATTTTATTTTTGTGTATGTTCCTTGTATGGTGTACATAATAATGAATATTCTGTTCTATTATATACGCTGAAACTGCATCCGGTTAGACTAGACTGAACCCCAACTGATAATTGGTTGGTCGGTTGTCCCGATAGTAGTGAAAAGGCTAGGCAGATTATTTGATTACCTTATGCTACGTACGAGTCAGCATCTACTACGAGTCTAGAGGTAAGTGAGTATGCAAAATGTGAGGACTGGCAACAACTTTCGGATACTTATAACTGAGACCCCAAATGATGAAAAAACGTGTCGGCAGCAGGTGTGGGCCCCTCTAGCCCCTCCCCTTCCCTCTCCTTTCGATTAAAAATATTACCGACCCGACTAAGAATCAGCTGTGTGGGTAGCAAAACTTCTCTTTGAAAAGCTCTTTCCATTGGTGTATGTATATCTAAATGCTATTTGGTTACCCAGAAAAACTTAACTTCGGTGCCCAATTAGTCACCTATTCAGGTCAGTAACTCGTGGACGGATTACGAATGCGACGGAAAAGGTATGAACCACGCTGCACGTAGCAGTGCTGCCGCGACACTACTGGTCCCCATACAATTTCTATAAGCTTATATGAGATTACATTCCGAGCTAGGAAGCAATGTCGCGGCAGCAATGTAGCGGCAGCACTGCTGCGCGTCAGTGTCACCCTACCGCCGCGACAGACCAGTAGTGACGCGTCTGCCGCCGCAGCAAGAGTACCTACGTGAATGTTGACATGTAAATCACCACGAACAGAGCGACACTGCCGCCTTGCTCGGAATCAGCGCGGAAGGCAGCACTGCTGGGCAGCACCTTAGTGGCAGCACTGCGGCAACAGCACTGCTGCTTGTTGCCGAGTTCGGAATCATACCTTAACGCCAAGTAAAAAAATTAACACGCGTGTTGTTTGACGCAAAGCGAATCGCCTAAGGTCGTGGACGGGGCTTAAAACTTAGTAGCAGTTAACGTAATGCAGGTGGCTTCCACCATTTTTATATTTCTTGCCGTACTAACGTTGCGTCTAGCCGCAGTTTCGAATGAATTATGTGAAGCGGTGGAGGAGCTATAATTTAGACCTGCAGAAATAATATTTCTAGAAGCAAGAACTGAAGTAACTGTAGTTTATGATCTAGTACCAACATGGTGTCTAGCTATTCTTGAAGTTATGGCAGGAAGTGATGCTAGTGCTGAAGTTTGCTGGGTTTACAAGGATTTTGGGTATACGCAACAAGATATCAGCTATTTAGGAACCTCTATTATTTATAGATCGTGTTTACAATATTTTACTTCTCTTAGCTTATTGTAAAAGATAATATAGTTTAAAAATGCAGTCGATTCATCTTGACACTAAATTAAGACTGACGAATCAATTCAGGCAATGTACAGACGCCAGCACATCAAGCTACCTGAAACTGACAAATTTTCCCAATCAACCTTAAATTGAAATAAAATGTAGCGATAAAGTAATCTACATATAAAGAAAGACAGATGTGCTGGCTGACCCAAATATCCATTGATTTTTTGTCAAAACACTGGTGAAATCTTCTGTTCCGTTAAGAACCGTCCCTACTTTCCGCATAAGAGGACCCACGGGGACCGACATATAGGGAGTAAAAAGACTCAACGAAGCCGAAAAGCACACCCCATCATTGTGACCTGGGAATCCTTCTAGTTACGGAGATTTTGAAGGTCAAAGTTCCAACTTTTTCACAAGTTTTTTTTTTAAATACATGTTTTTAATGTTCTTTTTTTACTTAAGAAACCTTCACGACCCCTGTACTATTTAATCCATACATCAGCACAATGTTTTGAATGCTTTACATTGAGTCCTACCGTAAATCGTTTCCCAGCAAAGTTTTTTTGCGTAAACTTACATAGTTTGATGTACAGAATGCTTGGTTCACGGCTTCGTGAACAGTCTGTTTACACCCTGTATGTACTTGCAACAATACTACATGGTTTTCACATCGTCATTTACCCTCCCCAACCTATGTCTTCCAGACATTCAGGTGACTACACGGCAACCACAAAGCGACTAACAGTTGACACTCGTAAACACTTTATTACCTTAGTCACCGATAAACTAAGTTCTGCAACCCAAGTTATAAGCAGCAGCGGGAATACAAGCGAACCTTGCAACACTGAGAGCATAACTGAATAAGAACTAAGGAGACTAACTGAATACAACTTGGGAAAGTAACGAACGCTACAGGGAGTATTAAATGAAAAACGAGCAATAAATATCTGAAAGAAAAGAAGTTGGAAAGTATCGTTTATTTTTTATTAACTTTTGCTCGCGGTTTTGCTTGTTATGGTAGGAAATTCTCACGGAACGTCTTGCTTTTTACGGTTCCGTACCCGTAAGGTAACCAACGGGATTGCTAAGCCTCCGCTGTCTGTCCGTCCGTCTGTCTGTCAGCGGGCTGTATCTCATGATCCGTAATAGGTAAACAGTTCAAATTTTCACAGATTGTGTATTTCTGTTGCCGCTATAACAACAATTAAAAATCAAAGGGGGCTCTCCTAATACGACGGTACGGAACCCTTCATGCGCGAGTCAGATTCGCACTTGGCCAGTTTTTTAATAATGCCTAGGACACTCGGGGATAATACAGCTATCCATTACTGAAAGAATTTTCGGAATCGGGTCAGAAGTTCCGAAGATTACCGATAAATCCAAACTTGCAAACTCTCTTTATAATAATGTAGAAAAAAAAAACAAAAAAGATTTTTTTTCCGTAATGAAACTCGCAAAGACGGACCGTAAATAATTATGAATGTAATATTATACGTAGTGGTTGAAGCATGAATGAAGTTTACAATTCTAATGTTTTGCAACTTGTTTGTGAATGAACGTGTTCCAAGCCTACAGTGGCAAATCATTCAGTAGCGACCATGCGAGTAATAAAGTGGTAGTTGCTTTTGGGACTTGAAAAATCAGTTTAATATAGCTAAATGTCCGATACACAAATCTTCCGGATAAAATTATCTAAATTATAGCGAAAACCGTTTCAAAATGCTTAGCGCAGTTTGGGAGAATAACGCACTCCTACAGACAAACGCGGAGAGCGACTTTGATTTACAGATACATTAATTTTGCTGAAAGTTCGTACCTACGCCCAAAAAAGCCCACCCCCAAACACGGTGGTCTAGTCATCCCACAATTTATTATAGTCTAGCAATCAGGTTTCCCCTAAAACCCTGAAGCTGACTCACACGCCCTGTACCCCCTAGGACGTCCTATGATAGCAGAGCCGCCATCCCTTCTAACTTACAACACCCCGTCTAAATATGAGTCACTTACAAAGGGCAACGCACCCTCACCTAATGCCATGCACCCCTGCGAATAGTCGTGAAGTCGCCTGAATCATAACCACGGACTGCAAGACGTATGGGTACTATCCAACTTTGCTAAGTGTAGTAACTTCGCCGAGGCGGATTTTAATTGAAAAGTTTTGATACTTTTGTGTGAAGTATGGAGTTATTTTAGTCGGAATTGCTGGTTTTTAAGCTATAGCTTAGTTCTTAGCTTTTGCCTGGTGTAGGCGGGGTTGTGTTATGAACTAACTAATCATCAGCACTGAGAGGATGTTTATAATAGGACCCTATTACAAACTATGTCGACGTCTTCAAAGCCCAATTTTATCAAGAACAACCGTGTATAGAGTACACTATAGATAAGCTTATACCCTTATGAGATATCAATCTTTGTCAGTTTTTATAAAACAGTTCTTCATATTACATGTAGCCGGGTTTACTTTCCAAAGAAATCGTACCGAAGCAGCTGGCAGCCGTTTGGTTGGGTCTTAGTTGTTGGATTACGACTGGTGCTATGCGAACAAAAAGTTTGCATATGCGATGGAGAATGTATTTCTATCTCGTGTGTTTTTCTTACTGGTTCAAGTGTGTTCTTGTCTCATTGTTATCATTATTTGGTAATTTCTCAATTGCTATACTCTGTCTACGAGAACAAGATCTTCGTTGAAAGATGTTTGGGCCGAGTTTTATCACAATATTGTATTGCCAGTATTTCAGTGTCAAACCATTACTAAACTTCCGATTGCTACTAAACTCAACAGTATGGAAGCTGTGTATATTCTGTATGTCAGCAGAAACGCCGGTCCGGAATTCCCGATTCAATTTCCGGGAATACGATACATCATTGACTTATATGAGGCGGGATGTTACCATTAGGTAATTTTTTTTTCCTGTCTTCCGTTCCGGATCTCTAAGTCTCTGAACAGTGAGAGCCTTACACACTTCCCTATATTGTTGCAACATTGTCTTGCTCAAGTCATGATTGATTGGGGTACAGCTGTTTGCACATTTAGAAACATGCTCCCTTGAAAAGAAAGAAAAAAAAGTATGGCTTGCAAATCTCATGAGTCCATTTAAAGAGGGTACAAACAAATTCCATAATTTGTTAAAAAAACATGGTAATTTAACGTAGTTCAATAGATAGATAAGCAACGTCATAAGATCTGGATGCATACAACACATTGGAAAAAGACTTCCAAAAGTTTGGGCAAATGGAAGATCTGAGTATGGGATACAGTTAAATCTAGTTGGGAAACTGGATCTTATGCTAGGCGCATTGTGTTAACGATCTCAGTTCTTCAGCAATCTAGATTTACATATATTATTATACGAGTACATGTATCTGTAAATTTTCACCACAACATTTCGTGATCTTTACTTTCAGTAACTCAATAACACACAAGGAAAGTAGCAGTAGTCCTTTAACATCTTCTGTCATTATTTTATTAAACGAGTTGTGCATAGTGGTCGTAAGCGCGACTACTGAGCATGAATGAGGTTCGATTCCCAAGCCTGGCTAAGTGTTATTGGATTTTTACATCAAGAATTTCTCAGTAGCAGCCACGGAGTCTAGATTTGTTCCCTGTTGATGGCAAAAGCTCGCCCTCTTTTACATGGGACTTAAACATAACTGGTAAAACGTGGGTGTACTATTAAGTACACCTCTGCCATTACAGGCGTGATACTATGTTTTGTTTAAGTTGGGCCCAGTGGTGGTGCCCAATGTGTCCATTCAAACTAAAAGGTGCTCTCAGCCAGCAGCAGCGATCCCTTATACTGAAATAGATGTGATATCACACTAGTGTTCACAAACATAACACATTAGGAATAAGCCATGCATAATGATGATGTACATCTAGAATTGCTCTATCGCAATTTGTGAGTTCATTTCGGATGTATGCGGTTATCTTTAATGTGTTCTGTTAGATAGCCAGTACGCTTCGGTTGGAGCAGTTATTGCCGTATGTAGGCGACCAAAACAATATGGACGATTGATTTACAGATCATAGTTATGAGTTGAGTTTGTTTAAGTTGCGTCGTCCATGACTTACTAGCATGTTCTGTGTTATAGGGGCTCTAAAAGTAGACCTTTGTACGTGGGCCATGGCGGCCGTCATTAGTAATTCCAACAATCAGCAGATTAGCTCTCACTAATCTGTTCAGAACATCTACAAAAGATTGCAGTGACCCAATAGTCTATGTGTGTTCTAACGTGTTATTAACTTGTTTGTGATTTGTTGCGTCGTGTACGGAAAGCCATAAAAATTCAACTGCTGTGACATTCTGGCTATTCATTGGTGATTTGAGTTTGTTACTGGTAATTATTGAGTAGCCTCACTTTGCAGATGATACGGATACTGAATTGACTCTGCCCTTTCTTCTTTAAGTTTCTAAAGGGGGACATCTTGGCAGGGTCCCTGGTTATCATCATCATCTCCCTGCCTTTCCCGTTGGTCGTGGTATGCTTAAGTAGCCTAGCATACTGCAAATAGTAAAATGTATGCAAATAGCAAAATCCAGAGAAGACTGGTTCACTTTGGACGAGGCCTTTACCTGCAGAGGAGATCTTGCGGAGTAATTATTTTAAAGATATTATTCTTAACTTATCAACTAACAAAATCTCAGCAAACTAACTCATACTAAAAACAAATTATACTTTATGATACTGACAAATACTTTGTAAACCTTAATTCTGTAAGACATAAAAAGGCTTTTTATTTTATATATGTCGGGAATGTCAGGATTTGTTTCGTTAGGCTCGAGCATTATGTGGGCAGACGATGGGTTTCGTGCTATGAAAACACACTGGGTGCGATACATTATTTATAGCAAAACTAACGAATTACTTGAGATTACCACTTTACACAACAACACGGGACACAATGAATCGGGTTCAGTTCCAAGAGGTCTCAACTCGGCCGAGATCAGACACTGACTGTCGACCCAGCCTCGAGCTGCGAACATCAGGGCTCTGCAGAAGCACCCTGGTGGTGTAGGTAGACTTGTAACTAGGTCGCGTGATGCCCCATCACCGGCGCGCTTGCGATTCATTTTATGTCCGTACTAACGACCTGATCCGACATGTATTTATTATTGTTCCCACTGTTGTATTACAGATCTCTTTTCAGTGAAAGGGTGTTATATTAATTCATCAAGCTGGCTCAGTGCGGATTGCTGGAACACACATTCATGTCTTGGTGTGAGGATCGAATTATTTCACTATCATAAGAAATTCATAAAGTCGTTAACGACTTTAGTTGCTAGAGGTTAAGTCGGATGACGATCTGGGTTGACCTAAAACGGGGTTCATTACACGTAATAGCCACATTAATCTTTGATCGTACTCAAGTTAAAAGGAGCCATACGATTTAACGCGGTCTAAAGAGGTCAAAGTCGAAATAGCCAAAACATGACCGAAGTTTTAAAACAGCCAGGAAACAAGAACTACACTACAACTAAATAACAAAAAAAAACACGCTTCTGTCACAGAAAAACGCGTTGTATACGTAGAAAAATATATTATCATGACAATATTGTTGCAAACATACAGCCTTATTGTAAACGACAATTATTAGGGACCATTACATCGTACGGTTGCTTTTAGCACGCTCATTGTCTATGATTAAACGACGGTACACTGAATGGCTTTGTACTCTGACGAGTCGCGGGAATCAGTCATTTGTTTGTAACCGCTACTTGCAGCGGGACGGGGTGAATGAAAGGAAAATCTGGGATTGGTTTTAAACTGTCACTGGCGACGTCAAAACTTTGTTTACGTTCCGAACTTTCAGGATTTAATCCTTTCAAGTCCCACGGAATAGTGTTGTTTTCCGTCTTAACTGAAGACGACAGAGCACAAACTGATTAAGATCATAATTGTATTAAGTCTCAAGATGGCTCACACAGCGTCTCGCGAGCGCCGCAATAATCCGATTATAATTGACGACTATCATAACTTGTGATGTATTATAACTAACAACTCAACATAGTATTTAGTGGTAACTGACTCATAAATACACAATCCTTTGTAAATACACAATTTTGGCAAAACAAACGATTTCTAGCGATGAATCAACAGAGCAATTTAAAAGAAAAATACTCAATGCTAAAGGCAGCAATTTCGAAAATTACAAACTCGCTAAACCGAACACTGGAACGTTCTTCTCGAACCGTTTTATTTTCAGGATCATAAACAGCTAGTAAATACAGCCAGTATTTCAAAATGTCCCGAAATAAAACCTTTTTATTAAATTGATGCATGCTCTGATGTTCCGAGGCGCCAAACTTCGCGGCTCATATATCTAAGAAAACGTTTTAGAAAGCGGAAGCTATATCTGGACACAAAGAACGCGGGGGATCTCATCCGGGGGAGGCAAGGGTGGCTGCTAGCCAGATGGGATATTGATAAAAGACACGTCCAGTAGGTATGTCTGGAGCTTGGCAAATTATATCGCGGATAGGCTTGACGGATTTTTATAGCTTTTCGTATCGGAATGAAGAAATCTCTTATGGGAATAGAACCTTGTCACGCTCTGGGCGAATTTTATCAAAGAAATTGATCACTATCAGATTTTTTAAAAGGTGAGCTGTCATCGGCGTCATTGTTATGGAATTTTGACACTGACAGCTCTGGAACTCGGTTTAGACGTGCTAATCGCGTTCAGTTTCTGTAGTGAAATCTGTTTCATCTTCGTTGCAATTTTCGAAAGTATCTAATACAGAAAAAAATTTCAGCCACCCGGGATATTCCTAAGCTAAAGTTTCGTTCATATTTTTATATAGAAGCGGAAAAAATAAAGTCTGCTAGTAATGCAATATTGCCTGAAGCAAAAGGCTTGTGCCAACAAAGCTATTGTGAGTTTAAAAAGTGAAGGAGGTCCTTGTACTCACTGTTGAGGAGTTAACAAAAGTTTGTTTTGTAAATTCTTTAACACTATTTTTCCAGTATCACTATGTTGAACGAAACACTGTCTCTTCATGGGGATAAGGATATAATCGAGGAAGGAGGAGATACCATACTAAAATTGTAAAGGTTTGAATCGAGTTGTATGGAACCTTCGCCACTGGTATATTATAGTGTTGTTGGATGCGAATAAAATCGGCGTAATGGTGTAACAGACTCAAAATCTCCAGGCTATTTACCAATTCAACAATAGTTAAAGCGTTAATTAAGTTGTCGAATAAACTAATATTTCAAACACATGAAAGATAAAGAGATGGAAATCCCTTCAAAATCTTTTGCATCTTGATAAAATACACGTAATTAAGGTGCTGATTTATCATTGGTAACTGGTAAAGAAACAGAACAAGCCAAACCTTAAAATTTTCGTGAGCAAAAACCAAGACCGCTATCAAAACGGCATCGGTCCTGTTACTGACGTTGACAAAGTTTTTGCGGCCATCAACTTTGTAGCTGACCTCAATACAGAGTTGGGAGGGTAGTTCCAGTAAATGACAGGATTTGTGAGGTAGGTCATGAGATTAGAGTTGTCATCTCGTTGGATGTTGATTATGATTACGTCCGATGTTTCTGAAATTAGTTGGTCTGCATTTTTCGAGGGAAAGATTAGGGATTCTTCCTTCAGTGTTATTGTTTTCATAAATCTTTTTATCAACATTAAATCGTAAAAGCACGCTTGTAATTCCCAAAGGGTAAGGCAGAGGTGTTTTGATACTTCACCCATATTTGGCCAAGTAAGAAACCAACCTATCGACGGCACGGTTGGCGCAGTGGTTGAGCGATTGTTCGATCCCCGCACGGAACAAATATTTGTATGGCCTACAGATAGTTGTTCCGGGTCTGGCTGTTTGTGTATGTGAGTTTAAATGTTTGTGAACGCACCCACGAAACAGGAGAAATTCCTAGTGCGGGACAACGTTTTTTAGAAAAAATAAAATGTAATAGTAAAATTAGATCCAATACATAACGGTTAAATTAAATCCCAGTTCTTTATCTAGTGCCTTTCAAAAATTACTTTAGACCTAGAGAATCTTGTTACTTACAAGATGCACATAATCAAACAGATTCATCAATGATTACAGATGATTGACTCACAATCAAATAAATTCACAAACAACAAATAACGTAAAAACTAGCCATGACATACAATAACAAAACTCCAACTTCCTGAGAAAAACCAGTTTCTTATTCAAATACGCACATTAGGCAAGATCTAGACATTTCGACAACAAAACAACTGTACCACGTGGTTCTGTCGCACTAAGTAGAAGAGCGAACCAAGGTCATTAAATACTTTTTAATATATTTTTACATTGGTTATAAAAACTGTCTGTGACTGCTTCGTTCGTTTAGTGGTCGCGGGTTGATCATTATCCTTCGCTTGTGTTTTCTAATGTCAGTGGTGAAGAAAAGACATCATTGGAGAAGAATGATAAGTAGAGCCGACCATATACAAGGTCTAACATAATAAACGCAAGACCTCCCGTGTGGTCTCTCGGACCAAGAAACTGATCAACTTTCGTTCTACGAGTTATTGAAATTCGCAAAAAAAAAATTGGACTTTGTATAGGAACTGACGCGATCAGCTGTTCAACATGCATGGTAAAACTAAAAAAAATGTAATGAATTTCCAAAAGTCATAGAACAAAACTTGTTCAGTTTCATGGTCTGAGGTCGTTTATTATGTTACACCTTGTATAAGGATGGGATAAGGCCAAAACATTTAGTCCTTTTTCTTTCTTATCATTTCTCACACTATCCATCAATATTTATCACTGTCTTAGTCTTAAGGCGACCTACTCACGATCAGGCAGTTTTAAATGATGAGTACAATGACCCCTTATGAAGTTTAGGGTTGACCAATTCTAACGCTGTATACCTCACTCTACCCCTTCTGGGAATACGAGCATGAAGTAATGGTCATAAAAAGGGTTAGCAGTACACCGCTCGCTGAACGCCACATCGGCTACGATTGCGTGTAAATATTGTAGATCCAAACATGGCTAAGTGGGATTGGATTGAAGTGGAAATAGCTCGGACCGCACGAGGGTATAAAATTGTGTACAATCATCACATAGATTGAAAATGGCGGAGTAATTTTTATTTACAATCTCTGAAATATTGTGCAGACTGCAATCGAAGAGGTGAAAAAACTTGACAGTTTCTCGAATACCTAAGATAACGTTACTATTTACACTTCAAAATAAAATTCCTTGTGTATTCCATGAACAAGAATTTGTGTGATATACTACAACAAAAAAAAACCGCTCTACTGAAAAATCACGCAAAATCAATCTAATTAAATTCGGGGTTTACAAGGTAAAATTGACTCCTCCTATTATTGAAGTCGGTTAAAATGTGTCTGTTACTCGGGCCTTACGAATCGATTGACACCTTATTCATCCAAATCGGATGAATAGTTTAGGCGCTACGCAGGAACACATGTAAATATAAACATAGATAGTTAGATACATACAAAGACTGCTAAAATAATAACCCTTCCTTTTGCCTTCGCCGTAGTCGGGTAAAAACTAACTTAATGAGACTTCTACATACTGATTAAGCTACGGTAAATATAATTTTAGAGACAAACAACACAGGTATGATGAAACAAGACAACGATGCTATAGGTTAGATGGATATAGTCAGGCGTAGGTTTCTGTGTAGGTTTGAAGAGGCAAAATTTAGCTTATCCATTTACCAAAATGCCAAAAGGCGAGAAGATAAGCGAACTAAGGCCTTACCTAAATTAATTTGTAGGATTAAAGCGGTGCTGCCAAGTTATAATTATTGTTGAATAAATATCATTTCTCTGCAAGGTATACAGAATTTTCTTGGTTATTTAAGTTTAAAACGATGAAGGAAAACCTCGTGAGGAAATGTTCTAGAAGCAAAAATTGGAAGACATGTGACATCTACCAACCCGCACTGGGTCTGCGTGGTGGATTATAGCCCGTTCCCTCTCATAGAGAGGAGGCTTGTGTCCCAGCAGTGGGAACATTATGCTATGCTATTTAAGTTATGTTGAAAAGTGATATGATTTTTGAATCCTACAAATATTATAAATGCGAATATTTGTGCGGATGGATGGATGGATGTTTGTTACTCTTTCACGCGAAAACTACTGACCGGATTTGGGTGGTATTTGGCACACAGATAGTTTATAACTTGGATCAAAACATAGGATACTTTTTACCCCGATAATACGATCCCGAGGGACATTACCAACTTCCGCGCGGGCGAAGCTGCGGGGATAAGCTAGTGTTAAAGTATATTTCGTAGAATAACAAAAACACACGTCAAAATCACATTTAAAGCAAGTTTCCGGTAGCACACATTTCCATTTACAGCTTGGCTTATCGTATGAAATGAAAAAGCTAGTCCACATTAATTCCCGAGAGATGTTGATTAAAAATATTACTGAAAGCGAGGGCAAACATTGACTGACTCGTAAAAGTAGATTGCTATGATCATAAAACTCGGCTATTTAATGTTACGTACGTGTTTCCAGAAAGTGATGTTGATTATGATATGAAAGCATACGTTGATAGATGAGTGTAACGGTGGCCAGGTCACCAAAAAGGAAAATATTTAGAAGAACATACATACATACATAACATCACGCCTGTAATCCCCGTAGGTTTAGGCAGAGGTGTACCTAATAGTAAACCCAAATTTCGCCAGTTATGTTTAAGTTCCATGTAATAGGGGGCGAGCCTATTGCCATCAACCGGGCATAAATCCAGACTCCGTGGCTGCTACTGAGAAATTTCTGATGGAAAAACCGAATAGCACTTTGCCCGACCTGGGAATCGAACCCAGGACCTCATGCTCAGCAGTCGGTCACCAATCTACCAACGAGGCAGTCAAAGTTACGTGCAATGTTATCATATTCTGCTCTATTACCTTTTCTACTAATACAGTGTGTCTGTAAAAATAATTTTCTTGGTCATTATTATTTTCGTCTAAGCCTCCGAATCCGGTAGGTCATTCAACCAGAGTATCCTCAAGGCTCCTACTTATTCCAATTAAATGGAGGAGGGCGAGGGATCAGAAACTATCCAGTTAGTTAATTTATACTTATGGACTGTTACATGTTTGGTCTGCTGTGTTATCTTATATGTCGTTGGCAGATAGTTACTTTCTAAGTAATGAAATAAAATTGTTACTGCTTAATTCAGATAGTAATTTACACTGACACAGAAGAACTGAGTTTATTCCATTTGAAAATAAAGGGTGTAAACAGACTCTTAACGAAGCCGAAAGGCACTTGTTCTCCCCGTCATTGCGATCATTTTTTTGTTCTAGACCATACCTGGGAACCTTCTAGTTATATTGGGGATCAAAGTTCCCGGTTGATGGCAATAGGCTCGCCCCCTATTACATGGGACTTAAACATAACTGGCGAAATGTGGGTGTACTATTAGGTACACCTCTGCCTAACCCCACGGGGATAACAGGCGTGATGTTATGATGTTTCGTTATATGTAATTTTGAATGTGTACGGTGCCACCGCACATTCAGAAATTCAGCAGTTTACGCCAAATTCATTTCAACTCTAGTCTTAATAATTAGTTCAGTTCGCGTTGAGCTATCAAGTCAGCCAGGCGTTCTCGTTACAGCCAACAAGGCCCGCGTCACTCACTTCACACACCATAAGTCCATTAAGCTAATTTTACTTTAAGTACCTTTCGGACAATACAGTAGTGTTTCAATAATCTACCTTCTTCAATTTCTATTCACCCACCGTCTAAAAGTAATGTACGGTGTAGCAAAGGATCATACAGAATGCATCTTTGAAAATTTCGTCTGTTCAACAACGTAAATAAGGCAATGAATTGTAAAAATGAATAGGAAGCATTGGGATTGTATGTGCGCAATTGCTCCTTTGCAACAGTCTCTTAAAGTATAAAAAAAATGTTTAAATAATGGTCGTAAAAAATTTTCGCTTCGTAGAGCCTTTCTTACATACATACTTAACAACATCGTGTCATAAAAGTTAAAAAAATATTGATACTTTGTTTATAACAATTTTTTTACTTGAACAACATTACTTGGATTTTTAAGTTTTTGTTCAAGTAAAAAAATTCACCATTATTTCGACCATTATTTAAACATTTTTTTTCACTTATAATTAAGACGATAGTTCGAGAAAATTTCGTTAGTTAACAATTGTTTAACTCGTTGAAAAATTAACTTTAAGCAAAATTTCCAACGGGAATAAATTATTTATAGTGTTCAGAATACACCATAATTTTTTCAAATTAAAAAAAAAAATTTAATACTTTAAATAAATTAATTAATGCGCCGTACTCGCTTTTGACGCCACGCGCGCATCCTAAAAATGTCTCGCGCAGACCTATTTTCAGCGTTAAATTAAAATTATAAATAATGGAGATAGAGTTCCGGGAGTTAGGAGTTTTTTATTGGAAATTTCCTCCTCTTTCAGAATCTTTTTTTTAAATTTCTTAAATATTAATAGTTTATGAAATATTGGCAAAAAACGAAATGCCATTTTTTTTTCATCTTTAATTGTTTATAACTTTTGCAATTTTTTATGTGCTAATACACGCTTTTAGCACATTTTTCTAGACGTCATTCCGGATCCAATGAGCTATCGCACGTAATTTTAAGAGCAGTATCTCTATTTTGTACCATTTTCAACTTGTCGACTAGACTATAAACTGACACAGAAAGTCACAAACTCGCAATACTAATAACTGTTTAAGCCCCAAACATTTAAATTTTCTCCAGCTACACTACCATTTGTGCGGAGTCAATTAAAATCTGGTACAGTCACTTAACAACTGTATACTAGTTTCTTTGTCCCCAAATATATTACGGGTTTTATATACCAGAGGGCTTAGCGGGAGTTTTTGTTGTAGCTAAATAGAAAAAAATGGTTGTCTGTAAAGTCGGTTTACAGACAATAATTTTACGTGATAACGACATAAGAAAACATTATATTGATGAAAAATTAAATACTTTTATGAATTAAATTAAATTATTATCACTGTATTATCATTATTTTGTATAATACATAGATGTGTCATAAGCCGAACGCTTAGGCCAATCGTGCCTTTATCGCTTGTTCCGCGCTCTCGCTTGCACACTCGGCTCAGGCGGAACGTGACACTTTTTCGTGCGTGCAGCCGGCGTTCATCGATTTATAAGACGTTGTGACGTTAAAAGTATAGCGACAGGAGGATACATAATATTTCTTCAAAATACTATCCCCGAGACCTAGCCATTAATCTGCATAGAAAATTATTTACTTTAACCAGTAGTTTTCCTCAATGACCAAAACATAGCACTGGGCCCCCATTATTGAACTTGACAGAGCAATAAAAGGATGTATTTCATCAGCTCCAACAAGCCACATCTGCTTGGACCACTATTAATAGACGGAGAACTGTCCGAATTGAGACATTGGCCAATTTATTTAACGGCGGCCATCTTTGCAAGAGTTCTCGACACAATTGATACCGTTGAATTGTTTTGCGAGGAGATTTTTATGGTTTTGCGTCAAAGGAGTAAATAACGTTAGAATATTTTGGTATTTGTGGGTGGGTACTATAGAACATCAACAACAACTAATAATTGAGAAGGTCCAGAAGTCTTTTATCCGCTACCTCTACTTAAAAATATATGGGTTTTATCCATATATGTACCCAACGCCATTTGTGCTAGGCATGGTGACATACCAGAGCTTAGAAGTCAGAAGAAATCTTGCTCTCATTAAATATGTCATTCGCCTAATTCGTGGTTCACTTTTCAATACGCCATTATTACAATACGTCTCCTTTAACATTCCACTACCTATCAGACACACTCTTCGCCCACGCCAACGTCCTCTATTTTCAATACCTCAAACCAGCACCACAACCCTTAAGACCAGCCCATTATTTCTTGCCCTTACCCATATCAATAACATTTTAATTTATGACCAATCTATGGATATTTTTGCAAGCACGGAACTGAGTCTCCTCAACACCGCATCTCGATACCTAGAGTCCACTGCTGCTCCCAGTACTATCTCCTCTGGGTAAACAAAGTGTATTTTTATTTTTATTGTAATTTCATTTTCTGCATTGTAATTCTATCTACTAAAATTGTTTTATTTACTTTTATTCTTACAGCTACCATATTGTTTAATTTCTAATATTATTACTATTTTTGTTTTGTTTTTAATTCCAGTTTTGATTTTGAACTGACTTTAAATTTTATGTAGTTCTACTTAATTTTATGTTCAACCAATAACTTATATGTGTGGTGTAAACTGTTAGCATAAGTTGGTTATAAATAAATAAATAAATAAAAAAACATTTCTGTGTAACCCTTCGGGGATTACAGGCGTGATGTTTTTTATTTTCATACCCTACTACATAAGACTTAAATAAAGGGTGTAAACAGACTCTTCACGAAGCCGAAAGGCACTTGTTCTGCCCGTCATTGCGATCATTTTTTTGTTCTAGACCTTACCTGGGAACCTTCTAGTTACAGAGATATTGGGGGTCAAAGTTCCAACTTTTTCACAACTTTTTTTTTTTTACATGGTTTTAATGTTTTTTTTTATTTAAGACCCCTTCACGACCCCCTTACTATTCAATCCATCCATCAGCTCAATGTTTTGAATGCGTTACATTGCGTTCTACTGTGACGTGAATTTTCACCCCAAAATAAAAAGTCGTTTCCCAGCAATAATTTTTGCGTAAAGTTTACTTAGTTTGATGTACATAATGCTTAGTTAACGGCTTCGTGAAGAGTCTGTTTACACCCTGTATAATTGGCGACTATTGGTACACCGCTGATTAACCCTTGTGGGATTCGTAAGAATTTATTGGTAAAATATGATTTAGGTATAAGATCAACGACTAATAAGATTTTTTTAAACTCAAATCTATCAGTAAAATGACGAGACACATACGTACAGACGCCAGCACATCAAGCTACTACAATCTGTCCAATTTCTTTGATAGATTTTCAACTTTATCGCTAAAGCATTAGGTTCAAGGTTGATTGGGAAAATGAGACAATTTCGGGTAGCTTGGCCTGCTGGCGCCTGTACATAGCATTACGGCAAAACATTTTTATGGAACGAAAACACCTTTTAGTCGTTTGTTAAATCTTACAAGACGTAAAAGCAGGCACGTAGAGAACGGAAGACAATGCTACAAAGCTTGCCGGGATTAAAGATTTATATCACCTCCCAGCGGACGAACTATCCCGAATTCAGAGCAAAACAAACAAACAAAACCAGTTAGAAATTGGTCTTCACATCCCTCTGCTCGGAATTTCGTCAACTGATTCCCAGTACTGCTTACGAAACCGCAAATCCTTTGAGAGAATCAATAATAGGTATGTCGAGATTGTTGTCCTTCTTGTAACGAGACTGACAGAGTGAGATGGAGCATAGTGGGGAACGTTGATTATCTCCAAATGAATACCAGTTGTATCCAGATTTGTCGAGGCCGGTAGTGGACAGTGGAGACGATCTGTAGTAGATAGGCAGCTATAAAAACTTTGATAAACATGATATTTGGATGTGAAGTGTGCCAGATTTATATTGTTGTTTGTTTGGCTTTATCTAAGACGAGAAGTTTTGTAATGGGAAGGGGAATAGTGACGATAATTAATGATAATGCTGTAGCCTTGACAAACGAAAACAAATCTATCTATATTCCCTCCTTTAACGTCTGTTAATCTTGAATTATTTATTAGGTTGGGTCTATGATAGGTTCGCAGTCGTCACGGGTATTCAGAAGCTCGAAAGTCGGACAACCAATCTAACCAAGGGGTGTCATATTACCTAGGTTCTCGGTTGTGGAGAGAAGCAATCGCTACAATTATAAAATAAATAATAATAATAATAATTAAAATACTGGAATTCAGTGGCATCTGGTCAGTCTGACGGCCCACCCCAACATGGGAAAGGTGTGGTAGATGTTATTGTCAATAATTGTTATATTGTACAGAAATTGTTATACGACAAAGTCCGACAATTTCTCCATTGAAATATGGATGTACGTGTATGGATGTATGATTGGAATACTTATCGTTGGCGAATCTTCAAAAGCGCGCACATAACTGGTTTTTCATCCCCTAAGCCGTAGCTGAGTTAAGCAAATGGAAAATGCACGTCTCTAATCCTGATTAAGTGCATTGAAGGGAGGAATTACTCTCGAGCCCCCTAGAAAGGATCCACCATTAAAATCCGCCATTGCAAAAGGCAATAAACGATTTCGATTTATATTTGCATTTAATTTTGTAAATTGGTTCCATAAAAATATCATATAGCTGGCAAAAACGTTTTGGGAAAAACCAACACAAGGTACATACTAGAATTGAGAAGTTTTTGAATATCACCTTGTAAAGAAAGAAGGCAAATAATTAAGACCAAAATCTGTAGCTAATATAACCAGCTTCGATTAAAATTCAACTACATAGCATTGAGTCGAATCGTTCATTAGACTTCCAAGTAATGTTACAACTACCATCGATTTGCAACTAAACTTCTGAACTTTACATCTACATTACTAGTCTGTTTTCCCCCTGAAATTGGGTAAAGTGCTGCAATTGTCAGATTGTTTGTCAAGAAACTTTTACTATGTGTACCTGCGGGAATGTAGGACGAAAGTTGAAACTGATATTCATATAGTTAGTTTGCTTACGCAAGCGAACGAAGATTAAGTTCAAATCTCTTGGATTAAAACAAAACGGTTTTAGATTCATCATCAAGCTACCTTATCCCAATTCATTTGGGTGCGGCGTAGCATGTCTTCGTCTTCCATACTTCTCTAGTACGCGTCATCCCATCAGACACCTCTTTTCTTGCCGTATCATTCTTTACACAGTCCATCCATCGTTTCTTTGGTCTTCCTCTATTCATATACCCATCCACATCATCACTCAAAAGTTTTTTCACGACATTTTTCTCATTCCTCATTTTTTATCTTCATTTTAGATTATCCTCGAAAATTTTGAAGACACTTATCCGATACACAACGTTATCCGTACTCACCTATCAAGGACAATTGTCTGGCATTGATGCTGCTAATGCTTTTATCGATATTCTCACTCCCTTTACGACCAAAATTGGAGGCTCGTAAAACATGTGGTACCGATACACAGTTATACATAAGCCTGCTTATTCGGGGTACATTTCAACTAACTTATGCCCGCGGCTTGGCCCATAGAAAGGAGAATTATTTATTTATTTTATTTATTAAAACTTTATGCACAAGTAAAATTACTGTACAAAGGCGGACTTAATGCCTTGGGCATTTTCTACCAGTCTACCTTAGGGTGATGCAGAGACAATACACAGTAGGTGCAAAAACAGAAAAAGAGACTAGAAAATATTTATAAACATATAATAATAATAAATACATATATGCATACATATAACAAAATGTATAAAGTTAAGATAGGGGAAAAAAAAAAAACTAAAACAACTTAATTCTGAGACGAATCTGCCAACTTCTTATGAATATGCTCTCGAGCTTTTATTTTGAAAGTGAACCGACTGGTCACCGTCCTGATACTCTGAGGGAGCGCATTCCAAAGGAAGACCGCCTGGACAAAGAAAGAAGATTTTATAAAACCAGAGCGGTGAGAAGGACATCGTAAAAGACAGTTATTGGATGAACGAAGATTCTTGCTATGCGCAGAGCATAAGTATTGAAAATGGAAAGTCAGATAAGAAGGAGAAGTGGGTTTGTGAAGAAGAGAAAACAGGGTTGTCAAAGCCCTCAATGCTCTGCGCTGCCGGATGGGTAACCACCTTAACAGCGATCGATGTGCAGATACATGATCATACTTGCGGAGATTGAAGACGAATCGAATGCAGTTATTTAGAAGTCGGTCAAGCTTATTGAGGAGCTCTGCATTCAGGTCATAGTAGCACACATCACCATAGTCAATTATGGGGAAGATTAGGGACTGTACAAGCATTGCCTTAATGTGTGTTGGGAGAATATTTTCAGCCGGTAGAGCGACCGCAACGTTCCAGTGACCTTCTTGCTCACAATCGCGACCTGCTTACGCCAATCAAGGCAAGTGTCAACATGCAAACCCAGATCCTTGACGTCAGAGCTAAACGGAATCACTGTGCCGTCAAAGGTAACCGGTGGCACCGTTAAACCATTCAGCCTTCTCAAGCTATGGGGGCTCCCCACAATGATAGCCTGGCACTTGTTTGGGTTAACCGCCACACCGAAACGATCAGACCAGTTTTTAACGACGCGGAGATCCCGGTTTAGCTCCACGACCGCACCGGATAAGCTGTCAACACCTGCCCGACGGTAGAGTTGCAAGTCGTCGGCGTAGAGATGATACGCACACTGAAGCTCGGTAGTTATGAGATCTATAAAAATAGAGAACAAAAGTGGAGATAAAATACCGCCTTGAGGGACGCCAGCTTCCAGATCACACCAGCTGGAGTTAGAATCACCAGCAAGGACTGACTGCTGACGCCCCTGAAGATAGGAAGAAAACCATTCCAAAACCAAATTATGATGCGGGAATAAAAAGTAATCTTTGACCTAACACAGCACGTAGTTTACCGGTGTGCCAAATAACATATGCTTACAATACTTTGAAAGTTAAACTCAAATGCTGGCTAACCGACCAGGCATTATACAGTGTGTCAGGTTAAACGAGGGTCATACTTTAAGGGCGTGTAGTACACATGAAAATGAATAACTAAGAGACCAACACTGAAATCAAGAAAATAAAACCAGCCGCTCTATACATTTATGTTCGCATAACTGGACAAAATGTAGGGAACAGTAGTTTTTTTTTGTTTTATATTTTTGCATCCGCGCCTTAAAAGTTGTTCATTTTCATGAGTACTACACTCCCTTATAGTATGTCCCTCATTTAACCTGACACACTGTAAAACCTGAAAGAATGGTTTCAGGTAATAAATTAATGTGATTATTATGTATTTGCTTCTATTATTCTGTTTATTCATCATCATCATCAGCCTTTTAATGTTCCCACTGCTGGGACACAGGCCTCCTCTCTATGAGAGGGAATGGGCTATATCCACCACGCGGGCCCAGTGCGGATTGGTAGATGTCACATGTCTTCGAATTTTTGGTTCTAGGACATGCCGGTTTCCTCACGATGTTTTCCTTCACCGTTTTTGAGAGCAGTGGTGATGAAATAAATTACACAAAGTAATGCGCCTGCCTGGGTTCGAACCCACGACTTACTGTTCGTAAGTCGGGGTCGCTACCACTGGGCCACCACTGCTCTCAGTAATGTTCTGTTTATTGTGTGTTCTTAATTATTATTTCATTAATTATTTTTTAATTATGATAATTTGTGTTTGATGTATAATAAGTCTCTTCATGTTTTTAATGTATAATGATTTGTTTTTTTACTTTTTTTCAAAATCTGACCTGTAATTTTTCGTAATCACTACATATTATTAAACAAAGTCCTCTGTCTGTTTGCGATACACTCAAAAACGACTGCACCGATTTTCATGCTGTATTCACCAACGGATAGAGTGGTTCTCGAGGAAGGGTTTAGTGTATAAATGATCAAATTTTTGTATACCACGCGGGCGAAGCCACTGGCAAAAGCTAGTTATAAATAAACAAAACTAAACTATACACCGAAATCCACAGAAAAACAAAATTATTTTAGCATTTATTAATCAGTACGGACGATTTTATTACTAAGAGATTTTTGGGCCAATATCGAAACACATATTTTATTCTCAAACAAATGCCGTTCCAATCTCTGATTGGTCGTAATTTCCTCACAATAGTAATCACGCTTCGCAACTCAATTGAAACCAGACACGCAGGCACCAACCGTTTGCTCCAAATTGGTTGCAAGTGCAAGGTTAATGCGGTATATACCGGTATGCTCTGACGTCTATTTTGTCCGGTTCGGTACCAAGGTCCGGACAGGGCGCTGACCCAATTAGCCCATACATATGTAGATAGTATAAAGGGCAAACCCCGGATATTCATAGCTTGTACCTAGCTCTTTTGGTAAAGGTACGGTTCAAGGGCATCGGTGTAATATAGACCTTGTTGCGCCTCTTAATTAAATAGGGTTCTGACGTCAAAGTGTACAATATTGATTGTAGCTACGTGAGCCTGGTTGCAGACAATCACACTTAGTCCACTAAATAGCGCAAATTGCTCAGACTACACTATTTTTGCGTGCAAATGCTGGTACAGATCGCTGCACGTAAGTTGAACCAAAATGGCGGTCAAACGCACTTGTTCAATTATGGATTGGGACCGATTGAGACCCGAAAATGTGTTACTGCGCATTTAAGGACAACTTAGGCTGGTTTTAGAGTCACGCTGACCGTCGGCTCGGACAGCCGAAACGTATGAACTTCTAGGAAGCACGGCGCGCGCGGTGGTCAGCGCTGATGGATTAGCGGCACACGGCGACACTTCATACGTTTCGGCTGTCAGCGCCGATGGTCGGCATGCGGTCAGCGTGACTCTAAAACCAGCCTTACATGCCGCGAGCTGTTACACACACACATTTTCGGGTCTCAATCGTTCTCAATCCATAATTGTACTGGCCCGGATAACCGCCATTTTGGTTCAACTAACGTGCCGCGATCTGTATTTTACGTTGTTACAGTATTCGATTTTATAAGTATCTACAGCAGGCTGTTGCGGTTTGTCCACTACATACATATATATGACTGTATAAACGTGCAATCAAAATCTGTGTGAAGTGTAGATACTACGTAGAGTGCCTTGTTCCCGAAAGGAAGCCGACAGGAATCGGTTTCTTAGGTGTCTTCGGGCCTGGTGTGTACTAGGCCTAGTCGCAGGTTTAACAAACATGTTTCATTGTTTGTAAATCGCTTACATATTGCCAATTCGCGATGCGGTCGCCTCTAAACCGCGCATCTGCACCACTGTTATGTCACTAGACTGCGAGTTGATTGATTGAACCAGTGAACGTCACTGATATGATTGGATCCCCACCGCCGATATCCTCTTGAATAGAGGGCTGAAAAGGCCGCTGACCCAATTAGCCTTTCACCGCTGATAGTTGAGGTTTGGCGGGAAAGGCACATCGATAGTTTCGGGTCGGCTTTAACGAACTCATTCTTTATAAACTTGTGGGTTTTGTGGAGTCGATACTAAAGTTTGAGTGGCCATTGTGTCAGCCCAGAAAAAAAAACTCTTACTCGAAATTTTGTTTTATCACTTATGAAGCCTATTCACATATGCGTAACCTCCTTTTCACTATAGGGGGATAGAAACTACAGAACGCGACCTGCTACGACCCATACATACGCATACTTAAATCTCAATATGGTACGACGCTTATAAATCTGGCCATATACGCACGCCGGTTATGAGCACAATGCACCTAACCTTTCTGAAGAACGCCTTCAACAATGTCAGTGTAGGACATTCCCGGTGTTTTTACTCACATCTGCATTGTATTTTTGGAGCTCATCTGTCTCTTAACAAGTCAGTTATAAGTTGCACCACCTAGCTGTTTCGAGTAATATATTTTTATAAGGTGTCATTCACAAATCACCCAGCAGTGGGTGATTCCGGGCTGATATGATGAAGGTGTCATTACAGTACTGTTTATTTGTATTGTATATTCAGCGAAGCTTCCATTAGTGTTTCTTGTGAAGATGTTAGACCGAAGACATAGTGTCAAGTGTCCTGCGTTTTATTCCAAGACAAAAGCAAGCATTCTTTTCTTTTAAAACTCGTTTCATCTTTCCGTTTTAGAAACAAAAGGTCTCTAAGGAGCTCCCACTTCTGATGTACGCCATCTGCCGTGTGACACAATACTTGTTTGTTAGATACATATTTAATATCTTCGTTGGAAAGATTGTGTATTATGAAAATGATATATTATTCGTTGAAACAATGTAGAAGGTGGAGTGACAGATTTGGAACAACTGTTGTGATAATTATGCTGAATATACAATACAAATAAACAGTACTGTAATGACACCTTATAAAAATAAATGCTTAATAGCCAGTAGCCTCGACCAACATCTAAGGAGGCTCTCGCTTGGCAGCTGGATCAAGGGCTTGATTCAGAAAGCAGTACTTCTGGACACGGCGCGTATTGTCAGGAGGTTCCTCTCTCAACAGCCCTGACCACCGGTAGCTCGGACCCTGTTCCCAATGCTGGTGGTCTACTATTTTTTATATTTTTAAATGTTTTTTTTATGTAGTTTAATATTCAAATATTTAAAAATATGAAGTAATATGTATATATTATATAAGTATAAATAAATGAAAATAATAAAATAATGATAATTAAAGCTTAAGTGGAAAAATGAAAGAAAGATACAGTAAGGATCAAGCTTGATCAATTGTACACGTGTCACGAGTTTTAATATATCGAAGTACTTGACTTCACTAATAAACCAAGACTTGACTTGACATGACTAATAGACCAAGTTCGAAACGTCGAAATCCGGAGACGAACGAAGGTCTTCGACATTGGAAATCGCGTTATGGAACTCAAATGGAGTTGGGCAGGACACCTAGCAAGGCGCGGTGATGGCAGGTGGAGTAAAGCTGTGACCGAGTGGCGTCCAAGGAATGGAAAGAGGAGTGTCGGCCGTCCGGCGGCGAGATGGGCAGACGACATCGTAGCCATTGCAGGAATATCTTGGATGAGATTGGCACAGGAACGTGGAGTTTGGCACAAGCAAAGAGAGGCCTATACCCAGCAGTGGGTGAAGTCGGGCTGTGGATGATACTTGACTTTAATATTAATTGTTTCTTGGGCGTGCGATTTCCAGAGACAGAAAATATGACATTTTGGAACTGGCTAAGAGTGTAATAACACTTATCGTTTGAATAAGAAGAGAAGTATAGTTTTGAAAGCTCTATACACCAAACATTAACTACAGTTGAAAAACACATACACGTTAGTTTTAATAGTAAGTACCCGCATTAAAAATATGAAAAGATTTGTAGAAAATTATTTGTGAAAACATAACTACGGTGAGACGTTACTTAAAAGAGATGGCTAGGTCATTTGTGGAGTGGCAGACCTTAATAGTAGAACATTAACTACAGACAGGACAGACAGAGAAAGATACAGGTCACCCCTAGCGTAGACATAGTGCCGAGTTCAGTAAGCACATTACTAAATTCATTAGAACAATTAAGAAGAACAGTGTCTAGAAAATAAGGCGATAATTACTGAGTCTGCATTTACCAGTTAATGACTTCAGGTGATTAACCCTACTAATATTGTAAACTAGCCGTTGCCCGCGACCTTCATTGGGGTGAAATTATTATAAAAAAATATTACTTCCGTTTTTTAATCGAATTTTGTTACCAATTTTAAGGGTTTTAATTTTTTGCACGGAACCCTAATTACTTTTCTAGAATAAAACTAGCCTATGCTAGATTTTATAACATCAGCTATATGCCAGTAAAACCCGTTAAAATCGGTCCAGCCATTTCGGAGATTAGCCGGAATAAACAGACAGATAGGATTAACTTTTAACGTGGTAAATGACGAGTCAAAATCCACGAAAACAAAAAAATGGTGGGCAGAAACTATATAAAGTATAAATTAAAACATAGCAAAATAGAGAAATACACTTGGACATCGTTAGTCCCATACAAACAAATGTTTTAGACAACTCTATACAAAATTATTCTGTCACGATGACACATTAACTTCTACCATTTTTCAAACGTATAATTATCGATAATAGTCCTGACTATTAGTGGGGCTCCCCTAATTCACACTCGGCAAAGGATTACGATGTAGCCAGGTGTGAAAGGCCATTAGGGACATAGGGAATACGATACCATCATAACATAATTTATCATAATAATATTTACATCCGAACCCCTCCAACCTGGAGTTACCTAGACAATAAATTACGTAAATGTTGTTGATGTGTTATTTTCAATACTTGATGATGATCTGGACAAACAAAGAAATGTCACTGGCAACAAAAATGGTGGCAATCTAGAGGGGGCGGAGAATAAAGACACGTTGCTTGAAAGAAATACAATATTTCACTGTCAACCTGTATTTCACAGGCTATTCATTCATGTTTCCAATTTTCTAGCATTGATCTTTGGAAGGACAATGCTATTTGATTCAATAAAAACGAAGAATATGTAAGGCGTGCAAGCTACGGTAGTCAACGTGATTTCCCATAGGCGGCTTTGCATTTATAGCGCCCCGGTTTCGCACGGGTGCAATGTTATGGTGCATATGAACCTTCCTCTTGAATCACTCTATCTATTGCTGAAAACTGCATTAAAATCCGTTGCGAAGTTTAAAAGATAAGCGTAAAACAGCGGGAGCGACTATATTTTCATCATCATCATCATATCAGCCCGGAATCGCCCACTGCTGGGTATAGACTTCCCCTTTTTCCTGCCACACTTCCCGGTTCTGTGCGTCCCTCATCCAGGTGTTACCCGCGACTTTGACGATGTCGTCAACCCAACGAGCTTTAGGACGGCCCTGGTTTCTATGGCCTAACCTTGGCCACCATTCGGTCAAAGCCTTGCTCCATCGGCCATCTCCGCGTCTAGCCAAGTGTCCTGCCCACGCCCATTTGAGGCGCACCGCCCGCTCCCCGACGTCGTAGACTTTCGTTCGACGGCGGATATATTTTATTACGACTATATTTTATACTACGTAAAAATTTTGCTTACTACAGATTTCGGTTATTGTGCCTTTTTTTTTATCGGACACCATCAAATGACTTCTCCCGCTCTGGGCAGAGCAGAAGGGAGTGTCAGACTTGTACTGACTAAAACCAATCCATGTTCCTTCCTTGCCCTTTGTGTTCCAGGGCCGCGGTATCTCTTTCAAACAGTCCCGCAGCCCTGGCAGGCATCGGCCCTTGCGGGCCCCTACCTGTTTGCTGACATCTCTTTGAGGCACGCGTGGAACACGAACGCGCCGTCAACACGGCCTGTCGTCAAAAGACGGACGGACGGCGAGCTAGCCCATAACTCACTGTATACAGGTCCGCGTCTACGGTGGTCGGAAGCCACCACGTGACCCCCGACGCCCGGGGCGTCTCCCGCGGCGGCTGGGACGAGAGGTTCTCTCCCTCTCACGCTCCGCCATCTCCTTCACTAGCATGACTGCTTCGCAAAAGGAGGTGACGGCGTCCTATACGGACGGCGTCCGGACGCGCTAGGTCGCCGCCGCCGATCGCCGCTACGAGGACACGGCGGTGCTCCGCCCAAGCGGGGCAGACCTCCACCGTGTGCTCCACCGTGTCCTCTAGGTAGTATTGAGATTGGAAACCGAAAATCTAAGACAACATCAATCTGCATGTATTTTCTAGGGCGTACCTGACTGATCTGAAGGTATCCATCTATGTAGCATCGAAAAGCTTACTGTCACGTTCACGTCTAAAATACTTGTATGACGCCTAAGTGCTTTTCCAATTTGCTGGAAGGCTTACCTTTCATGATTAAATACAAACCATATTTTTAGATTGGAACCCGTATTTCTGACGGAATGCGGTGTTAAAACAATTTGCCATAAATAGCCAAGAGGCAGTAAATATATCGTAATTATGTGGTTGGTAACTTAGTACCACCCGCGAGTTTTGCTTCTTCTAGTTCTAGTACTACTACAAGTTTTAAATGCATTTCCATGTTTGTGTAGTTTACTTTAGAACTATAAAATTGGATGTCAATAATTTCTGGGATCTAGATTAGAAGATGTTGTTTGCACACAGATAAAAGCTATGTAGATGTACAGAATTTATGGGTTAATTATAAAGATCTCTGGGATTGACAACTTGCCAACCTACTTAAATGTCCAAAGGCCTTCGCTCCCACGAAATATTTGTAAAGAATAAAAGTTCTTCAGAAAATAATCATACCGAGAAAGTTTCCAGAGATTGGCACCTAAAAAAATACTATCCAATTTTTGTTTTGCTGACATTTTACTTTTAACTTTGAATGAAAAAGGTTATCTACTTCTGTTTTTATTTCATTTCTTTTTCGTGGGAAGATCACGGGTGAAAAATTCTCCAGTCTCGCTAGGCTGCTTTTCATATAAAACACCGTAATTTAGTCATCTTTTATGCTCTGAAGACAAGGAACGCTTACAGGATTTTATGAAAGGTCGTTCATTGAAAATGGGACAAAATCAATGATCCGAATCCCTGTGAACGAGGCACAGTTGCTTTTATATATTCGCCCCCCTTCATTTGAGGACATCGGACTCAACCCTGTTTTGAACATCAATAGCGGACAGGCATTACGAAGTCATGATGAGGGTTCAATAAAACTGCTTTTTTTGGTTGACAAACAGAATTGAAGGATGGGTAAATAATTTACTAATGATATCGGATACTCGTAACTGAAGATCCATGGACAAATTCATAGAAAAATAAACAAATTTAGAAGCCTCTAGTCTAGAAAGACTACCAAAATTACGGCATCATTTACTCCTCCTAGAGTGTCTGACAGGTGAGAATAGAAGAAGAAAACGTGTTTCGCCGAACCCCAAATAGAATGGGACAACGGCAAGATGAGTCTAGAAAGGCTACTATAGAAAGTGTGAGATGGCGTCATTTGGAAATTCTACAGCAACGAAAACCTGCGGCACTTTTCGGAACATATTAGTTGATTATTTTTCTTATCGCATTAGTATGTTTGTACAAGTGTTTACATATAAAAACATAAAACCTTCATCGTGCTTATGTTCTTCACAAATGTAAACACAATTTTTATGGGCAAATACAAGTCCAACGCAGATGACCGATCATTAACGGCCACGTAGGTACAGTTGCTTCATCATTATCCTGTGATAGTCCGACTTTACGTTGTGGATTATTTCATACTGCCTTATTATATTATTTTGTGACTTCTCACAACATTTTCTGCATTTAAACATTGTTCACTTATCAACCAACCCTAAGTTAGCCAGATATTTTTGAGTACCTTTTTTGGCGAGCCTCCGTGCTTAGATATTTAGAACCCAAGTCTTTTGGCGATTATGACTACCAGATCATTTCATATTCGTTCGTCTATAAGTTTAAACGTGACACTGAACTACAAAATATGATTTTTTATGAGCAAACGTAAATGTTTTATGAACATTTAAAATGAATGGTGTGGAGAGGTTTATTATAGAGGCACTGTGGCCGATGATTGTTTACCGGAAAACTATAAAAAAGAGTACGATTATGGGAGGGGAAATAATTTGTTTCCTATACCGAGCGGTTCCCGGATTCACAAAAGGGATGGGAATTTTATTGCTTATGAGTACCCTCATCAGTTCAGTTGGGTATCGAGGTATGGAAGAAGCTATTTTGGAGATGCGGTCTGGATCGCGGAAATGGATTTGATTTAGGATCCTTTTTGGATTTCGATATTAATAAGGTATCTGTGGGATCAATGAACTAAAATGTGCAGCAAAATATTCAGGAGATAGTTTAGTCTGTAGAATACAAGCAGTGGAAATTGGCATTTCAATAGCATCACATGAAATACCTATTGATATAATCTAGATTATAGATACTACAATTTAGGCTGGCCGCAAAAGTAATGCCCAATATGAATTTTATGAGCTCCAGACTTATAAAGAATAGGTTCGTATCTGTGATTTACTTATGCAAAACAATTTTGTTAGGCTGCCGAAATAAGGACACACTACCAGTACTTATTACCAGTAAACGATTTACCATTTCAGGGCACTTACTTACATTATAATCACACAAGCGGTCTGACTTAAAATAAAATATTTTGAACAAAAGTAATAAAACTGTTAAGTGGTTTTCTGGCAAATGTTGTTTGTTCACAAAATAAAGATTTAGGTGCAGAGAAGCTAAGGTCGACTGAATGACGACGTCGTCGTTTAGATTTTATTTATTATATGTGCTTAGTTTTTTTTTGCATGCGTATAATGACTTAAATGATTTTGATTGGTAAACAGGTTTCACTATCTGAAATTTTAGTCAAATGCAATGTATTGTTATGACGTAAACGACTATGGACATCACATGTAAGATCTGCAGTATTTCAAGCACGTGCTCGGAAGATTTAAAAATCTATTAGATAACTTTAAAAGACGTCTGAAGACTGGATAACGGTGAAAAAGAACCAGGGAAGTTTAGGCGTTGGCAGCAAGTTGAACAGGGCTGAGAGAGTTGATAAAGTAGACAATGGCTGCCGAGTGCTTTACTCATTATTTTAACCAAGGGAAGAGAGACCGAGCATATCTCCACGCAAAACCGCAACCGCAAATGCTAAGCATGGCGGGTTGCTATCAGTCGGCGGCCCGCGAATTCACTAGTATCTTCCAGACCTCCTACTCATGATATTGGCAGGAATCGTGGGGTTTTAGTCGGTAGAACTTCGACATAAGTCCGATTGACCCAGACTAAGGGCATCAGTGACGATTTCCCAACAGAAGAAAAGGATTAACTCACTTTCTAGACTTAGGGATTGGAATTGCGGATTGTCTTCTTATTGAGAAAATTCTAATAAATTGATTCATTATTAAAAATGATTAAGACTTTTCAAAGACAAACAAGAGAATCTTAATTAGATTCTCTTGTTTGTAGATACTAGATTTTCCATAAGGACGAATGGAATATTTTTTTAGGGATGTAGGTAGGATTGGGACTTGTCTATTCCAAGCTTCTGAAGCTATCTTATTTCAGAAAAGTTTTGCAGGGGTAATTTTTTTCGGGAATTTATTTATCTTATCAGAATCTTATTAATCTTTCTTATCTTATATTTTCCAGTGTAATTTTCGCAACAACTATTATCAACTGAAAATTGGCCAATTATTTCTTGTTGCTGTATAACTTGAAAATTGGATGATTTAGCTCCTTGCATGAATTATGTAAATAACTAACTGCCAAGCTGCAAATTACAGCTGTTAACGCAGCTAATTGACATGGACCTAAGATTAATGAATTAATTTTATAGAAGGCATTTGCCCTAGGCTGTGGCACCACATGAAAGGAGTTTATATAATAAAATATTAGGGGTCTAGAAACAATAATTTTTTTATTAAAAAAATACAAGACTCTAATGTCCTATGAAAGTACAGGTATATCAGTGTTAAAAGAATCAATAGGGTAACAACATTTTTTTTTTAACTTATAGTTTAATATTTTTCATAATTTTTGGGTTAAAAATATTTAGGAATGCAGGAATTTTCAAACCGAACTTTTGAAATAAAATCTAAATCCGAAATACTTTTAAAATAAAATCTAAACTCACCAGAACTTCATGGTGTGTCCGGTTGCCCCTGTGCACCCACTGCACATTGGGCACAGGTAATGTCAATAAACTGCCACAAGGAACAGTCACATTAGTGCCCTTGTCTGCAGCCACATCCCTGATCTCCACCTCCTCGGCCAAAGCCAAGGGGAAGGCTAAAAAAAAAATATATAAATATTTTTATTGATAAAAAAAGTTTTAAAATATTTGATAATTTTTTTAGGTACAATAAATAAATGCATGAATTTACTTATAGCCGGTTTCTATACAAATGCAATTTATTTACCTTCTAATCCAAGGCAGAACACAGACAACAATATACGCTCGAAAAACATTCTAATAAAACTACATCTAAACACTTAGAAAAAATTCTCGATCTATACTTTATGTAAAGTAAAAAAGATTTATTCCCTATCTATTGTTTTACATCACACAGAATTAATTAAACGACGGAAGGCGAAATAATAGGAAACAAATCTCACAACAAACGTCTTCACTCCATTGATAAAAGGCATAGACTAATTTAATTTTATCGTAAATTATGTTGCTATAACTCGATTGCCGCAGTACAATATTGCTTTTCAAAAAATGAAATGTCATTTGCAAGTAAAGCTACCCGTACACTAGCGAGTGTTAAGTTTTTTAAATGTTTTTCAATCAAGATCTGGTTAGTTTTTATTTTAATATTTGTAAAATAAGTGTTTCTCAATGTTTTTTATGCTACTTTTATTATATTATCAAAATATAAAATGGAAAAACAATTGTAAAATCGTGAGTACCAAGCTTTAAGCCCATAGACTATCATTACATTTTGGGTCACATTGAAATTACATGAGAACTACGAATTAAATAAATTAACTTTTAAGAAATTATTTAATTGAGTACTTATTAATTGTTGTTTTTTATATTATAATTCGTAAATAATCCCTCGCATTCTGGTCAACTTTTTGTGATTTTGTGAAAGTGACATTTCATTTTTCTGACAACTGTCAGATAGCCCTTGTCTATGGTTTTACAATGCATGATCATAGACTAGAATATAGATTTTCTTCGGATATGGCCGCTGTATCGGCAATAAAACATCTGCAATGTTTTGTAAATTCATTTTTATAAAATGAATAAGGTGTTTTTTACTTATGTATAGTGATTAGTGGACCGTGTACAGTGCTGTGATATTTGTAATGGATGCAGAGAACGAGTACGAAATAAAGAGAGTTCGTGAGGCCATACAAACGATAGAGACTATCCAGTCCATGATCGACGTTTCAGCTGATAGACTCGAGGGTTTACGGACACAATGCTCGACGAGTGCCGAGCTGACGCAGCAGGAGATCCGGACCCTGGAGGTAGGGGTGCTAACCTTCACAACTCGTTATACATCAAGGGGAAATGAGCAATGCCCTTGAAAGTATTATACCGAGAGGCCGGGCCTCAAGGACTTTGCTGCACTCAAGGACTGGGGTGAATAGTTCATTGCCGTAGTGGAAATCGTTGCCGTACGCGCGCGCCGCTCCATCTCACCTTGAGTGTTTACGTTTTCTAATTTCACGCGATGAAACGATATAGTAGTCATTTTATTGGTATTTGAATTCAGATGCCACAGTTAGGTTGTGAAATCTATAATAACATAAAATAGGCATATAATGTACGTAGATATTCATAGAAATGTAGGTTTTTGTGTTAAGAATTCGCGTTATGAGACATGTGGCATGTTTTAGCATTTTAATGAGAAAAAAATGCATTCCATAAGAGAGAGTAAATGATTGCCAGTTTGGTCAACAGCTAAGGAATCTTATAATTTATATTGATTGACTGGTTTCTACTGCAATAGATAAAGATTAGACAAGTTATGTAGTAGAAAAGTAGAGTAATAATTTATTCTTGATATTACTTTGCATCTTTTACTAACTTGAACCAAGTTTTAATTTGAATTTTCCTATACCTAATAATCATATCAAGTACAACAATAATTTAGGATTTAACATAGATCTTTAATTTAAATATACTAAAATACTTACCGAGTTTTAAACTTGCTTTATATTCAATTTAATCACACTGAAAAATTGCATTACATTTTCAAAAAGTATAACTTCCTTACTCATCATCATCATCACCCACAGCCTGAATTCACCTTCTCCTGGGTATAGGTTTCTTTTTTCTTGTACCAATCTCTATGGCCCTGTGCCATCCTCATCCAAGCTTTTCACTCCGATGGCAACTATGCTTTATGCACATTTTACTGCTGGATGACCTACATTTCTTTTCCCAGTTCTTGGATGCTTTCGGTGACAGCCTTGGTCCACCTTACTCTATTGTACCTAATCTGAGATCCTAAGGGTAAACATCATTACTTTCTCATATAACAACATTACTAAGACGACTATGTGAGTTGACTTAACTTGATACTTAAACAAATTTAAGTATCAAGTTAAGTCAACTCACATAAAAATAAAACAATTAATACAACTAATGAATACTAACTTCGCCCTTCAATCCTTTGCACTCATTCATCGTCCAAAAACAGACCACAAAAACTTCCTGACTCAAAAATAATGACACATTATAAAGCCATAGTTACTATTGTCATACCCAGAGTTGCCAATGTGTCATCATCATCCTGCCTAGCCGGTCCAGTTTAACTGGATGCAGATTTTTTACAAGAAGCGACTGCCTTTATGACCTCTACAACCCAGTTAGTATTGCATAATATGAAATCCCTTGGAACAAACTGTCAAAAATCTACAAATGATAGCTGCAACCAACAGCTTAACATGCTTTAAAGGGTATGTGTCTGTGATCAGCCATCCAGGGACCGATCTTGGCAAGCACGGCTGCACTTTGAATATTGACCTCTGCGGCTGTTATTATTTAGCCACTAGCTCTACCAATCACGTTTATAATGTGTCATAGTGCCATTACATTATCAACAATGGGTGGGCTGTTAAGCCAAGTGATTCAATGTTAATACTTATGTGCATCATCACACTTATTGAAGCTTGTTTTAATTTATTGTTTTCACTACTACATCGCTGGCAATGATTTATAGATTGTTGAATTGTTTAGTATAGGATATTGGTTTACTTTTTTTTAAATTGACTTGGTCTTCTTTTGTTTTGTGTCCATAAAACTCAATTGGTGTAAGACCAGTATGTAACATAGCTTAAAAATTGCTATGCTAAATCCTGAAAGGTGCAGGTGGATTTGCAGGATAGGCAAGTAAGTGAGGCATATCCTGCATAGGGGCTCCACACTGCCATTCTGTTTGGGATGGATCAAGGATACCTCATTTCATCAGATTATATTTATCTACAGGACCAACCTGGGCCCGCAATCGGTTAGGAGATTTCCAGATTGGCCACTCCAGTTCATGTCCGGGTGTTCTTCCGGGTTGATGAAGTGTGATGGGATGTTTGATTCTCCAGTTTGCATCTCTCATCGAAGGAGGTTCAAAAAGCTTTCAGGTCTCTTAAAGCTCTTAGGTGTTTGTTTGTGGTTGTTCTTTTAAAATAATTGGCTTTTGTAAGATTCATATTACTTAAAGTATTAATTGGTATAAAGAAACAGTAGTGTTGATGGCAATAGACTCGCCATCTATTACATAGACTTAAACATAACTGGTGAAATGTGGGGGTACTATTTGGTACACCTTTTCCTAACCCTTCGGGGATTACAGGCGTCATGTGTTATGAACAGTATTTTATTTTTATTGAAAGGAACAGCAAACAGTTACATTATAAGGACTTACAACTAGTTTAGCAAAATCAAATTTTGGTTATAATACAACCCACAACGGAACAGAACATACGCTGACCTCATTGGTGAGGTTCTTCAGAAAGGTCAGGTGCGTAGTACTCGCAACCGGCGTGGGTGTATGACCAGATATATGAACGTGGACGAGGGAAAAGGAGTATATAAGGATCGTAGCAGGTGGTGTCCTATGGTTTCTGCCTACCCCCATGGGAAAAGGGCGTGAGTTTATGTACAACTCACAATGCTGCCCACAGGTAGACAGAGATTTAAAGAAAAAGCTTGTCTAATTGCTAGGAATTTTAGTAGCAGTATCTGCAGTAAATAAATCATCAAGAGCGCAGGTTATAGGGCATGCAGTGCAAGATGGAAGGTGGGTCATTGTTTGTGGGGAGACGCCGCATATGCACTTTCGTATTCTTTCACTAATGGAAAGCTATCCCTGTGTGTTAAAATTCAAAAAAGTCTATATTTAAAGAAAAAACAGGGCCTTCCCATGGGGTATTTTCCGACAATACCGCGAGCGGAGCCGCTGGCAAAAGCTAGTAGCCAATAAGGCTGATACCTGTCTCACAACATACATCTGTGTTGTGTTATAAAACAAACACTAATTGTTTATGAAAACAAATGTACACACTCTTAATTTATTTATAATCAATATTTGTCAACAAACTATATAAGTATACAGTGTTTGTGGTAGGAGGTTCAAGATTGTATATTAGTCATACAGATTAATTATAATCCACATAGAAAATAACCCACTTACTTACTCACAAGTAAAAGAAAAACAGAATGTGGGTTAGGTTAGGTTAGGTTAGCGGGGTTCGCGTGGCTGAGTTTTGGGCTAAACATACTATTTAGACTTTTTGCCATCGATACGCTAAGAAGAAGTGCAAGAATTTCGGATTTGGGTAAAGAATAATACCATAAGGGGTATGGGGACCCATAGGGGGTCCAAACTTACAAACTTTACATCTTGCCAAAAGTCAAAATTTTTTACGTTTGTACTCTCTGCGGTCCGCGACACCACTGACCACTGCAGTCTGCGGTCGCTGCGGTCCGTCACTTTCATAGAGATTCATAGAAACAAGTGGTGTCGCTTGCAGTTTGCGGTTGCAGCTGAATACCAGTATTTTTTAAGGAGCGCCTGCCTATCTGCACCTCCACAACCCAGTTTGTAGCACACGGCTTACACGGATAGGGTAATGTAGGTCGGTTGGCAGTTGGCCTCTTTCGCAAGAGTAATAAAACACGTTGAATCGTAAATAATCACTCTAATTCTTGATTTGCACACACAATAAACTGGTAACAATAATTTACAAGAACACAAACAACGGTAAAGAATATAAAGAGCACTTATGACTAACAATACACTGACTTGATTAAGACTAAGAAACTGTCTGACTTTTATATTACGCGACGGGCATAGCAACGTTACGAACGACTTAAAGGTGGCTGAATTATGAAGACGACTAACTCTATTTTTACAAGGCGCCCCTATTTATATCTTGAACTCGGTAGCGCAAGTAGCGAGCAAACCAACATTTTCCCGCCCTTTTAAACCACTCACATTAAGGTATTACCGTGGTAAAGTCCATTTTTTATAAAAGGGCGGGGCTTATTGTTATTGCGCAGTACGAACACCTGCGTACATAACGACGTCACGCGGTGTCAGGTTACTTTGTTATGCCTACTTTGCTGATGCAATACTGTTTCTCTCGCTATTTACTTACATATTTCGTTATATGCTGATGTCACACTTTCACAGTTTGTTGTTGTGACCTTTTATTCCAACATTATGTACTTTTTGGTATTGACTTCTAGGTATTTACCTCTTTTTCAGAGCCTTTTTCATAAAACATAAAGTATATAAGGCAAATTATTGCATGACAAGATTATATGAATTAATATTATAGGTATGGCAGTTGCGGCTACATGATTCAACTTATATATCTAATGTAAATCGAGTTTTAATGATATTTGTCAACTGCCTTCAAGGCAAAATAGTCTTTATGTACATGTCAATAAGGACCACATTGGCCTGCTTTATTTTTACATAGATTGTTTGAGCTCAATGTTATTGTGCTTCGCCTACATTCCACCCCCTGTAACAGGGTTCCACCGCATTACACATTTTCAGTGGGAAGCACAATAATCTTGGCTACGGGCCGACGCAGGACCCCATTTTTGGTTCTTACGTCTACTACACGTATAATACCGTCACTACCGTGATACACTGACTCTATTACACCCTTGGTCCACGCACTGCGTTCTTTGGTGTTATCTATTATCACTACTACGTTTCCTACGCACACATTTGGCACATTATTGGCCCACTTTTCACGCCGTTGTAGCGTCGGGAGGTACTCCCGCAGCCAGCGCCGCCAGAACATGTCGGCGAGCGCGTTGACACGTCGCCACTGCCTGCGGGAGTCGATGTCTGCGTCGTCGCTCGTGGTGAAAGGAGTACTCCCGGACGCAGTGCCCAGGAGTAGATGGTTCGGCGTCAAGACCACAGGTTGGTTGTGGTCGTCGTACACATAACTTAGCGGTCGACTGTTCACGACCAGCTCGGCCTCAGTGAGAAGGGTGTAGAGGACCTCCTCACGAGGCGCTCGCTCCTTCAATGTATTCTTTAGTGCGTTTTTAATTGAACGCACTAGGCGCTCCCAGCAGCCACCCATGTGCGGCGCTGATGGCGGGTTAAAATGCCACACTATGCCACGGTTGATGGCTTCTTCTTGTACTCGTCTATGGTTGAAGTCTCTCAGGGCTGCTCGGAGCTCGCTGTTGGCCCCGATGAAATTTGTACCCTGGTCTGAATATAAGTGTGCTGGTTGCCCGCGGCGCGCTATCAGGCGCCGCAAGGCTAATATCGCTGAGTCGGCGCTCAGTGAAGCGGCTAACTCAAGATGCACGGCGCGTGTTGACAGGCAGGTAAAAAGGGCACCCCACCTTTTCTCGCGGCGCCGTCCTATGGCCACTTCCATCGGCCCAAAATAAACGACTCCTACTCGCACGAAGGCTCTCCTAGTATTTTCTAATCTCGCTAGTGGTAGATCACCCATCTTAGGAGCTGACAGTTGGCTACTACTGTTTTTACAGATGTCCTTATTTTGGTTACCCAATACTTCTCTCGGAGATTGTTGACGACGGTCTCGTGGTTTGCGTGTAAAGCCATTGCGTGGTAGTAGGCAATTAGCTTTCGCGTTAAAGGATGACGCCCATCTAAAATAATGGGATGCCTCTCACCGAATGTCAGTTCTTCGCAGGCACTCAGGCGCCCTCTCACACGCAGCAGTCCGTCGTCTGTTATCATCGGATCTAAAGCTTTTATCTTGCTGTTGTTAGGTACAGGTAGCCCTGTAAGAATGGCGGCCCGCTCCTCTGGATAGCTCTCTGCTTGGCACAACCTAATTAAAAGATTATGTGCACCTTCTAGGTCGCCTGCACGTAGCTCGGCTGTTGTTCTTTGTTTACGGCAGCGCCCAATGAAAATGAGCACGCGTGCCATCACGCGCTGAGTCCGCGGCCACGATGAATACCGCTCGTACTGTATGAGCGGCGTTGCAGGCGCGATAGTCGTGTGGACCCGCTGAATGCGCTCGAGGTCTGCCTCCGCCGCCTCATGCTCGTGACATGCCGGCCACTGCTCCTGTGAATTGCGCAAAAACAAAGGGCCCGAGAGCCAGTCTGTGTGCTTTTCAGGCCAACACATCCTGGTTGCTTTATCAGCTGGGTTGTCCTCGGAGGGGACCCAGCGCCAGTTGCCTCTGTCTGATAACCTATCTATCTCAGCTAATCTATGAGAGACAAATCTCTGAAACTCTTGCGCGTCAGAATTAATCCATTTTAACACAGTTTTACTGTCCGTCCAAAAAAACTTACTTTTAATATTTAACTTTAGTTCATTTTCAGCAGTCTCTGCTAGACGGCATGCTAAGACTGCTGCTTGTAGCTCTAGCCTTGGTATAGAGACTACCTTTTGTGGTGCTACTCGCGCTTTCCCTAGTAGCATGACAATTTCCCTGTTTCCTTCCGAGTCTAGCCCTACCAAATACGCTACCGCGGCGTGAGCTAGCTCGCTAGCGTCTCCGAACACATGTAGTTCTAGGTGATCGAGATTTAAACCGTACCACCGCGGTATCTTAACTTCAGACAATTTACTTAAATTATGTAGCCATTTAAACCATTCCTTGGCATCTTTTTCTTTTAAGAGTTCGTCCCACTGGATTCCCGATTTCCACACTCTCTGCATCAGTATGCGTGATTGTATGACGCAGGGATATAGGAAACCCAGTGGGTCGTATATTGACATAATTAAGCTTAAAAATTGCCTCTTAGTAGGCACTACGTTACCGTTTACAAGTTCTAATGGTAAACGTTTAAATGATAAATCAAAACCTAACGTGTCCTCCCTAGGTGACCAAATTAAACCTAGGGTCCGTTCTACGGTGCCTACACCCTTTTCTAATGCCACTCTCTCAGGCATGTTTAATTTTAACTTCTCCTGAAGCTCTGACGAGTTAGTGACCCACCCCCGTATTATGAATCCACCGGAAGCGTGTATTCTGGTCACCTCCTCAATCAGTCGGTTGGCCTGTTCCTTTGTCCATGCACTATCTAAATAATCGTCCATGTAATGCTTGGATCTAATTGCTTCAACAGCCTCAGGATAGTCCTCCCTAAATTCGTTAGCATTTTTATTTAATATAAAAATAGCCGTAGCTGGCGATGACACTGCACCAAATATCATTGAGTTCATCGCGTATATCTCTGGTTCTCTATTACGATCAGCGCCTCTCCATAAAAACAATTGAGCGCCTTGATCTTCTGACCTAATTTTGATTCTCATGAACATATCAGCTATATCCCCTGAAAAGGCTATGGGGCCTATTCTAAATTTCAATAAAATACCTAATAATGAGTTTAACATGTCAGGTCCCGGCAACAAATTGTCGTTTAAACACGTACCGTGAGATACGGCAGCTGCGTCGAACACTAAACGTAATTTCCCTGGCTTGTTAGGGTTTACAACACCAAAATGTGGTAAGTACCAAATCGGAGAGCTATCTAAATCACCCTCTATCTTTCGTGCATAGCCCTCCGATAATAATCGTTCTATTTGTTTAGTGTACGACTCAGCGAACACAATGTCTTTGTCCATTCTTTTTTCTATGCCATACAATCGCTGCCGGGCTTGACTGTAATTGTTAGGCAATTGTGTATTGTCGTGCCTCCACAATAGACCCACTTCCCATTGTAACTTATTGTGCGTGCGGCGGCTAGTATTGTTTAGAATATCTATTGCCCTTTCAACGTCTTTGTGCTTGCGAGTACTTTGTGAAATTCCTATTGCTTCTAATTCAAATTGAGACTTGACTAAATTATGCAACTCAGGAAGGGAAACAGTCATGTAATTTACGGACTCGATACCATTAATATTATTTAGTGGTCCATGTACGACCCAACCTAGCTTAGTAAGTGAGGCAACTGGCTTACCAGATCGCCCCCGGCGGATGTCCTGGCCGACGAGAAGCTCCCAGTTGTCCTGGCCGATCAGCAGCAGCGGCTTGGCACCCTCCATTTCAGCGCAACCCAAGTCGCTGAGGTGGGCGTTGTCACTCAACATTGCGGACGACACTGTTTGCGTTGGTAAATTAATGTCCACCATCGTACGGCACTTAATGTTGTGGATTTCACCGTTAGGACCTTTCACTTGCACTTTCACTACTCGCGACGTTAAGTCAGTTACTCCGTGGCCGCCCGCGGTTTTCAACAATAGCGGCACTCGCGGACCCGGTAGGTTGGTGGCGAGCGAACTATCAATCAGTGACACTGTTGCACCATCATCTAACAAGGCGTAGCACTGTTTCTCGTCACCATTCTTATAGTTCAAAGTTACCGGTATTATCTTCAGTAGGGCTGTAGCTCTCCAATCCCCTATGTTGGTTACACTTTCTTGTTTCGATTTCTTGTCTGCGTGTAACAACATATGATGGCCGTAACCGCACGTTTCACACCTCTTGGCACGACAAAACCTCTTAGGGTGTTTTCTTATTAGACACTTAAAACACATGTTCATTTCCTTTATCTTCTCCCAACGTTGTGAAACATTTAACTTTTTAAATTGCTCACATTCTTCAATGGTGTGCTCTTTCTTGCACATTACACATTCTTTAGGCGCGTTAACTTCGTCGCTTTGTGTATATACACGTTGCGCCATCTGTTGTCTATTTACAAAAGGACGCACGTTGTTCGCTGCTCGGGGTGGGCCTGCTGTGTGTCTCACAGGGCCTTTAGACGTACTAGCTTCATTCATCGTAGGTTGTACATAGTATGATGATGATCGTGCTAGGTGTACTAGAAAGTGCGATACTATTTCCAGGTTTGGTGACACTCTCAAGTCCACCCCCTGTGTGTTATCCAAGCCCATGGCAAAGTCACCATACTGCGATCGTTGTATGGGAGTCAATTTGTTTAACAACTCAGTTACTAACTGTGGATTGTTTAAATATCCCTCCGCACGTATATTTTTGAGTAACGAGACACAATTTCTTACGGTAGTCGAAAACTTCCTTAACTCGCGGCAACTTTCTGTTACTCTAGGTAAATCTCTGACCTTTTTTAGTGCACATTGAAGTACTAAGGTAGGGTGACCAAACTCCTCCTCTAGGGCACGCATTATTGCCGATGGGTCAGTGGACGTGCGTAATAAGTCCTCCACCGCAATCTTCGCCTCACCATGCAGTGAGGTTTTTAGACGTGCTAGATTTTCATGTGCCTTGAAGTTATACAACTCTGTTGTGTCCCAATACATATTTCTATAAGAAATCCACTCTGCGGGGTCTCCATTAAAATGAGGCAACTCATACGCCTGTCTAGGTACCGGCCGCGGTCGTGCCATGCTCGTTATTGCCTCTGCCAGTTTATCGAACTTATTTTCTCTATCCCCTGAATAATCACGCCGCCTTTCTGTTTCACCCACTCCGCTATATCTCTGCCGCTGTGTATCCGACTCGAGAGTCGATACTCGAGGTACACTGGCGGCCGGAGTAGTAAAGACGGGATAATTTTCAGGTAATGTAAATCTCACTGCCGTCGACACTGGCGTGTACAAATGCGTAGCAGGCGTCATTACATTGGACACCGCTACCGACACAGGGTTATTTATTAACTGTGATATATTTAGCTCTCTAGGCACGGCCGGTACACGGTAAGCACTATTTTCAATATTTAGCGTACTTACGTTTTGCTCTCGGGTTACAGATGTCTCACGGGGCGCGGCCACTTCAACAGGCGCGCGGGACACAGACGGCGTACACAACACTGTATCGGTTTGCGTAACTTGGGGCGTTGTTTGAATCCATTCTTCAACGCGCTGCGCCGTGTCGACATCCGAGTTTGAGTCGTCACCACTGTCGGCAGTCGCTTCTACCTCGGCGAGCTCTGCCTGTACCCTCTTCCTCAGGAGGTTCTCCTTCAGTTGCACCAACTCACGTTCAGCTTCGTACTCGATCCTTTTTCGTAAGAATTCCACACTCTTGCGGCTATTCTTAGATGAGCCCTTGCTGCTGTGTACTGAGCCGCGGCGCCTTCTCGCTGCCTGCGGCCCTCCCTGACCCTCTGACGTACTTCTACTGTAGTCGAATACTGGACCACCCGTCAGGGGTATATTGGGAATCGATGTTGATGCCATCGTAGGTGCTATGGACGGCGAACCCGGCGTCTTTTCGGACGGTAGGCCCGAGTCCGAGACGTCCCTCCTTCGTCGCGTACTCATCTCTTCAGCCAGTTTCTTGAGCTTACTGCGCGTTGTCATGGCACTCTTTTCACTCATGATTACTCTTTATGACCCTGATCCGGCTCTCGAAGGACCAAAATGTAGCACACGGCTTACACGGATAGGGTAATGTAGGTCGGTTGGCAGTTGGCCTCTTTCGCAAGAGTAATAAAACACGTTGAATCGTAAATAATCACTCTAATTCTTGATTTGCACACACAATAAACTGGTAACAATAATTTACAAGAACACAAACAACGGTAAAGAATATAAAGAGCACTTATGACTAACAATACACTGACTTGATTAAGACTAAGAAACTGTCTGACTTTTATATTACGCGACGGGCATAGCAACGTTACGAACGACTTAAAGGTGGCTGAATTATGAAGACGACTAACTCTATTTTTACAAGGCGCCCCTATTTATATCTTGAACTCGGTAGCGCAAGTAGCGAGCAAACCAACATTTTCCCGCCCTTTTAAACCACTCACATTAAGGTATTACCGTGGTAAAGTCCATTTTTTATAAAAGGGCGGGGCTTATTGTTATTGCGCAGTACGAACACCTGCGTACATAACGACGTCACGCGGTGTCAGGTTACTTTGTTATGCCTACTTTGCTGATGCAATACTGTTTCTCTCGCTATTTACTTACATATTTCGTTATATGCTGATGTCACACTTTCACAGTTTGTTGTTGTGACCTTTTATTCCAACATTATGTACTTTTTGGTATTGACTTCTAGGTATTTACCTCTTTTTCAGAGCCTTTTTCATAAAACATAAAGTATATAAGGCAAATTATTGCATGACAAGATTATATGAATTAATATTATAGGTATGGCAGTTGCGGCTACATGATTCAACTTATATATCTAATGTAAATCGAGTTTTAATGATATTTGTCAACTGCCTTCAAGGCAAAATAGTCTTTATGTACATGTCAATAAGGACCACATTGGCCTGCTTTATTTTTACATAGATTGTTTGAGCTCAATGTTATTGTGCTTCGCCTACACAGTTAGTACTTGGTAATACGATACCCCTTGGTTAGACTGGTTGTCAGACTTTTTTGGGCCACTGACTACCTAACAACTGTCAAAGATCTTCAAATGACAGCCGGAACCAACGGCTTAACGTGCTTTCCGAGGCACGGAGGAAACTCGGTATGTAATGGGTGATCCACAGACCAACCTAGGCAGGCTCGGCTTAACCTAAAGATCGACCCGAGCGGCTGTTATTATTTAGCCACGAGCTCCTCCCATTGTCTCAATTAACATAATAGTGCATTTAAACGTGTTTGGAGCCTCGTTTTAAGCAAAACAGTGCCTGTATTAAGAGACTCCGTATAGCTTGCTACTTTAAATTTTTGGAGGGGAAGGCATAAAGAAATCTTTTTAAGGCTGGCGCATACCTAGCGATGGGCAGCGCAGCGCAATAGCCTAACTGGACCTCCAGTGAGAATTTTTAAAATATTGTCAATCATAAAGATCGTTAAAATCAGTCTCACTGGTTGAGCTTCAAGGTTAATGATGGCCAGGTTCGGTCCGTGAATGGGTAACCATAAATTACACACTGAGTTGCTTCTGTGCTTCGGAAAGCGCGATAAGCCGTTGGTCACGGCTATGATTTGTAGATCTTTGGCAAATGTTATACAACTTACAGTTAGTCAGTGGCCCGAAACTTTGACACTCAGTCTTAAACTCAAACTCAAAAGCATTTATTTCAATTAGACCATTACAGGCACTTTTGAATGTCAGAAAAACAAAGAAGGCTAAGTTACAGTCACAGACACAAGGCATAATAACTTGTACTGTAGTTGCCCATTCCAAAGCGTAGATCTCTATGGAGAAGAATGGGCAAGAAACTCCATGGACACTCTTTTCAATCAAATAATTGTTACAATATCTTGGTAACATCATTCATGTTGGGATTATACATAATTATGTGAGAACGAGGTAGAAATACGTGCACGTTAAGAGCGTCCAGAGTAAAAGATTATATCAACAATTTAAAAACAAAGTAAGTAGTTAAAATAAACCGTGGAGCTTAGAGATGACCAGTCCCAACTGACAGCGCCCGTCCACGAACATGACGCATGGATTAGCCCCATTCAGCTCAACAATATTGAAGGGAGCTAAATGAGCTTATTAGGGATATCGCCCAGTACTAACAGGGTTGTGAAGGTCAGATAGGCAGACGCTCCATGTAAAATACTGGTATTCAGCTGCATCTGGTTAGACTGGAAGCCGACCCCAAAATAGTTGGGAAAAGGCTAGGCAGATCATGATGTAGTTCGTTTTTCCGATCTTTTCATGTTTCCTGTCCCAATATCGTGTTGTAATAGAAACCGCCGCGATCATTACTATTAAAATTTCAAATCTCTACCAATTGTTATTACAGGAATTATTTGTTACGATTCAATGATTGTACGATTCTCGATGCGTGTTCAGCGTGTTTACAATTCGCGAGACATCTAGTAATATCTCTGCGAGAAACCAATAATTATAGATTTCTTTGTTGCTATTAGCTGTAATAAATAGATAAGTATTTGAAACAATAATAAACGTTTTTAGTCTGGGGTATTTATGTTGACTTACAAACCTTCAGGCCTTCAGGAGCGGTCAATACTTATAGGCTCAATGCTCTTGCGTTACGGAGTCCATCTACAGCAGACGGCTAAATTTCGTCATATTAATTCGTAAGTCTGCGGCGCCTTGCATCTTGTTCATACACAACAAAGAAGATGACCTTCTTCAGCCATGGGGGCCAATTTCAGCATAGAATACCCACGCAAGCAAGGACACGACTACGCTGAAAACGTGTCGTGCATAAGTGGACCCTGATAAGCAGAATATATCCAGACATCGAGTTTATATTTGCACAAAAGATCCTAATGGGACATGGCCATAACAAAGCTTTTATTTTACCAGTATACTATCACGATAAATCGCATTTACTCAAAACTAACAAAACGTTAGTTGGGAAATCAATCCGACAGGCCTGGAGAGATACCAGGATATAGACCATTGACTATTACCAAACTCTAGTCAGCAGAGACACCCAGAGTGGGAGTCGTACCCAGGATCATATCCTCTGCTGTCACGCTTGCTGCCACTATGAGCCGTCATCCTCATGTTCGACAAGGAGTTTAATAGGCTCATTTAACACTTGTATAACCAAACGCTTTGTGTTCCAGGGAAAGCTGGTGAAACACTTCTCCCGGCAGCTGGTGATCAAGGCCGGCTTCGGTGAGGAGTTGCGGCGTGAGCTCGGTGACGTGCCGTGTCTCGCGCAATGGCTCAGGGTTGTGGGACTGGGCCCCGATTCTATCGAGGTATGTGTAATTGCATCTAAAGGGTGAAAAAGACTCTTAACGAAGCCGAAAGGCACTTGTTCTCCCCGTTATTGCGATATTTTTTTTGTTCTAGGCCATACCTAAAGTTCCAACTTTTTCAGAAGTTTTTTTTAAATACCTTTTTGTTTTTAATGTATTTTTTTTACTTAAGACAATCCGTATTATGTACCAGCTATAACAACACGATAGCAAACCAGCGATGGTGCTGCCTCTATAGAGCAATAGGTAAACTAAAAATGCATGGATCTCTACTGATTAGCGATTATTTCGTATTACGTATGGTTTTTGACAGCAAAGCGATAGCGATCGGCAGACGAATTCGCCTGTCAGATTGCGTTAACCGTTTCAGACATTTATTTTCAAATTAGTCCAATAAATTAGTATTTTACCAAACATTTACTAAAATCTAATATCTCCATCGTGTGTCGTGTGTTAATTTACACTAAAAAAAAGACTGTTTTCATTGTGATCGTGACGATTGATTGGGGATGGCTCGTGCTGTTCTCTTGCTTGAAGCACTTGAGGTTGAAGCCAGAAGAATTGAAAGCCGTAACACAGCACGGTTGCGGCGAAGCCTTCGGGATAAAGCCAATGCTTTGAACTTAACTGATGCCGAGTTCAAAGCTCTCTACCGACTCACGAAAGAGCTGTTTCAGGGTTTGTGCAATGAGATTAGACCATTCATGGCGCAAAAGAGGAGGAGAACAAAAGTTAGTGTAGAATGTAAAGTAAGTACATAAACATCATCATCTGCCTAGCCTTTTCCCAACTATGTTGGGGTCGGCTTCCAGTCTAACCGGATGCAGCTGTATACCAGTATTTTACATGAGGCGACTGCCTATCTGACCTCCACAACCCAGTTACTACTGGGTAATACGATACCCCGTGGTTAGACTGGTTGTCAGACTTTTTTGGGCCACTGACTACCTAACGACTGTCAAAGATCTTCAAATGACAGCCGGGACCAACGGCTTAACGTGCTATCTGAGGAACGGAAGAAACTCGGTATGTAATGGGTGGTCACCCATCCACAGACCAACCTAGGCAAACACGGCTTTACCTAAAGATCGACCCGAGAGGCTGATATTATTTAGCCACGAGCTCCTCCGTAAAGTAAGTACATAAACAAACATTGTTTTTACTGTACCGCTGTGCCTTAACTAGTAACGTAGGTATATTAAGAATATTGTGATATTACAGGTTCTAACAGCACTTTCATTCTATGTTACGGGGTCATACCAAAAACCTGTGGGCATGAGCTATATGCATGGGCTCAGTCAAGCCAGTGTATCCATAGCTGTAAAAGAGGAAACCATTGCTTTGAATTCACTGAGTATTTTAACAAAGTATATAAGGTTCCCTCAAACACAACAAGACAGAAACACAATCATAAATGGGTAAGAGATGACCTACCTATTTAAATAAAAGTAGTTAAAGTATATAAGTCAGTGACTTTGATTACATTATTATAATCCAAGGTGAATGATTGCATGTTTTGTGTATGTATTTGAGATTGTTTGTATTTGAATGTTAATTTATTCTTTTTTAGGTTTTCAAACAAATTTGGATTTCCTGGTTGCATAGGTTGCATTGATTGCACTCAGCTTTAATTCAGCCCACAGAACATGCAGAACGGTTTTTTAATAAAAAACATTACCATTCCACGAATGTACAAATAGTAAGTCCAACAAAGATTCTATAATCTCAGTTATTTGAAAAGTAATATCCAGTGCAACATAAATACCATAATGTTTATATTTTTAGATATGTGATAGTGATTTAAATATAATCAATGTTGATGCATAATTTGGTGGAGCTACACGATGCCTACATTTGGAGAAACTGTAAGATACAGGAGCATCTCCAACAGCTACAAAATAGAGGAGAGACTATCTGGTTGCTAGGTAACCTAACAAAGTTATTTTTTTTACTGGTTCAATATACAATACCTTATTTGCAATTTTTATTTAAAGTGTTCACAAGAATTTAAGTAAAATTTTTATTCAATGTTGTCTTTAAATACAGATCTTAGCTATAATATATACAAACTATAAATAACTGTAAAGTTAATTTTATATGTAGTACATTCAATTATGGTATTTACTGTGCAATTTTAATATTTCAGGTGATTCTGGATATCCGCTGAACCTTGGCTTTTAACTCCAATAGTTAACGCTGAACCTGGTAGTGCAAATGAGCATTATACAATTAATGTTCATTTTCTCACCAGAAACACTGTAGAATGCTGCATAGGGGTTTTAAAAGCACGTTGGCGGTGTTCACTGGCACAACGAGTCTTGCATTATGATCATTATATGGTGGCTATGATCATAAATGCCTGTGCTGTATTGCATAACATCTGCAACAAACATCGGCTGCCAGTACCACAGTTGCCAAATGCAGATACTGAAGGAGATCTCAGCAATCAAGTAACATCACAACCACAGCAGGATGTAGGTGCTGGTGTTGAGCAAGAGCTCCTAGCTAGAGACCGACAGCAAAGAGATCGCATTGTCCAAATATTGTGGTCAGCTAGGAGGCTTTAATATTGAATTATTTACTGTGTTGGGTGTGTCATAAACAATTATACATGTGTGACGGCGCTACATCATCGAACTGTTGTAAACAGCACGGCATGTGCTTGACTCTGTGTGTATAAATGAAGTGATAGACAGTAAGTTAGCAAATAAGTAATGAGTACAGTGTAGATATGTTTTGATGTTAAGGTGTTTTATTAATATTCTAAAATGAAGAACATAAATTATGTTTTTTTTTTATTGAATTTGTTTCAATCTGTCCTAGCTGCCAGTCCACTGCTCAGCTGACGCACAACCTCCACCATGGTATTGAGCACCTCTAACTGCTTTCGAGACGTCTCGGCATTTATAAGAGACGGCTCAGCAATCTTGTTAGCTGTCTCCGCTATTATGAGAACAGCATTCGCCATCTTGTTCTCAGCCTGCACTCTGTTTCTCTCTAATTCCATGACCCAATCTGGGTCGACTCTAGTTTGTGATCCTGTAATAAGTAGTCTGTAGTCTTCAATACCAAATGGATAGCAGAGTTGTACATTTGTATAGTTATATGTTTATAATTCCCCCCATATAATAAAGGGCGAGCTTATTACCATTTACTGGTCATAACTGTAGAGCTCCACTCTGGGCTGCAACTTAGATTCCCTGGTTAAATAGCCCAATAACATTCTGTCCAACATAGGTCCTCTTGGGATTGATTGATATTGAAGACTAATGAGGCAATAAACATAATTATAATAACTTTTTCATTGAAAACTGATTGATTTTGTAGAACATTGATTTATAGAAATTAAATAGAATGTTGATACACATAATAAACATACTATTTGTAAGACTGAGACTGGGTCTATTTTGTCGGCGAGGGCGATCTGGCAGGCGTCTGGCAGGCTGACTCGCAGGATCCTCTACTCCTGAAAAATATGATTTGGTTAATAAAAATCTTGTCTACAATAAATCTAATAGAATGTTCACTTATTCATTGGGGTATTGTAGCTATTTTTACCTGTCTGATTTCTCTCCGGCACTTCTTGTGCTTGTATTTCAAAAATGCATGACTATAAAGATCATATCTCACTTACAAGACTTGAGTCACACGATTGTCGATGATCTCATCAATAATCGGACTAAAAATGCTGAAGTTAGGCCTCTTTCTTGTCGATGACTTAAGTTTTATCGACCAGTACATTATGTAGTTAGACCTTACAAATTATACAATCTTTTACATCAACCCAACAAGATATTCGAGGAAATGTTAGCGTGAGAATAAAAAGAGGATGTAAATATTGGATCTATAATAAAACACTTCAGGAAATAACAGTTAATTTTTCATGTTTTGTGATAATTAAAATCTGTCGTCAAACATTTAGATAGGTATGATAAGATAATGAGATTCCGGTGTGGACTTCTTAAGTATATTCAGTTTATTTTCGCAATTAAATAATCAAGTTTTATCAACACGCTATACATATTTGGTTAAGGTATACATTGTATAAACCTGCTATGGGGTTTACCATTTGGTTTAAACTGGAACTCTCCTTTTTTCCCTAGCCTTCTGTGTCTTCCACTCCTTCCATCTCTCGCGAACCCGCGCGTCCTTCTTCCAGTTCAGACAGAACTTATTCAGTTCGTCTCGCCATCTCCTTCGTGGCCTGCCGCGAGCCCGCCTCACTGTATCAGGGCACTATTTTTCTGTTATTTTGGCCCACAGTTTGTCCGGCAAGCGGCAGACATGACCTGCCCAGTCGCATTTGGGCAGCCTTTTGAGCCACATCAGCTATATTTTTTTTTTTAACACCTAGTATACTGCGCTCCATTGCTCGTTGGACTTCTGGATTAAGAAGATAAACTAGATTAACTCGAAAAAATAAATTACCTGATGACGCATACGCATTCCGCTTTGAACGCGTCTGCTTTTCTGACAATTGTCTGCTACATAAGCACCATCAGATGTAGCCGTAATCCACCACGCGAGCTCAGTGCGGGTTGATAGATGATAATGATAATGGATGGAGAGGGAGAGGAAGACCAAAGAAACGATGGATGGATTGTGTGAGGAATTATATGAAAGAAAAAGGAATAAATGATTACGTGACAGTTCACATGGGAGAATGGAAAAAAAAACGTGTTGCGCCGATCCCAAGTAACATGGGACAAGGGCAGCAAGATTATCACAATGTTTTCTTTATCTGTTATATGAGCATCTCTTCTGCCCTGCTATGTAGTACTTATGCGTTTCTGATATCCTATATCTAGAAAATTATGCTCTTTCTTATTCCTCCGCTGTTCATTTCGTTGCCGAGACACTTGACTCGTTTCTCCGGGACGCGTCGCGCTTTATTGCCTTGGCGCTTTCTGGCTGTCGCCACTGTTGATTCTGGCTTTCAAGAATTGTGGCGAGCTTGTCTCTAAATGTATCTCTCCTGTTGATTTGCGACTATAACCCGTATTAACAATGATTTATGTTTCCCAGGCGGTATGTTCTCGCGTGGCGTCGTTAGAGACGCTGCGGGAACGCTCCGACCACGAGATGCGCGCGCTACTCGCCGGCGCGCGCGACGAGGAGGTCCTGCGACTGTGTCGAGCCATGCAGCGGCTCAGGAGTTACATAGGTGATATACTAGATATTTTAAAGCTTGGAATAATTTAATGAGTGGTACAAAATTCCTGCGATTCGATTTTGTACAGAAAAAAGTGATTGTAACTAAGCATCGCATCGGTTCACTTCACTCACTGATGAAATGTTTAAATCTGAACACATTACAGGTGAATGCTTAAGGTAAGGGAGTATCTTCAGCTTTTCAATGTTGAGGATTGTGAAATATTTCTTATCGGGAACAACGTGTTTTTTTTTCATTACAGTAATGGACTGCGGACAATTTTTGTTAGCCCTTAAATAAATATTACCCCATTTAGTTCATTTAAAAAAAAAAAAAGGGTTTGAGGAGCTTGATCAGAGTAACCTGTTAAACAAAACTCAAATTCCTCTTTTCTGTCTACAGAGGCACTGGGTCGCGGCGAGGGAGGTGCAGAATTGCAGTTGTTCTGGGATTCATGGGAGCGAACCGTACGGGCGTCGCCTAGGGCTCCCCGCGCCAGGCATGCCAACCACGAACATCATGGCACGCCGCATAATAAGAAAGGTATTACTTTCAGGACTGGTTCTGGCACCACACCTCCATGGTTGGTTACTGTTTGTCTTCACAACGCCTTTATGTTTTAGCCATAAAGACCATTTTTACACTTCCACTGATGTTCAGTTCACCGTACTAACAACGTTTACTCGTTGAGAGTACCATTCGCTTTAATTGCGTTAAAAATCAAATCGATTTTCAATCGAATCGTTTATGGAGTCAATCGATGCTGTAGCCACGATTAAATTTATTCTCCGTTTTCACTTCCAATTTATTCATATTGCAAATGTCTTAACCAACAACAATATTCCAGGTGGCAAGTCTCCCCCCACGCCGGTGGCCAAGCGGAAACAGAACAGCACGCTCCCGCCTCCCGCCGCGCTCACCAAGTCGCGCTCGCACGAGTCGCAACTGTCCGTCAGACCCGACGCGTCAGACCTTAGGTGAGTAGCTGTACAGGAGAAGAAGATATAGTTTACTCTTAAGGGGACTACTAAAAGGTAAAATTGCCACTGTTTTTGGTAACAGTTCGACGTTCTGCTGGCCTTGTGTAAGCCGACCTATATAGCCAACCTATATTTAACAATATAAGGTCACTTTTAATAATAGATAAACCCCAAACAAATTGTCTTAAAAGCAGGGACGATAAGGCCAGTTATAATTCTGTTTCATTCAGCACCGACGAACTGTCTACTGTACCATTCTGGGGTGAATTATTAAGGTGTTGTTCGTGTGTATAGACACACGAACAACGCCTTAATAATTGAATACTTGAGTTCAGAATCTTAGATATCACATTACTAATAACTCTGCTTTGGCGTATAATTATGGTCTAAGTTAAATTTTGTTCCTGAACACTAACCTGCACTGAGTCCGCGTGTTGTATTATAGCTCATTCCCTCATACAGAGAGGAAACCTGTGTCTCATTACTGGAAACGATATACTTATAGGCTGATCATGTTAAATATATTTTTGAGCTTTGTGCTGTTTGGTATAATGTTTATTGTTGCAAAACTTGGTAAATATAATTATTAACTGTTAATATTACACCATTTTCTTCCTTCATTACAGCGACAACAGCCAGTCGTCGGCCGTAGGTACAGCCGAGGTGACCCCTCCAGCGTCCCCGCACGACACGGAGTCCGAGAACACTCCGCAGCACCGACCGCCGGCCTACTACAACAACAATGTAAGACGCCCCTACTTTAACCGCATTTGTACAGTTTAGCGCTTTAGAAGTTAGAGTTAGACCATGCTCTGTAGGAAGTAGTGTTCATTTTTGAATAACCCGTGTGAAGCTGTTAGAAATTTAAAGTCACCCTGTGTGATATTCCTCTGTAGGATGTACAGTATAAGATACCCCCGTATGATATTACCCATGCGCATTTCGTGTTAGGTTTTGGACAGGTAATTAATACAACTGCTTTTAATACAAAGCACAATATTATGTGAGCAGGGTTAGATTTTGTTATTATGTAATATTTCTGTAGATAGTGTGTTATCTACAGAAAAAGTAACGTCTTGTAGGATATATAGTACTTTAAGACCCCGTGTGAAGTCAAGTTATTGTGATATGTTTTATATGAATCCTTGTGTCGCCATGAATAGAAATGTCATCAGCACTATAATTATTGCAATGTAAAGTTGTAGGACAGGTTGCAATACAGGCACTAACGTGTAAAGCGTGTGATATACAATATGTAAAAAAAAAAGTCCGATCCTTGAAGGAACAGAAAGAATTTCGATACCTAATAATAATTAGGTATCGAAATTCGATTCTACTTATGCCATCCTTTTTATAACACAAGTAAAAAAATACCCTGATAAAAATCAAATAAAATGGGGAAACTTACATGGCAACACAGGGGTACGGGCGGTGACACTCCGGTTGCTTGTGATTTCATAAACAAATCGTCGAAGATTAAGCATACTAACGCGATGATGGTGTTGTCACCTTTTGAAAAGTTGCTAGATTTTGGGGAAATGGAAGTAATCGTGCATTCATTAATATGTTACCTTTCTTTAATGTTTTGTGTTTTTTATTTATTTATTAACCTACATGCCACTTTCGTATCGGTCAATTTTTATTTTTACATATTGTATTCAGGATATTTCTAACGAGATATTCATTAATATAAGGCCATACAAACTAACAGATTATCACTCATTTGGTCTGTATAAAACTATTTATCATTTAGTATCTATGAGCTAGATTTTCAGCCTTAGCTGAAACATGTACATAGTCTTAAAAATGCAGGTAAAGTAATAGTAAAGCAATGCTCATGTTAGGATGTATATACACGATTCTCCGGTCTCCCGCCTGGCAAGGTTGTACGTGACTGTAGACATAGGCTTGTTGTATTTGGGAGAAGGAGGTCGGCCGGGTTCGGCTCGGTTCGCTAGCTAGCGCGCCCTCGCCGCGCTCGGCGGTGCCGCGCTCGGCGCCGGGCGGGCGCGCGCGGGCGCTCGGCCGCCTCGCCAGCATCGTGGCGTGCGCCTGCGCAGTCCGGCCGCGCCGCCGCGCCGCGCTCCAACACATGGTGGGTACTGTCTACAGGGCAGCGAACGTGACCTAACACTAGCGTCTATACTAATTCAGTTTGCACTAGACACATTTGCTTACTCCTGCAGGAAACCTAGACGTGATGTTACGTAAAATGATTAAAACCAACCTATTATCGTCTCTCTGAAAAGCAAAAGCTTTTTCATACAGAGATGACATGAGAATTGGTCACCAATTTAGTTTGTGACTATTCTTTAAAACAAAATTAAATTAAAAATAAAAACATTAAGATAAAAATACGTCCATGATTAAAAACGACGAGCTAGACAAAACAAACGATCAGTGGTCCACAATAGCCATAAATCGATAAAACTGGACGTCATGGGGACAGGCTTTTGCCCAGCAGTGGAATGACGCAGTCTATCAGTATCAGTATGTATTTAGATCATAAACGCTAAGTAAGCTACGCTACGCTGACGATCCGAACCAAACCGTACAGTTTGTTTAAGCTAAGAAAAAACCATCATCATTGATTATAGTCCAAAACAGCAAACAGAAACAGTCATATATCTTGAATTTTATCGATAGACAACATTCAAGATACATGCACACAAAATCAATGATGAATTTTCTCTTTTCTCAAACAAACTGTACCAACACACAACATCCTTTAATACTACCACTTTTCTAGGCGTATTTGTCAAAATGTTCACGTTACCCTTGGTAATGCAAAATATACTTTATCGATATTGGATTTATGCTAAATACTGAACCTTCTGTGCTTTGCTAATACAAGGGTTCAGCATTTAACACCCGACATAGTTATGTCGGGACCAAGAGGTCCCTGCCGTCAGTTGTAGATGTTTGTCTGTGCTTCGCGTAAAATACTAATATTCAGCTGCGACCGTAGAATTAATTCATTGTAAAGTTTGGCCGGCAGTGACTCGGTAGTAAGTACTACCGAGTTCACTGACTGTGGACCAGTTTTCAACCTTATTACTTAGATAAAGTGAAAAGTGGCAGGTCGGCAGTGAACTCCGTTGTACAAAAGTGCCTTTTAATAACCTAATTGAAATTAATGGTTAGAATTTGTCATCCAGAACGGACTCCAACATAACGAAAAGGCTAAACAGATATTGGATATTGAAATAAAGTTAATTTTGTATCACCTAAACAACGCGAACATTTACCCAAATACGCGTACTGAGTGCGCTACGGGCGCTCCAGTCCGCGCACCCTGACCCGCCCCCCGCCCCCGCAGACGGCGGCCCCGGGCGTGGCGCCGGGCGTGGCGCCGGGCGTGGCCCCGGGCGTGGCGCCGCGCTCCCCGCGCACGCCGACGGTGAGCCGCTGTATGGCGCACGACATCGCGCACCGCTTCACCAAGACCTTCAACATGATAGCCACGTGCGACTACTGTGATAAGCAGATGCTGTTCGGCTCGGGGTTGAAGTGTAAGGAATGCAAGTTTAAGTGTCACAGGTATGGTACATTTAGCTTTGATTAGTGTTGCAGGGCGAAGACCCTCCTCTCTCTCTTTCCACATATCTCTGCCTTTGGCTATTTGGGCCCAATCCTTTTGATAAGAGTCCAGCTCGTCACGCCATCTCCTTCTGGGCCTACCACGTCGCCGGGTTCTGTTGCTCGGAACCCAATTTGTTGCCATTTTGGCCCAATTTTTATGCGACATGCGGCCGATGTGACGATGGATGTTAATAGCTAATTTTTAATTATTTTTCATTTACTAGTCATTGAACTCAAAAAAAAAATGAGCTATAGATAAAATATTATTGTTTCTTGAGTCTTATAAGTGTAGAAAAAAATGTAAATACTAATGAAACCTTTTCATTTCAGGGATTGCGAAAGCAAAGTACCTCCTTCGTGTGGTTTACCGCCTGAATTTGTGGATGCTTTCAAAGAAAAGTTTCACAAAGACGGTAAGTGCGACGAAAATTACAATTTTATTATTTTTAAATTTGTTTATTTCATTCCAACATTAGGTCAGGCTGTCTGTTAACATGTACATATGACACCAGCTCTCGTTTTTACACAAGGTTCGATTTCGACACGACAACTCATATGTCTTATCTTTTTTGGCATAACAAAAACGAGTGAGATAGACATACCGACTTTCCGAATCAAAATTGAATGCGCTTGTGAATACGGGAGCAGGACGGTCTTACCATATCCGCTAAGGTTATAAAATACAGCAGTGTGCCTCTTGCAACCGTTTCGCGAATTGTATCATTATTCCTGCACTTGAAAAGAGTGATCATTTCATTTTTTACGGATGATTGATGGATTAGCAGCACAATAAATTAGAGTTGTAAAAGTGTGTAATTCTTGTAGGTGGTTACGGTTACGGCTTTGTGTCATCACCGCAGCCTGGTCGCGGCTCCGGCTTCCTGTCGTCACTGACGCATCGACGCCGACCGCATGCGCCGCCCGTACCGCACCATACTGTATGTATCTAATTATAGGATATAACCAGGACTTAACTCTCAATCTTCATATTTTGACTCGTTTTTCTACATTGTCGCAAAAATAATTTATCCAGGATTTGGTAATACCTAACTTGAGTGAAAAAAGTATCCATGAAGTGTCTTGCCGTCTTCTCTATAGTGATCTTTGTTTTGGAATGGAGCTTCAACTTTAAAACTAACGGAAAATTGTGCAATTGAAAAATAAATAAATAAACGTATTGACGATCGTCAGGGCGGCCCCGACTCGTCGTCCAACACGTCGTCGTGCAACAGCTCGACGCCGTCGTCGCCCGCGCTGGCCGCGCCGCCGACGCCGCACACCGCGCACGCGCCGCACGCCCCGCACGCGCCCCACACGCCCCACACGCCCCACACGCAGCACCACCACCCGCCCACCACCAAGCAGCAGTTCCACTTCCCAGGTACGCTACAAAAAACTGATGATAAACTGGTCAGATATATCTTCTGTATCGTCGCCTTTCTTTCTAGGTCTTGCCCGCTACTATGCTCAAATGAAGGTCAAGAATTATCCTACTGATATTTATCTTTTATACATTTACTAGTGATCCGCCCCGACTTCAAACGGGTGCAATGTAGATATAAACCATCCTCTTGAATCACTCTGACTATTGCTGAAAACAGCATTAAAATCCGTTGCATAGTTTAAAAGATCTAAGCGTACAAACAGCGGGAGCGCGTTTGTTTTATACTATGTAAAGGTTGCTGTTTTTAATAACTTTTAGTGATTTTAAAATAATGTCGAAAATAACAGAGTCACTAATTTGTCGCTTACGCTGCATCGGTGACCAAGATTGAGGTAAACCACTGAAGATCCATTAAGGGCCAAGTTCACCGACAACATAACGGTCTGGTTATCTGAAAACAGCTGTTTACCGTGAATTTTCGTGTTCAAAAAAGCAAATCTGATGATTAAGGGCCATGTTCACCGACATTCAATTAGCGATAACAGTTGATTACTGTGTTTAATCATCAGATTTGCTTTCGGGAACACGAAAACTCATGGTGAACTTGGCCCTAAGATACATAGAAACAAAAACAATACATTGCAAACCTATAAATATTATTTCATTGTTGTTTGCAGAACTAAAGCCGGTGGTGTCTAGTCCTAACCACGCGTCGCTGCAGTCGCCGGCGAGACAGCATGACCACAAGGAAGACCTCACGGCCAGCGTCAAAAGTGGTAATTCTTACTTTGAATAATGATCGCAGACAGAACTTATTAGGTAATATTAGATACCTTCCTAGATTTAGTATCCATTGAGAATGGAAGGACGCTCGGGTTGATCTTTAGGTTAAGCCGTGCTTGCCTAGGTTGGTCTGTGGATGTGTGACCACCCATTACATGTCGAGTTTCCTCCGAGCCTCGGAAAGCACGTTAACACATTGAACGCCGTGGTGGTCATTCCACCGGTCACCGGTGAGCCCCACGGCCTGAACGTGTAGTATTGCTGTCGCTCACCGGTGAGCCCCATGGCCCAAACGGAACAACCACTAAATTTGAATCGGCGTTTAATGTGTTAAGCCGTTGATCCCGGCTGTCATTTGAAGATCTTTGACAGTCGTTAGGTAGTCAGTGGCCCAAAAAAGTCTGACAACCAGTCTTACTAAGGGGTATCGTATTAAATACGGCAGTCGCTCCATGTAAAATACTGGTATTCAGCGGCATCTGGTTAGACTGGAAGCCGACCCCAACATAGTTGGGGCAAGGCTAGGCAGATGATGAGAATGGAAGGACGATTGGAAATTATTGACTTGAATATCTGCCTCATTACAAAACTCAAGTTTCATAAGTTATTAAACTGACATGGTGACTAACGAGTCAAGTTTCATTTTTAATGAAAGTTTTAAGAGTGTAATTTTGTAAGAGACGACACAAACCATTTCTAAAACAAAGAAAAAAAGAAAATTTTATGTCAGGAATACAATCTATTTATGAAGCTGAACCATGGGGGACGTTTTGACTCCGTTTGATATAACTTTTTACGTTCTTAGATTTCAACCTTTCAGCTTTATTAGAAATTAGAATAAAAGGTTTATACATACATACATACATAAACTCACGCCCTTTTCCCATGAGGGTAGGCAGAAACGGTTTATATTTTCATTATATTATGACTAAACCATATATAACCTATCCAACAGTAGGTGGTTCCAAGTTGAAATACTGTTAAGTTAACGCTTGTGTATATGCGTAGGCGACAGCTCGCGCTGCGTGTCGCTGTCGGGCTCGGGCTCCACGGACAGCGGCGGCTGCACGCGCGCCGACTCGCTGGACCAGCACAACAAGCACGACTCGCGGTGGCCGCGACAGAATAGTGTAAGTACACAACTATGACACATTTGTACACTTGGCTAGACATCTATAAAGGGTGTAAACAGACTCTTAACGAAGCCGAAAGGCAATTGTTCTCCCCGTCATTGCGATCATTTTTTTGTTCTAGACCATACCTAGTTCGAAAAAAAAAACTTGTGAAAAAGTTCCAACTTTTTCACAAGTTTTTTTTAAATACATATTTTTAATGTAAGATTTTTACTTTAAACACCCCCAGGACCCGCTTACTATTCAATCCATCTATCAGGACAATGTTTTGAGTGCGTTACATTGAGTCCTACTGTAAAGCGTGATTTTTCAGCCCAAAAAAAAAAGAAGTTTCCCAGCACTAATTTTTGCTTAAAGTTACTTAGTTTGATGTACATAGTGCTTGGTTGACGACTTCGTGAAGAGTCTGTTTACACCCTGTATTTAATTTAGAACATCGAACACATTAGCACTAAATAAATTACAAACACTTTATAAACATTAAAATTAGTTTTAGTCATTCACAATATCTGAAAATATATTGAACTAAGCTCACGAAAATCGTTGACTTAGTGTACATAATGCTTGGTTGACGGCTTCGTGAAGAGTCTGTTTACACCCTGTATACTAACTAATAGAGGGAAATCTTCACAATTCCTGATCCGATTGCAAAGAATATTTCACAAATGGGACTGCATTAACCCCGAGTGTCATTGGCTATGTTTGCGTTCCCGACCTAATTATAGGAATAATTTCCGACCTTAAACATAAGCGAAGCCGAAGTCGAAATAGTACCTAATAAACCTCAAAAAGGCAGTGAATTATGTGATGTATAAGAAATTTAAATTAGGTATTGCTAAAACTGTCATCTTCAAGAATTCTGAACGGATAAGGATTTCGAACTCAGTGCCATAAACAGTGCAAAAATAATTATCCAACAATGTACTAGTTATTGGGGTACAAAACTAGGATCATTCTTTGTTCAATTAATTCGATCAAACTCAAAGCATTCATTTCAATTAGACCATTACAGGCACTTTTGATTGCAGAAAAACAAAAAAGCCGAAGCTACAGTTACAGACACTAGGCATAATAACTTGTGAAAGTACTGTAGTTGCCCATTCCAAAGCGTAGATCTCTATGGAGAAGAATGGGCAAGAAACTCCATGGACATTCATTTTTAATCAAAATTAAATCATATCATCATAAAATATGTCCAAAAAAAAATCCAAAATCCTCTCTCCAAAAGTTTATCAACAAAGTTTGTAAAATAATTCCCTTTTAACGGTAAACAAAACCCGTAGGCACAGTAAGTATAGTTCCGGCCATTATTCCGATAACGCTCCGAGGGCGGTCTGCGATAACGAATGATTCATGACATTAACTTGGTATTGTTGTAATACTCTCGTCACTTTGAACTTCCAAGTTATGTTTTAAGTGTGGTTATAAAGCTTTTCACCACGAGTTTAATAATAGTTGTGTGCCCTATGTCTATTGGTGTTTTGTAGATCAGTTTTTGGAGTTTACTCCTTAAGAAACGATTTGAGTTATAAGGCCCGGTACGGAAATTTTATGAGGAGTAAAATCAAGTGTAACACGAAAAGTTGAGGCGTTACGTAGAAAGCGACAAACATATATATCTGTAGGATTGAACGTGTAAAAGAATGAGATGGAAGACATTACACAGCGTATCTCATTCTCGGGGTCTCCTCTTTGCGCTATACTTTGTAGTCTCACAGTATTATTATTATTCCGTTTATTCATTTATATATACACATGTTTTAACATTTTTAAATATTTCTTAAAAAAATCTATTATTATTATTTATATTATTTTGTAACATACTTTATGTAATACGCTTTATTGAAGTAATATAAATAATTCGAATAATTACAGATATATGTTTGTTTCTCTTATCATTTTAGCAGATGCGTTCATTTACCCTTTTTTTCTATTCAATATATATCATAATTATTATCGTTCGTAAGGAGTAAACTCCAATCGTGCGTCGTAGCTGACACACACACACATTTTTTTTCTTAATCGCGTGGTTAGTCCCTAATCTGGTGTCAGAGTATATTATGCTGCCCAAGGGCCTCTGACTTGGCTTTACATGAATGTAGATCAGTGATATCGATATTTACTTATGAACTGTGTCAGTTCAAACTTGTATGCGTTAATGAAAGCTGTCTTCTCGTGTATATTAATAGTTTTATATACTGTGTCAGTTGCTGTGCAGTAGTTTTGTAGATAAGTTTTAGATATAATGCTTTTCTTCAATGTCAATAATGATTGTGTGAAGCTTTTATTAGTTTTGTGTGCCTGTTCAGTTATATTCTAAACAGAATTACAGTCAAAGACATAAGTTTTTAAACTGACATGGTAAAATCAGTGTTATATGAACAGAACCGGAGTTCTTTTTTTATTGAAGATATAAATGTGAACGAATCGTCATTTTCAACAAAAAGTTAATAAATAACGAAGCAGTATCTAATTATGTCTTTATTTGTACGAAGACGTAGATTGTTTGAGGAAGTGAGTATTCCGGTATTTATGTCTCGTCTTGAGAAAATCTTCTTGAAAATAACAACAACCATTTTAGTTAGATTTTTGTTGCAAGTCTTGTATCAATCTGGGTGGGGCGTTAGTCACTCCGAACTTACAAGAAACGGACATTAAAATAATCATAAAGATTCCCGAGATTTTCTTATTCCATTTGTTATATTAACACATTTGTTCTCCTCTACAGCTATCTATGAAAGAATGGGACATCCCGTACGACGAACTGAAGCTGTTCGAGGTGATCGGCACGGGTCGGTTCGGCACGGTGTACCGCGGCAGCTGGCACGGCGCCGTCGCCGTCAAGGTGCTGCACGTGCTCAGCGACGACTGCGTGCCGCTCGACACCTTCAAGCTTGAGGTGAGTGGGACTGTGAGGCACGGTGTACCGCGGCAGCTGGTACACTTGTGTACAGATATGGCCAAATAAGCAGAATATTTATGAACTAGAAAAAATCGAAATTCTGCCGATAATTTAATGAGAGATATTCAGAGCTTCCACTTCTTTTTTAAGACCAGGAGTTTCGATAAACTTATAAGGTTTAGTTAAAAATACTAAAGTTGAAAGCTCACACTTAAAAAAATATGTCGAGTTTACTACATATCTGATTGTTTTTCCAGGTGGCGACCTTCCGAAAGACCCGTCACGAGAACCTGGTCCTATTCATGGGCGCATGCATGAAGCCTCCGCGCCTGGCCATCGTGACGTCACTGTGCAAGGGCATGACGCTGTACACGCACATCCACCTGCGCAAGGACAAGTTCACCGCCAACAAGAGCGTTATTGTGGCGCAGCAGATATCACAGGTACTGTAGGGTTTGAACTAAATTAGAATTTAGCCCGTTTCCGTAACTTACGGTGAATTTAGCACGTAAAAGCAACCCAGAAAGAGCCATTTACATAGATGCGGCGCGATCGGCAATTCAAACATAATTATGGCGATGTAACGTTCTCAGCGTTTACGGAGAAGCGACATAACGCGCGTTTGCTTGAGATAGTGCGTGCGGGGGCGCTGTCCGCGCGGGCTGCACAGACTGCACAGACTGCACAGACTGCACAGACTGCACAGACTGCACCACATGGCACACATACACTAACATATTATGTTAGTTTTAGCGCAGGTCTTAACGCGGCTCGCTGCACGCACCACCGAGCCAAAAAAGCTAAACTAGGTATCGGTTGTAAAATTTTAACATTCAACCATATCTACATAATTACTGAAATAATACAAGGGGCATTCATCATTCACGTGCCAAAATATCATTCAGCATGACGATGGCAATCTATGCCGAGTTAACACAAAACTTAGTATGTGTTTAGAACTATCCCTGATTTTCTTATATTATTGTAAAGATACTTGTGGTTACGTCAATAGTGCAAGCCAAGAAAACAAACATCGACCGAACTGTAGGTATCGCTTACCTCTCCATAATGGTACCAGGTACTCTATCGCTGCTAGAAATAATAAATAGCGGCATTATCGTCAACCCTGTTCTTTCTTCTTTCCCCAGGGTATGGGCTACCTGCACGCCCGAGGCATCATCCACAAGGATCTGAAGACGAAGAACATCTTCCTGGAGAACGGCAAAGTAGTCATCACTGACTTCGGCCTCTTCAGCGTTACCAAACTATGCTTTGGAAACAAGTTAGTACAAAGGTTAATACAACATTTTGCACTTTACTTACTCTAGTTTATAGTGTTACAAGGTATACTTTTGAAGGGGAACAACCGCGAACACCAGCGTCAAAGCCGCTCAGAGCGCGACGATACGACTTGTCTATGAAATTGAAAAAAAAACGTGGCATTGGTGCCGATTCCCTTGTTCACAAACTAAACTAAATTTAAGTTGAGTGCATCTTTTTCTTTCTATTTCATTATGAAAAGGACAAGATAAATATCAGTTTAGTCCTGTCAAATTAGTCAGCACCTGACGTAATTTGATGTAATTTTAGTAGTCAACTTTTTAATCACGTCTAAACTTGTGTCAGGCGCTGGTTAATTTGACAGAACTAAACTAAAATTTATCTTCTGTTGTTTTTTTAATGAAATAGAAAGAAAAAGATGCACTGAACTTAAATTTTGTTTAGTTTGTAAACAAGGAAATCGGCACCATTATCGCTTGCTGTTGTTAGCAACTATGCCTTCAGATAGCGTATTTTCGGTTATGTAACCTCGTTTATGAAAGTGCGTATACGCGGGCCTCTTCAAACATGACGCGAATTATAAGTCTGAGCCGCGATTGATACTGGTATATTGCTACTGACAGAACCAAACCATTGTCCATGGAGTGCCGGCTACACCCGTTCTTCTCCATAGAGATCTACGCTTTGGAATGGGTAACTACAGTACTTTCACAGTTTTTATGCTTTGTGACTGGAACTGTAGCTACATTTCATTGTTACTGTTGGCCTACTTGAAATAAATGCTTTGATTAATTGACCTACCCGTTCGAACGGCATATGTCCGCGGAAGCCGATATTAACTTATACGTGCCGAAAAATACGCTAGTCTGTAACCGTTCTAATTTCGGTGACGTTTGCGGTTGCGGCCGCCTTTGGAAATGTACCTTTATTGTGCTTTTATACGGTGCAGGTTACTAGAATGTGTAAATGGCTCCTGTTTAGTCAGTAAGTGAAGGTTTTCGTAAGTCCCTTTTATGCGCTCATGCTCAAGTTGCTAGCACCGTTTATAAGTACGTAAAAAACTAAAAACTAATTGCATCAAGGGTATTTGAGCTAGGGATCAGCACCGAAATAAAGTACCAATCACTTCTACATAAATCCTACTTTCTTCATGAAAAGATTAAAAGGATAAACATACTGAACTCTACAGCGATCACTGCTACATACAATAGGGAAGGCGACTGTATATCTAATGGCGCTAGCTACAGATTTTAAACCAATGAGGATGCTTGGTACAAGCTACCAAGCATCCTCATTGGTTTAAAATCTGTCAATGTCATTTTATATTTCAAAATACTTAACCCTTTCAGTGCCCAGCACCCGACACACGGGTCGAACAATAAATTCGTTTGTTCGCACAACCCGTATCCGTAGCTATGGACACGCTAGTCGGGTTCTGGGTATGGATACAAGTCATCTATAGCTTATTATAACGACGACTCGGATACGGGTTGTGGGCACGCGAACGAATTTCGCGAAGTTTTCGCGAAGTACTGGGCAGTGAATGGGTTAATCCTCATTGGTCAGAAGCTATCGACACGCCATCTACAATCAGCTTTGACCAGCCGTGCCCTCTAGCACAAAATTGCACGACTTGCATGACGCAAAGGGGATATATTCTATAGTATGTATGCACGCACTCTCCTCCCGGCCGCTCGATTGCATACTTTCCGATCAAAGTTGATCAGCAATATTGACTAACCCGAACTATTTGCACGGTTTATTAAGATTGGGATATTGTATTGTAAAAGCTCAACCTGATTTTTTTTAATAACTGATGAAAAATGTCTATGTGGGGGCTCAGAATGATGTATTGAATACGTGGTAACAATTTTCCCCTGTTGTTCTCTTCCACCCCATATCCAGTTGTTCTGAGGTAAAACGATCCCGGTTATGTAAAAAAAATACCTTAACGTAGTTGTATTAACCAGTCTTACTATGAGGTATTGTATTATTCAGTTACTGGATTTAGGAAGTCAGATAGTCAGTTGCTCCGTGTAAAACATTGGTATTCAGCTGCATCCAGTAAGACTGGAAGCCGACCCTAACATAGTTTTGTAAAAGGCTGCAGATGATCAAATAACGTTTGTGTTAAATGTCTATGGGGTACAATATAAAAGTAATGAGGATTATTTCATACAAGTGTATCAGCTACAATGGGTATTACAGCCAACTGTTGCTAGCATATTTTACAGAGGGGGCTCCGGACAAGTATTTTAAGAGGAAACGGTGCCTCCTTCCATATGCGGATTGTGACCACCGGGGTGGGGTTAATGAGTTAAAATTCCCGCACTTTCCGGTCTTATCCCCAAAGACCGGTCGGCTTTTGAAGGTTTCCCAAAGAAAACAAAAACAAGGATGTGTTATGTATCGTGTGTTGCGTCCAGCCTCCGCGGCGACAGCCTGGGCATCCCGGCGGGCTGGCTGTGCTACCTGGCGCCCGAGCTGTGCCGCGCGCTCACGCCGCACGCCTCGCTGCACCTGCCCTTCTCCAAGGCCACCGATGTCTACGCCTTCGGGTATGTACACCTATTACATTTTTACCCAACTGCGGCGAAGCCCAAAAGAAAGGTTATGTGTGTATAGGCCTGACCTGTATGTATGTTATGTAAGCATGTATACTCGTATGTATGTCCGTTTCTGTGTTCCCTCGCAACTCCTAAACGGATTAACCGATTTGGATACATTTTACGTCGTTAGATTCGTCGTGGTGGCGAGTATCACTGATTAGATGAAGTTTGGAAAAAAGATAAATCTCAATACCTGGAGGTATACAATATTTTTAAAGTCGACGAGTCGAGTTCCGGGTCTGGCTGTTTGTGTATGTGAGTTTAAATGTTTGTAAACACACCCACGATACAGGAGAAATTCCTAGTGTGGGGCAACGTTTTTTTTTTTTTTTTTAAAGTAAATATTTAGTGATATCCTCCGTGTAATTCGTGTTTTCCAGCACGGTATGGTACGAACTCTTATGCGGCGAGTACCCGTTCAAGAGTCAGCCGCCCGAGGCCGTCATCTGGCAGGTCGGCAAGGGCGTCAAGCAGTCGCTGGCCAACATGCAGGCTTCTAGAGATATCAAGGTAAATAACTTCAACTCTTTAATAATTTAGTTTCGCCGGGTTAGCATCGGCTCCAACGAGGCATAACTTGGTTTTACCATTAATTTGACAAAAAAAACGTCTTGTGTGCTTTGGCTTCTCAGAGATTAGTCAGATAAGAAACGAGGGCGTAATCTGATTTAAAAAAAAAATCTAGATCTATTTACAGAAATAAACATCATTTAATTTATGCTTGGTTGGAAGCGCTGTTAACTGCTAAATTATTTGCGTAATTTTTGCCATCATCAGTCTGTTTTTAGATCTTTTTTAATTACAGACATTATGTTGCGCACTTAACGAACGCTTTGTCAATAATCTTGGTAGGAACCAGTTTTAGGATGATTTGTGGTCGTTTGCTGGTACATTTACTTAAATGTACTTTGTTTTGCGTAATGTACTATTTAAATTTAACTCGTCTTTTTTTTGCTTTTCTACGACTTGAACAGTAAGACTAAATTCTAGTTGTCACTGAAAATCTCCTTTACTATTCCCAGGACATCCTGATGCAATGTTGGTCGTACCGGCCGTCGGAGCGGCGGGACTTCCCGCACCTGCTGACGACGCTACAGAAGCTGCCCCGCAAGCGCCTGGCGCGCTCGCCCTCGCACCCCGTGCACCTGTCGCGCTCCGCCGACTCCGTGTTCTGAGCGCGACAGCCTCACTAGTGCTGTAGTGCTGGCTGGGTACTCGAGCCGACTGCGAGACTCAGGACGAGAGAGCTTTCTGTCGGTCGAGTGCACAGCCATAAGAGGTGAAGTGTGGTATAGTTGTTACCAATATTAACAACCGCACAGCTCGATCGAAGATAAAGTTATGCTTACTTAAGTCGGGCCGTGGATGGATTGTAAATACACAAAACTATGCAGTACAGAATGGAAAAGACAAAAAGGAGGGCTTAACTTTTTGTCTGGTCGCATTCTCACTAGACCTAAAGAGATAATTCAGTTATTAACTTGAATAGGTGTCTGAGCTGTTAACTCAAATGTTTTAAGGTCGGAATAAAAAAAAACGATAAACTTTTCAACAACTATACCACACCATCCAATTTCACCACACAAAGTATTCGCTCACAAATTCTTAAAGCTACGAAGTAAATAGTAACTATTTAAAACTTTTTATTTATAATTTGAAGTGTCAAAAGAATTTCTTTCTCTTCAACAATTTGGGAGAACAATTTTGATGTAAAATTATTTATGTAATTAACTCATAATTGAGTAATGAGAATTATTTCGCATAATTTATTTAAATTTATGTTAATTGTAAATGACGAGTCGTTCAACGAATTTTTCAATGCTACCTTAATTTCTACTACCTAGCCGTGTAAAAATATAGTTTTTTTTTATAACTCTAAAACTATCAAGATTCGCGCAACATACATGAGGTATTTTTGGATACCTCGGTGGCAATCTAACTTTTTATTTATGACGTCACTATTTGAACCACCCATTATGCATCTACTGAATATGCTGGTGGAGGGGCGGCACACGTGTACAGTATAGGGTTGGGTATATCATACATGCTGATTTTCAAGGGTGGGAGGGTGAGGCTGAATTTACACAAAATAATTGGTAATTTACTATAAAATTTATCTTAAAAAAGATCCCAAAAATTGTCCTCCCAACTTGTAATAAAAAAATAGAACAAGTTGTTCTATTCAGAATAGCAACAAACGGGTTTTCGATACTTAGTATAAAACATTTATAAATAAAATGTAAAATATGTTAATATCGTCTATTGTAAGTAAACAATCTTGATCTCTGAGTAATCGATAGAGTAAATTATATTTTCGTAATTAAAATAATAATTAATTCAAGTAAAAAAAGGAAAAAAAAAGTGAAAATGACTGCTTTGTTGATAGGATGTAAATATATGTACAGTGTTACAATTTTGCTGTGATCGAAGAATCGAATGTTCTAAAAAGAAAAGCCATTTCTAACATTTTGCCGGCGAGAGTTTAGCTTAACTTTGATCTGAATGATGCGCATATATTTGACCCCAAAGGACGAAACTGTCCTTATAAGATTTCAAGATAGTCTTGATATCTTTAAAAAATGACAAAACAATGGTTTTTCTTAATTAGGACAATTAAACTGAATGCACTGATCTGAATAATACCTTTTATCCCATAAAGATGCCTTACTGTAGTGTATCGTATAGACATGTGAGTAGTTTTAGTTATAAAAGAAAGTCATTTATTTTTATAATAATTACATGTTAATAATCGAGCAATATGTAGCAGTCAATGTCTAAACTATGAAATGTGTATTGTGGAGACTAACGTAATTGAAGTTTACTACAGGCCTGATTTTGAAACTATGTCTGGAAGGTTTCAGGCCGCTTTAAATCTGATTTAAAGATGTAATTTCACGTTAACTGCCATGTCAGGCACCGGTGCCTGACAGACTCACTCTCTTTTCAGGCCATATCAGGCACCGGTGACTGAAACCGAAGCATCAAATTCAACTGACCGCAGTGCGCCACCTGGCACGTAGTTTTTTTTACCGTTTTTTTTTATCCAGATAAAGAACAAGGAACACTTTGTTATACATAACTATTTAATATAAACCAAGAATCAATACACGTAAGAATTAAATTTGGATGGTACAGAAAATATACCTTGGCAGTTAACGTGTTAAATACACGAAGATCAGTGCATTCAAAAAAATATTCTGTCTGTACTAGGCTAAGAGTTGACATCTTTCATACCTACTACATTGTTTTACAGGTTTTCTTATTAAAATGTCTCTTGTAGTGCCCCCGCGGTGCGACACGAATTTATTTGATATTACATAGTATAACGACAGTTTATTTCAATGTAACAGTCAAAATTCTAGCTATAGTTACTGAGATTATTGGAGTTGATGTTTAAAACTGTCAAGATTTGACTGCAAACCGATAAAGAGATGCGCGATTCGCACTGATGCCTTATACTTCCCTGTTTCAGCATCAGATTTTCATAATTTATGCCTTTAATTATGAAAAAACATCTCAAAAGCTATTCGCACACTACACGGACTTAATACAGTAAAGGATTGAAATGCGAACTTTGTATCGTGTTCTTTGCAGTAGAATTTTCAACATTTACTTGAATGAAATATACAGACCGTGGTTAAAGCGTCAATTCTACCGTATTTCTAAGAGTTCGAGTTTGTGTAATGTGTCGGTAGTCTTGATAACTTAAAACGTAAATTTCTTAAAAGATATATGTATATAGGGTGACTGGTAATTAGTGACCGATGCTAATACACGTGATTGTCTTATGATAACAAACAACTTTCCCAAAAGAAACATTTTTTATTATACCTATTTACTTCTATCACATTAACACAACAGCCGTATGAAATTTGCGCGCGCGCCTGTTACCTACCAGCTGTTACCCGCGTGGCGCCGTTCTGTCTCATTACTATCGTACCGTGCAACAGTGGGTAGGCAGAGCGCCCGCGCCTCAGGTAGGCCGCCAAACAAATGTTTCTTTGGGAAAGTGGTTTGTTATCATGAGTACAATCACGTGTATAAGTATCGGTCACTAATTACCAGTCACCCTATATAGGTTCCAATAATCTCTTTAAAACTATTCAAAAATGAAATATGTTTTGTAAATAAAAGATAACATTCCCTTTCGTAGGTTGTTGAGGTTTAAAACTTGATAGTTACTATTCAAGCAGTAGGACATCAGTTTGTATCTTTTTAAAAGTTACCACTTTCTTGTATCGTTGCTAAGAGGCTTATCGTTAGTCTAGGCTGAATACAGACGATGTTTGTGCTATGTTGCGGTTTTAGTTGTGGCTGTGTTCGAAAATAGTGTGGTTTAAAATGGAAGAAGTGATTGAACTGACATTCAGTGTTTTACAAGACAGGAAAAACTGGACAGTGCTGTAAATGTTAAGGTTGCGTCAGGGTAGCCCGCGAAATTCAAATTTTCTTACGTTTTTGGTAATTTGCAGGTCATTGTCAGGTTGTATGTTGATGAAAAATGAGTCGCGACAGTAACATATGTAGTTACAGAATTACAACCATGAAAATCACCAATATAACCCTGTAAGACCATAATAATCCTATTGAATGACTTTTGTATGAAATATTCATTGAATAGGATTACATGGACTTATAGGGTTGTATTGATGATTTTCACGATTGTAATTCTGTAACTACATACGCGTTACTGGCGCGACTCATTTTTCATCAACGTACAACCTGACACTAACCTGCAAATTGCAAAAAACGTAAGAAAATTTGAAGTTCGCAACAAACTTTTGACAAGTGTAACTCTGCTGGATTTGTGTAAGATTTTGATGAATTGGCTACAAATTCTTAAAATAAGTGATTAAAACCTTGTGTAAAATTACAATAACGAACCAAGTCACATCTAAACCTGCTGCAAAAAAAGCTCTCATTAAATCATCAATTATCAAAAAATTATCATTTCAAATGAAAAAAAAAAAACTAAAAATAACAGCTCATTATTTTATTGTTTACTAAATTATTGTTATAAAGGAAAATTGTTCTGGTCAGTCGACTCCTATTACGATAGTTTGTAAAAACGGCCGTGGCGTTTCGCAGAACTGTAAATATGAAAATTGCGAGGCGCCCGCCATTTGTAATATATATTTATTAGAAAAGAACAATGGTTGGAATGCAGATGGATGTAGTTTTACATTATCTATTGAGATTTGAAATGATTAGGATAGTTGCATTTGCCAAAATAAATTTCCCAATCACTGTTTGTCTGTTGTTTTATTTATGTTAATATTGTATGAACATTACAAAATATTTTTCACCATAATTTTTTTTTTTTTTTTTTTTTTGTATAATGTGTCCTAATACGGTTACATCATAAAAAATACAATCTAGCTTAATACTAAAGCTAATGAGTAATTCTATTTTGACTTAATTTGCTAGGGAGACTATGTCTAAGAATGTGTCCATTAACACTTTTCTTATTGTCTCTATTAAGGGGAAGACACTTTTTTCTTGTGTTCTTTATAGGTAGCACTCACTTCACTACATTAAACTAACACTTCACTAAATTAGCTCGAAAGGTTTTGTCCTTTTTAGCCTTCTCACTATGTCCGTGTTGTCGAGGAGCTGGATAGCCTCGATGTTCACATGATGGTGAAGCCTTCGTTCATGAGCTTCGGCGTTCTTTTTAATTATGTCTATGACGAGGTTTACTTTGAGGTCCCGATGAAGGTCGTCATTTCGAATGTACCAGGGCGCATTAACGATACCTCTGAGTACTTTGTTTTGAAAACGCTGTATAATTTTGATGTTACTTTGTTTGGTACAGCCCCAAAGCTGAATACCATAAGTCCATACAGGCATGAGGACTTGTTTGTACAACAGTACTTTGTTGTGTACTGACAGCGAAGAATGTTTTCCTATCAGCCAGTACATCGACTTGTAGCGAAGCTCTAGCTCGTCGCGTTTCTTTTTAACATGAGCTTTCCAGCGAAGCTTTGCGTCTAATGTCATGCCTAAGTATTTGGCTGTATTTTCGTATGGTATGACATGACCGTTTATGTTTATCGGATGATAATTTTGCATTTTGTTTGTGAAGTCTATGTGAACAGATTTTGTTTCATTAAGTTTCACACGCCATTTTTTTGTCCAGTCAAAGATGATCTATACAGATAAATAAAATTGGAGTCTGTTTGTAATATTAAAATAACCTACAAAAACAAACACGGTACTTATACCAAAACAACATTTTTTTTGTTTGTCTGTTTGTTCCGGCTAATCTCTGAAACGGCTGGACCGATTTTGACGGGACTTTCACTGGCAGATAGCTGATGTAACAAGGAGTAAATTAGGCTACTTTTGTTTTTTTTTAAAAAATAGGACCTCACGAAAAAAAATTAAAACCAATGATCGTAAACTCTGTGAACTGAACTATAACTTTTTTTTGTTAAATACCACGCGAACGAAACGCGGGTAACGGCTAGTCAGGTTTTGGGTATGAATACCAGTCATCTATAGTTAATTATAACAACGACTCGGATACGGGTTGTGGGCACGCGAACAAAGTACGCGAAGTGTTCGCGAAGTACTGGGCAGTGAATGCGCTAATCTATTATTAAGTAAGCTCTTGACAGGTGGACACATAAATGCCAAGAAAAGAGGGATTTTCTCATTTCTTAGCATTTATGTGTCCAACCGTCACAAGCTTACTTAAAAATAGATCAACTTTGCTGTAAACTGTAAATGCAGATAAATCAATGAGACACATATGCAGAAACCACAGAACTGCCCCCTGCTATAATCCTTACATACTCCATTGCATTAATTAATGAGATTTGTGATTATAATCACCTGTTGTCAAATACCAAGAGCATCCAAACCTTTTGCACCATTGAGTATGTTTTATAGGGAAGGGTAACACATTTTCAAATGTATATTTTAATGAAAAACAGTGTGGCCTTAAAAACATATTTATCAAATAAGCAGCATCAATATCATACAAATGTTATGAAATATGTCCAGCCAATATACTAGCAATATTAGTGCACATGCTTTTAATCTCATCATTGCTAAGATATTCTGATCCCAAGATTGCATTTCCTAAAGCAATGGTTTCTCTCATGGTGTTGGCTTTTATCCAAATCCTGCCATTCATGCCTGCTGCTAGTTCAAAGGGCCATTCATTCTTCAAAGAGTTTAATAATGGGCATTCTGGATTCAAAATCTTTCTGATTAGGTTTAATGAGCATTTGAACACGAAACCATCATCTAATACTCCCAAACAGCCTTTCTTTCCGTGAGAATCGACGCAAACGATTTCTGGTTCCATGTCTTTGCTGGCTACGAGCATTTTGGCGTATACTACGTCGCCGTTCAATACTTTTGGTCGATTCTTCTTAGTTGCACCTTCGAAGGAAAGGTATGATAAAGATGCAGTACAACTACCTCCAACATCGACTCGAAATATGTCTCCTGCTTTCTGCACCACAATCCCTATTACATTTTCCCCACGAGCTGGAATATATCGCTTCTGATAGTTATCCACCCAGTACGTATTAGGTGCACGTTTCCTCAAAGTTCCAGCTTTTGTAATAAAAATGCCATCGACTTCTTTTCGTAATCCTGGCCCAAGGATAACTTTGCCTTTTTCGCCAACTGCAGCAATTTCTTCGGAGAAATCTCCTGGTAGAACAACGTCACCAACTGATACTTTCATGATTGATACTTTATATCATTTGTTTGGGAAATAAATTAGCTTAATTCGTAATAAATTTCGTTATAAAAACAAAATTATCCACACGAATAGCTAACCTCAAAGATTGTTTTGAAATTTGACAAGCGGGCTGTTGCTGTCACCACGAACACAGATAAAAAATCCGGTTCCCGTTTCGTTCACTACTGTAAACCTAAGGTATAAATGTTCTGTGCTGTAAACCAAAATACTGAACAATTTTTCTTGTATAAATAATTGTGTCTAATATATTCGAAATTACAGTATGCACAACTTTCTTTGTAGTTGTCAATGTGCCATAAAACGTAACGATACCATGCCGGATCCCTGTCAATTGTCATATTGACAGTGTTGTGGACAGAATTTTAAGTCTTCGCCGCCAACACACGTGTTTTTATTTAGCCTAATGTTTACATCTTTAGTTTTACCAAAATCTCAATAAAATGGTAGCGACAGTTCACAGTGATGCAATTGTTTACAAGGGCAGCAATTTCTTCCGCCAAAGGTTGTTGCTAGCCACGCTCAGTGGTCGCACAATTAAAATAGAAGAGATTCGGAGTACACATGATGACCCGGGCCTCCGGGAGTACGAAGTGAGTTTGATACGACTTCTGGACAAAGTGACGAATGGAACGAGAGTGGAACTAAGTCAGACAGGTACTTCTGTGTACTACCAACCCGGGATATTGGTCGGCGGGCAAGTAACACACAGTTGTAGTACACAACGGGGTATAGGTTAGTATTTACTTAATCTTGTCCTGAACAATTCTGCTGGGTACCTTCATATTTCTTAGATTGATCATGGACACACCTCCGCCACTGAGAGGTCAATCAAAAGCCATAAAAAGAAAGAAACAACATTGGAAACATAATTTTAATGCAATTTTCAGGTTACTACTTAGAAATCCTGCTAGCCCTTGGTCCGTTTTGCAAGGAGCCTCTGAACGCAGTCCTGCAGGGCGTCACACATAGTGATCTGGACGTCTCGGTGGATAAAATCAAGACATCTGCCCTGCCGGTGCTGCTGAAGTTTATATTAGTTGACGATGGACTGGAGTTGAAGGTTGTTCGGAGAGGTCAGTAAAAAGGAGAATAGGGTAACTCCCTATGTAAAACCATATTGGAGCTGAAATATATTTTAGTAAGTTTTATATTTAAGTGCCATATTCAATGTATTGCAATTATGAGTCAACCACACTAACTCAATAACCTCAAGAAGACAATGTGAACACATAAACTTCAAGTAAAATGCCTTAATTGGTGGTCTATAGTGGCCAATGTTAAAAGTTAAGAAATAAAACTATTAACTAACTACTACCTTTACAATGTACAAACAACCACAAAAACAATAAAAAAATGGTCTCACCAACATGAAAATGCAGTTCTGGGTACCAATTCTTCCTCTCCCTGTTATTCATGTTCTATGGGTGTTAAGCTTGTAAACATAATTTATTTTCCAGGCGCACCTCCCCTTGGTGGCGGTGAAGTAGTATTCAAATGTCCAGTTCGGCGCAGCCTTCGACCGCTGCAGTGGACTCAATGGGGGCTGGTGAAGAGAATACGAGGCGTTGTGTACGCCCTGCGCGTGTCGCCTACCATGGCTAACAGAGTTGTGGACGCTGCTAAGGGGGTGAGTTGTACTAGTGTTGATATTGACTTTCATTTTTTTTCTATTCAGTCTCACTGCTGGGCAAAGGCCTTACCCATTCCTTTCCAACTCTCTCAGTATTTTGCCTTCTCTGGCCAATCAGTCAGGAACAAGTCAAAATCGTCATGTAAGCATTTCTTAAGAATAAAAACATATAATTCTTAAAACTTACATAATTCTTCTAAAGAATAAAAACATTTATTTGCACTGAATATGACGCCCAAAAACATGCAAGAAATATAAATAAGGGGATAATTATCTTTCCCAAAAAAAACAACTAATAGTAGCAATTTTGCAATTTTAATTTCAGGTAATGCTGAACTTCATCCCGGACGTGTACATCAACACAGATCAGTGCCGCGACTCCAACGCGGGCAAGAGCCCAGGGTTCGGGATTAGTCTCGTCGCTGAAACGAATGAGAAGACCTTCTACTGCGCTGAGGCTGTAAGTACCTGGACCCTTTCGGAACTAGCTGGTATATTTGCTAGTCTTCGTAATAGATGCACAGGGGCACAAAAGAAATAAAACTTCGTATACATATAAAAACGTCACTGGGTGAGTCTGGGTGTATTATTCGCCCTCTAACCTTTTGCAGTCGGTGCCCAGCCAAGCACCGATCCCTCTTTTCCTATTATTTTTTGTAAGTGGGGTCAAGTAATGCGGAATACTACCGTCAATAAACTCCTTGGTTACTCGGCAAGTCGAAAAGGCTAAGCAGTGTTAGTTAGCTTTAAAATTTGTTTTTTTTTTGTGACGCCTGCACACGCAAAACCGTAAAGAGGCCTGCGACATAAGCTTGTGTGTGCGTGTTACAAACTCGCGGCACATAAGTTGACCTTGAATGCGCAGTAAAACATTTTCGGGTCTCAATCGGTCTCGATCCATAATTGTACCTGCGCGGACGACCGTCATTATGGTTCACCTAACGTGCCGCGATCTGTATCAACAATACATTTTGTATTATGTCACACTTACTTTGCTAGATTGTTTTTTTTGTTTTAGCTTGCCCTTTACCCGCGGCTTCACCTACTTGGTTGTCGAACATATTATTATCCAACAGGAACTTACCCCCAAGTGTATCACAAAGAGAGTAGAGTCTGGTAATGATCCCTATGATGGTACTACTGTATTAAAAAGTATCCTATGTGTTGTAAACTATCTGCGTGCCAAAAATCCAAATCCCAGTTTTTGCTAAGCTATGACGATCGAAATAGACCCCAGCCGTAGTGAAAAGCTTTATAGAAGATCAATAAGAAGGACAACGCGTCCGCTATCCTTCATTTCCAAAAATTTTGCCTTACTGAACCTAACCACAGTGCAATGTTAGGTGTGTCTGGTGAGGGCTAGCCACCTCGCCATGCACAGTGTACGGTTCGAGGGTCGTTCGACGGCGGAGAATCTTTACACCGCGATTCAGTAAACGGGCCGAATGGTACAACGCCATCTAGTTACTAAATGCGAACGAAACTGCGAGTTGGGGTGAATACGGGTGGTGAATGGGGCGCGTAAAATATTACATAGTTACTACGCACGGTCCGGCGTTTAACATGAATACGAACAATGATAAAAATTAGATACTATTTCAATGCAGTTAATTAATTTATATTTTTCATTCCTTTATTGATTCAACTAAAATAATTGTAAATGTTTGGTGTACCATTGAATCAAGACACAAAATGAAGAACACGTAACTACCTAACTGTATATGTTTAAAATATCAAAAAATAACCTATTTGAAACGTAAAATACGGGGTGGAAGGGGACACCGACGCGAAAACTTTAACCACGTATTCAGTATATCATTCTGAACGCCCGTCACATAGAAATTACGGGCATTAGGTGTTCAGTTAGGTGTCAGTGTTGGTGAAAACAGTCGGTAGCCATTCAGTTAGGTGTCAGTGTTGGTGAAAATAGTCAGTAGGCATTCAGTTAGGTATCACTTACTGTCGGTAAAAACCGGCATTAGGTTTCACTTAGTGTTCGTGAAAATGAGTAGTAGCTTCGGGCTTAACTCATGCTTCATTAACTACCAATTTCCTTCCAGAAATCAACCGACGTCGGCAGCGGCGACATCACACTCCCCGAAGAGCTAGGGCGCGAGTGCGCTCAGCGGCTCCTGGACGAGATACACCGCGGCGGCGCCGTCGACTCGTCCTTCCAGTGGCTGTGCGCGCTGTGGATGGCGCTCGGTCAGAAGGACGTCAGCGAATGTATTGTAAGTTGAACATTATTACTAGGTATATAGACGACTGCGGCCAGCCGACAACCCTAGCGCCACAGCTAGCGCGTCACTCCGCGCCAGACAGCGACAGAGTTAGGCGTTCGAAGAGAGCGGCAACGTTTAGGTGAATATCGCCGTAGACACTTAGCGCTTATGCGAGCTGAATTGACTTTGTTGCTAAGTAGCAAGAGTCGCTATTTCTATTCATTGTTGCGCGAAGTGCCGTTTCTGTACCTTTCTATTCTGTGCCGGTAGTATTATCCCGTGCGAGCGAAGCCGCGGGTATAAGCTAGTAGGCCATAAGATAATCAAATCTTCGTTTTCCAGATTGGTCCCCTCTCTGACTACACAATAACCTTCCTGCAACACCTCAAAGAGTTCTTCGGCGTGATGTTCAAGCTGGAGGTGCAACGGTCAGGGTCCGAAGACGAGGAGTCTGATGATGAAGAGGTCACGCCTGCCAACAAGATAAAGATGACCTGCGTTGGCATAGGATACGTTAATATTAGTAAAAGGACGCTGTAATGCTGTAAATAATTTTTAATAAACAGTATTTTTAAGATTTATTGTTTTTTTTTTTATCCCGGATCATTATTTTTCAATAGACAATATTTTGGGCTTTTATAAAAAAAGGATCATGTTTAAAATTGGGGTAAGTCCAACAGAAATTAAATATGTCTCAAATCATAGCCAAGTTAGTTTGACATTTTTTTTAAAGTAAATCATGTTGAAAGTATTGTGCTAAAATTAAGCACACAGTTTTTAATTCGAACTAGGCTGGTGAAGTCCTAAAATGGACTAAAAACTGTTAAGGCAATGTACGGTACCCCTTTTTTTGGATGGGAAACCATCAAATGACTTCTCCCGCTCTGGGCAGAGCGGAAGGGAGTGTGTCCTTGCCCTTTATGTTCCAGGGCAGCGGTATCTCTTTCGAACAGTCCCGCAGCCCTGGCAGGCGACCCCAAAAGCTACCGGCCTATTGACCTACTATGCCACACCATCAGCTGTTTGGAAGACTGCTACTTAAACGCCTCAGCAATTGACCCAGCTTTAATACCTGAGCAGCCTGACTTTAAGTCTGGCAAGTCTTGCTCCAGCTTGGTCCTCTGACTAGCGGAATATTTAGAAAACGTACCCGAGGCTAACTAAGTCATGGGTGTTGGGTGTTGTATTCGTTGACCTCTCAGCAGTCTCAGCAGCCTACGACACCATAAATATCAAAAGACTACTTGGCCGAGTAAGCACACTTACCTACTAACGACCAGGGTTTTGTGCGCATACTAAGCGAACTCCAAATACACACCACCGCGGCATTCTAAAGTTCGCTTTCAGTCTGTAAGAGCAGATGGTGTTGGCAAAATAACGTTTTCCTCAAGGCAGTGTGTTGATGCCAACGCTATTTCTAAATCTATACCTACGACGAGCCTGTCACACAATACACCGACCTATTCCTGTATGCGGATGACTTTACCTTGGCGATAAAATCAGCAACTTTCGGTGAAGTAGAGCAAACATTGTCATTTTGCCACTCGACTTACTGTTTAAATTTTATGACAGTACTGCTCGCCGGCCAAACCCTTCCGATTTTCGTCTAATAATCGTTAAATGACTTGTGTTGAATGACTAATAAATCCCAAATTCAAATCACGCGTGTCATTTGAATTTCAGATGTATTTTGAATTTCAGACATATAGTTTTAATAAAACCAAACATATAATTTTAATATTTTTATTTGTTTCAATAATCTTATAGCTAAAATTGTAAAATAATTAAGGCACATTCTGAAATGTATGTCATCCACCACAGCGGGTTAATTCAGGGTCTCTCTGCCTAGTACCTACACACTTGTATACGAACTTATTCTACGAGTAGATTATTGGCAGTGTTCGTACGATTTTGATACTAAAGTACCAGGGTTTGACTTAGAATTATAATTACAAGGAGTAAACTGCATTACAAAAAAAGGACTGAATATTTTCCAAATTGGGTCATATTTTGTCTTTAACAAAATTTTGTCAGTCAATGACAAAATAATGCAATGACTAATGACAAAATCTTGTACTAGTGACAAAAAGTTGTCATGAACAATGACAAAATTTTGTCAGACCACTCACTTCGTGTCTTCACTTGTGCTTACTCCATTTTTACTAAAATATTTTATTTTAAAATTTAATTTACTTTTGTTCAGTCAACGATACAGGATAGTTATCACATAGATTTTTCTCAAAATTTTGAAATCATGATAATTAACATAAATATTAAAATAATGATACAATATAAGACTGAAATAATAGTTATATAATGTGATATTAAATTAAATAGGTACATAATATCGTTTTAATCAATAAAAGTAAATACCTAAAAATCACGATTTTATTTATATTTACAAATTTTTATTTTCGTTGTATTTTTTTCAAGTATCTAGCTTTTATGAACTTTTGTAAATCAATTTAATTCAAGTAGGTACTACTTAAAATAAATACTAGATAATATGAGGAATTGTTCGTATTGTTTGAAAACCATTATTTTTTTTTACAAAATTATTGCAATTACAACATTTTTTTCAGGTGGAATACCTTCAAATTCCTCAATAATCAAGCATGGTCGTTAAAATATTCAAATTTGATTCTAATTCTCATTTAATTTTCTATGAACCGCTTGATACCCTGACTTCTGTCAAGCGTCCTTCTCATCGCATCCAAGACCTGCCGACCAGTTACAGATGCCTCCTACTGGGTCGAAGCTAAGACCTTTAGGACAGACGTACTCCCATCCTAGGAGGGATCCGTTGTCAATGCGAGCGCAAGAGATGAACTTCTTGCAGGACTTCGGGTGAGGGAAGTTACCAATGTCTAGACACTCGATTTGACCTGTGAAAGAAAAAGATGCAATTAGGTGAATGGGTAAAATAAATTAGCTTCTTTATAAAAATTTACCTACGATCGTAAGAAGAATTTTGACGTATATTGGGTCGACGTGACGGATATCGAGGATATAGTGGCGTAAATTTGAAGAGCTCAAATGTTGTCGATAGACACTGCAATCGTTGTAAGCAAAACGCTCAATTGCATAATATCATACCGAAAAGGGAGTTGCAAAACAAGTTTTCATCATCATCATCTAGCTGTCCTTTCCTAAGTGTGTCCTTTCCTATAATAGCACGCCACTGAGTTAGATCCTTTGTCGCTAGTCGCCTTGTCCAACAGAACCACCATGTATCATTTCAAACTATCGATAGTTGTCGACAAAAATTGTAGCTTTCTTAAAATGTAGCATTCTTCCTAAAAAGTCCTAGAGCATCACAGCATAGCACTTTTTTGTGCCATATTTTTGACCACAAACAGTCCCGACGGAAATCGATGAGTTAGTAAAAAAACCTAAAATCTTACCATTTTCACGCATCACAATCTTGGTCCCCTCCACGTATTTGACAGCCACCTTCTCATCGCTATCATCATAGTAGTCATAGTTCACTATCGGCCGGTACGTCTTCTTGGGGACCTTCGCAATCTTCTCGAAGGGTTGCTTGGAAGGCATTCGTCGTGGTACAGGGGTGGTGGAAGATGGTGCCTCGGTGGGGCGCAGGGTGGTTGAGATCCTGCGCTGGATTTTCTTTCTGATGACTTTACGAGTTGGTGCGGTCGCCGTTTGTGGGGTCGTGTTCGGTGAGAGGTATTGGTATTCCTCTGTGGAAACACGATAGACGGATTACAGTTTGAAATATATTATGGCTAAAGTACCTACTGGCATCTATTGGCAAGAAATGTGTGAATTTAGAATCTCTGTTTCTACGCAGTAAGTCAAGATATTTTGCTAACAGATATATAATGCCCTTATCTATCGTACTTATAAACAAGTTATTCCTTTAAACGACCAGTTCATGTAAATACTACATATATTCCACTTGTATTTCTCAGCCAATGGGAACAATTTACTACACATATTACAAACAAACAATAATTAAAAAACTTACCATCATAAGTCTTAGTCACAGGCGACTCCAGAAGATATTCTCTGGTAAAGTACGAAGGCTCCTGGCTAGGTCCAGTATACGAGACCGTGGAGTAACCAGTATTCTCCACTGGCACCGGTATCAGCTTCTCATTTCTATACCTCTGAGTAGAAGACCTCTGGACTCCGGTATACCCAGTTGGAGCAACACTGGTTAAAGCTGGACCGAATCTGGACCCGCTTCTTGAGAACTTAGTTGTCGCTGTAGATTTAGGCACGAAGGCTGATCTTTGGGAGTTCTCTGTTGGTGTATCTGCGAAAGTCGTTCTCTCGAAGTATCTTGTTGATGTCACAGGTGCTAATGTCGAAGAGATTTTAGGAGCATTCAATTCTGTTTGCGTATTATCATAGGAATTCTGTGTAGTTCTCACAAATTCTTGGTTTATCGTATTCTGGAAGTCCGTTGAAGGGAATTTCGGGACGTAAGTCGGTGATGTCTTCGAAAATAATTCTGTTGAAGTATCCATATACGTATTAGCGGTTGTTCGGGTGAATCCTGAAGGTACTGTGTTCGTTGGGAAGTTTGTCGCTGTTGCCTTTGGAAGGTAAGTGTTTTTAGAATAGAAGTCAGTTTGTGTATCGTACGCGCCTCCGAAGGTTGTCCTGACAATGTCCTGGTTTGTCTCTGTATTAGGGAAATTTGTTGAAGGTGACCTTGGGCTGTACGTGGGAGTAACTAACTTAGGCGGTTCATAAACATTAGTATTTAAAGTGTAATCATTCGGATTTGTTCGAATAAACTCTAAATTTACCGTATTTGCTGTATTCACTGTGTTAGGATAAGCAGTGGATTTTGGAACGTCATAAGTCGTGGTAGATATCTTAGAAGCATCAAATTCTGAATAAGTGATCGGGTCATTAGAAGTTGTTGAAGCATCAGTCTTGTAAAAATTTGATGTTGTTGGGAACTTCGGAGCTTCGTAGTCAGTGGCTACATTAGTAGTATCTAAGTCAGTAGCAATTTTTGTAGTTTCAAAGTCTGTGGCTATTTTGGTAGTATCGAAGTCTGTGGCTATTTTGGTAGTATCGAAGTCTGTGGCTATTTTGGTAGTATCGTAGTCTGTAGCTACTTTAGTGGTATCGTAGTTATTTGGGTTCTTGTAAGCTGTAGTCTGATCGTAGTTTACTGTGCCCCTATATACTGGAGTACTCTGATACTCATCATAGGTTGGCGTTCTGCTATTGTCGGTGTACTCATTGTACTGTCGGCTCGTGTATTTGTATTCTAAGGTGGTTTGAGTCTTTCTGGTAGGGTTGACGTCTTCTTCGAAGTCGGGTATGTTTGGAATGGGGGCAGTGATTAGTTGGTGTGCTGCTATCGCTAGGGCTGTTTCGGCACTGATATCTGAAAAGGAATTTCGTGGTGTCAGTGAAGTGTTTTTGCTGAGTGATTATGGATGTTATAAACATCGTATGTGCTGTTTGTTAATTTTTTGTGATAAGCCTTATTTATACAGTGGAAATGTTAATTACCAAGCGTAATAAATTCATCCGAACTTCATGCTGAATTAAAATAACAGCGAGAGCAGCGTGAGACTATTTTAAACAGTTAATAATTTTGGAATGTTTAATATAATAGGTAGTCTTGTCTATATGCAAAATGTCTAATCTTTATCTGTTCAATTCTATTATATATTCACCTTCAACAGTAGTTTTCCGCTCCGTAGACGACTCCTCCTGACTCTTCAGCCTCAGAAGGTCGTTTAACTGGTTCTGCTTAATAGACGCGCTGTACTTCTTGCTCTGTCTCTTGTTCTCTTCTTCGTTGGTAGCCGACGGGTTCTGGTCTTTGGTATCATCCTTCAAATTGACTAGAGGACGACGTTGGATTTTGTTGGTCCTTTTGGGTGCCTTAGGTCCTAGAGTTGGGTCTTCGATCGCATCTATTACGAAAGAAAGTCGAATTATTATTTAGATGTTTGCTTTATAAAGGTTTTAGAGGATTTAAGGCGATCCAACTATTTATTCAAGTGGCAAAGCAACACTGGTACTGTCTTGGCAAAATCGATAGCCAAGGTAATTTTGGGGTTAAAAGAGTATTAGTATTTACTCTATTTCGATGAGTATATGGAATACACTATATACTACAGTTATACTATAGTATACTACAGTACACTACTATAGTATATTGCACACTACTGTATACTATTGTATATTACATTATATAAATATAATTTACAGCCTTTGGCACCCACGAATAAAGTAGCTTTCTGCCAGTGAAAGAATTTTTAGAATTGGATCATTAGTTCCCTACATAGAAACTTACAAAGTAACAAACAAATAAATTTTACCACTTTATAATATTAGTATATCTATATATATAAAAGAAAGTCGTGTTAGTTACACCACTTGTAACTCCAGAACGGCTGAACCGATTTGGCTGAAAATTGGTGGGGAGGTAGCTTAGAACCGGGAGACGGACATAGGATACTTTTTATCCCGACGAACGCGTTCACGCAAAAAAAAAATGAATAAAAACGTTTTTAAATAAATTAGCGCAACTGATAGCCCACGTCACGTAGGTAGGTAGGTACTGGGGAGGTAGGATAGGTAGGTACTAGGAATGTAGGTAGGCAGGGTAGGTAGGTAGGTACTGGGGAGGTAGGTAGGGCTAATTCAGGCATTCACTAAAGTGTCACTTAATTTTAGGGAAAACGATGGAATAAAAAAAACCACTCTTTTCAATCATTCCAAGGAATACACACCAAAACCTTACCAAAAAAAAACCTTTTAGAAAAGTAATATTTAATACAGCTAACTTTATATATATAATTCTACTGTGCGTGTGTATGTCACTGAACTCCTCCTAAACGGCTGGAGTGAGCTGTTCCCTTACCAATATCACCAATGTCTTGCAGTGACTCTTCATCCTCATACACGTTCGTCACCGCTTGAGGCGCAGCAGTAGTTGGTACGGCTGTCGTCGTAGGAGCTGGTGCAGCTGTCGTAGTGGTGGTCGTCGTAGTAGAAGATACAAGGCGACGACGACTGGTTACGCGGAATGGACGACGGGTCACTAGCGTTGCTGGTGATGATGAGAGGGGTGCTGCTGATGTTGTTGTTGTGGCTGGAAAGATGGAGGGAATGTTAGTTGTTGCTAGTGGATTGGGGTATATATAGATCCTGAGAATAAACAACAAAATGAAATACCTAAAGGTGAGTTCCATCAAATATGTGGAAAATGTGGTGGCAGTATGTGTGCCGCTGCCCATACTAAAGTGGTGACATTTATGTAAATTTCAGTGGCTCGAATACTGCCTCTACCTTAAAACCGGTTATAAGCATAGCTAGGCCCCGTTAAACAAAGAATTAACTTCTTTAATCGTTAATCCGTTATTAAAGAAGTCAACTTCGTTTAACGTTAAAGCGTTACATTTCGGATGATTTAACGCAAGTTAACGTTAATCCGTTAACACGTGATTAAAATTGCGTTTTTTATATCGTTGCGCTAATGATTTACTTATAAAAACTGATAGTTTCGGTGTGGGATAGGAACAAAAAAAGACGTGTATAGCAGACTTGAGGAAATTTAACGGAAGCTATAGAGTCCGTTAACATTTTTAAAGTTAACTTAAAAGTTAAGCCGTTAGTCAAATTAACTTCGTTAATTAACGATTAACGAGTTAATGCTCAGCTATGGTTATAAACATAGTCCTTACTTTACTAGCATGTGAAATACAAAGTATGAGTAATCCATTGTCATAATCATAAATGATGCATACAAAAGTTTGCAAAATAAATATATGTGCAAGGTCTTTGCAGACATTTGTTAAAAACAAACAAGTGTTGCTATTGTTCGGGCTCAGACCGTGAAATGGCCGGACGCTTGCCGGACGGACGGTTGGAGATACAATGTATCGTTTCAATTTATGTGGACCTGTGGGGATTGTAAGACTAGTTTTTACTGGGGCTTTGCTTGTAGTACTTGGGTATTTTTCGTAAATCCATAATTAATAAACCATTGAAAGCCAATTTGAAGCTTCACAGTTTCACTGTTTTGTTTTCATATTACTTCTAGCTTTTCTAACAATAATAAAAAGGACCATGATTACGTATGAAGACTTTCTATGCCAGAAAAAAAAAATAATTTTAGTAGATAGTAGAGTATCTGCATGATGTGGAACTAGAAACTGTCTAATAAGTGTCTTATCTATTATTGAAATCAGTGACTCTTTGTATTGCGATTCTTTCCGTTGTAAAACGCCTAAAACTGGAATGAAAAAAAACATTTTGTCAGAACGAACGAAGCCGAGGCATCAGCTGAATAAATAAATAAATAAAATTGAAGGGTCTATTAATAATAACAAGTCTATTTAAATAACAGCTTTTTACTGAACGCATATGAAAGTATATTATAGTTTTTAAGTTTTTAATTTTTGCCTGACGAATCTTCGAAACGGCTCGACCGATTTTGACGGGACTTTTACTGGTAGATAGGCACTTCTATTACAGAAAAGGATAACAAAATCGAATCCAAAAAGAGAAGTCATTTTTTATAATAATTTTAAGCGGACGAATGTCGCGGGCAACAACTAGTTGTCTATAAAACACAATCCCAATTAAGTTTGTCTATCTAACTAAATGTGAGTATTCGGTTGTTGTAATCGATTCGTCGCGACGTCTACCTACTAATAAGAGGGTCGTGAGTGAATGTAACACAAGAAATTAAGAGCATTTCATTGGTAATAGCATCGATACATATACGGCATCGATGACACAACGTGAGCTCGTTCTCAAGACATTGATTAACTGCCTCGTTTGGCTTGTGCTCACAAGCGTTACTGCGGAGCCTGAGGACCTGGGTTCGCTTCCCAGGACGGGCAACGTGTTATTGAGTTTTCAAATTTAAACTCAAACTCTCTCTCAACTTTTGAACTGTCAAAAATAAGATGAAGCCACACTCCCAGTCACCAGGCACAATAACTTACTGTAGTTGCTCATTAAAAGCGTAGATCTCTATGGAGAAAGAATGGGCAAGGAACTCCATGGACTTTCTATCAGAAATTTTAATAACAGCCAGTCTGGTTTCGTGCCCTATGCAATAGATTGATGGCAATAGGCTCGCGCCCAATTACATAACTGCCTAAATCTTCGGGGTAGATATTATGATAGAATCAGATACAAATAAGGTTGAATCGATGACGTAACGTACGCTCGTCAAGACACACTGAGACGAGTTCACGCGTAAGACATTGATTAATTTGATCCAATTTCTACAGCCACGAACGTTTCATCATCTTTCTCTGTGATAGTGGTTGTCGGGGGAGAAAGGTAGTGGGAGTTGAGAAAGCTAATACGATGGAGAATGATGCTGCGCTTGCGTCGACGTCAGTGTCGATATTACAGTAAGTAAGGCAAGTCGGGCAAGTCTTTGGGATAAAGTTTGTAATTTATAGACACTAGTTCGCTTAGGTATCCATCTACTCGTTCTTACATTTAAGTTTGCTAAAGGACGCCGTCACGTTGAACAAATCAATTGCAGTTAAAAAAACTAATCGATAGAATCCAGTGCTAAATCAGAAGTGGCCGGATGCATAGAAATAAGACAAGTCAAAATGTACAACTAAAATTCACCGTGAATTTTCTCCAACAAAATTGACGTAGCATCACGCCTGAAGAGTTAGGCTGAGGTGTGCCTCACACTTCGTCAATTATGAATAAATCAACCAGGCACAAATCGGGACTCCGCGGCTGCTACTGAGAAATTCGTGATGGAAAAACTCAATAACACTTTGCTCGACCTGGGTATCGAGCCTCATGCTCAGCAGTCATACTTGCAACCACTAGACCAACGAGGCAGCGTAACTTTTATATCCTAATCAAATCTTAAGTAATTATCAGGAAGCACGTTATCGTACAGCAATTATTTATTTATTTTTAACATACGGTAGTTATTAATAATGACACGCTAGCTAACTACCGAACTACCCACCTAATTGTATGGTGTGGGTAGGTGCGGTAATTATGTAATGTGTGATCAAAGATTGGTGTTGCTCTTACAGGTAATTGCTATATGATTGACAAAGAATAATAATAATAATATCTTGGGACAACCAACACACCGCCATCTGATCCCAAACTAGGCAGAGCCTGTACTATGGCAACCAGACAACTGATAAACATACTTATATATTTCTAAATACATACATATTATAGATAAATTTACACCCAGATACAGAACAATAATCTTTCCTGTTAGTGTCTTATTGAAGACTAGCTGTTGCCCGCGACCTTCGTTCGTTGAAATTATTATTAAAAATTCCCCATTATTGTAAGCAGTTCCCTATTTGGATCGAATTTGTTACCAATTTCAAGGGTTTTTTTTTTTTTGCACAGAACCTAATTATTTATCAAAAATAACAGTAGCCTAAGTTACTCCTTGTTACATTAACTATCTGATCTGATATTTCAGAGATTAGCCGGAACAAACAGATAGACAGACAGACAAAAATTGTAAAAAAATGTTGTTTTGGTATATGCACCGTGTATACATCCTTAAGCACTTAGTAAAAAGCGGTTATTTTAATATTACAAACAGACACTCCAATTTTATTTATCTGTAGTATGTATGTATAGATTGTTAAGTGATTTATGAATTACATTTGTTATAATTAGATATGTTGTGAAAGCGCAGTTTAGCCCGCCTAATTCAAATTATCTTAAGGTTTTTTTGGAATTAGCAGGTCAGTTTCGGGCTGTATGTTGATTAAAATATGATGCATATATTTTGACGTGCTTTCCGAAGCACAGAGGGAACTCGTTTTGTGATGATGACCACCCATCCACGAAAAGACCTCGGCAAGCACTGCTTAACCTTGAAAATCGTCCCTTGCACTTGTAATTATGTAGCCGCGAGCCCCTCAGTATTAATAATATCAATGCTGCACATAAAAAAATTATACCGTTTCCATAGCAACCATATTTTCCAAGCGTATTCCTTGCGACAAATCATTTTTTCTTCTTCTTTTATTTTATTACTATGCAATTATGTACCATTTTTAGATACCATCTTACCACATATCATGATTGGCGGTATACTCAGATGCTCAAGTTTATTACGCGTCGTTACTGCAACTTGCAGAGCAATTATTTAATTCAAACTTGTAAGCGTGTGTAAGCAATCCGCATGAGTATCGAGTTCAATATATAATGTAGTTCGTTACTTCATACGAGGTAATTGCAATTCTACTTATCCTTGTATGGGAATGACGCGCTTATTTGTGATGCGGAGCATTGCATTAAGATATTTTTTATTAAGTAGAGCAATCTAAATATAAAGGGTGTAAAAAAACTCTTAGCGAAGCCGAAAGGCACTTGTTCTCCCCGTCATTGCGATATTTTTTTTGTTCTAGACCATACCTGAGAACCTTCTAGTTACGGACATATTGGGGATCAAAGTTCCAACTTTTTCACAAGTTTTTCTTTTAATATATATATTTAATGTATTTTTTTACTTAAGACACCTTTACCACCCCCGTACTATTCAATCCATCGATCAGCACATCGTTTTGAATGCGTCACATTGAGTCCTACCGTAAAACGTGATTTTCCACCCCAAAAAAAAATTGTTTCCTAGCAATAATTTTTGCGTAAAATTACTTAGTTTGATGTATATATTGCTTGGTTAACGACTTCGTGAAAAGTCTGTTTACCTGCCTGTTTTGTCTGTTAGTTTAGTTAGTTTATTTATTTAATAGTGTTGCTAAAAACTATGAAATAAATAAACTAACTATTAAAGGGCATCAAGAAACTCCTCCTCAACGCTGTTAGTTGGTAATATGCCCAAGAGACTGGCGGCGTTGCATTGTCACGGGAAGCGTCAACTAGGTGTTTCGAAATAACCTTAAATAGTGTAAAGTAGGTAAGTTTCCTAAACTGCCTCAATAAAAATAAATACGCAACCTGCAGATCCAGAAAACAGTTAATTAACTTATCCTTTAAGTAAGTGAAATATTTTTATGTTACTCGTAGCTCCATTCATGTCTGATGTTCGTAAGTTACAATTACGGGTAGTCAACTTATCATCATCTTTCTCTTGCCTTTATCCCAATTCATTTGGTGTCGTCGCAGCATGTCTTCTTCTTCCATACTTCTCTATTACTCATCATCTCATCAGACACCTCCTTTGTCGTCATAATTACGGGTAACCAACTAACAACAGAATTTTGAGAATTTGACTATTTTCTGAACAACCCGTGGATACCCACTCCCGCATTCTGAAATCTTAATACTTCGCCAATAAATAAGCTAGATTAATGTCTCTTAGGCATGGACCAAAATATACCACTCCAGCTATATAAATGACAACTGCACGACACAAATAAAAGAAAACCGGCCAAGTGCGAGTCGGACTCGCGCAAGAAGAGTTCCGTACCATCATCGTAAATGGGCTTCCTTTAGTTTTTAATTCATTTTTGTTTTTATTATTTATTGTTATAGCGGCAACAGCAATACACATTCTGTGAAAATCCGCTGATAGACAGATGAACGGACGGTCAGCGGAGGCTTAGTAATAGGGTCCCGTTGGTTACTCTTCGGGTACGGAACCCTAAAAAATACGTGTCGTCACACGCACCGCAATTAAAAGGCACACATCAAACCATCACGCAACACTTCAACAATGATTGATCTCAAAGCCTATAAACCTGAATGCCGAACCTAAATGCTTGTAAGGCTGTGTTTCTACCAGTAATGTGCGAAATAGCTAGACAAGGTACTAGGAAAAATCTAGCCTCGCACAGCACTGGAGAAAAGGACTAACGGAGCTAAGTGTTTGTACAAATTTTAGTAGTTTTTTTTTACAAACACCTACCGCGTTTGTAAAAATTGTCAAATTTTTCCAATCAACCTAATGCTTTATTTAGCAATAAAGTTGAAAATCTATTAAAGAAATTCGACAAATGGTAGTAGCTTGATGTGCAGGCGTCTGTACATACAAAAATCAAGCGAGGTATCTGCTAAACCATGTAGAGAAGAATTATTCTAAGTAGATAGAGCTGATAAGACCCCGCTACGCATCCTCACACCACACGGCTACACATCGTTTGCAGCTTCTCTACGCATCATTGCACCCCACAAGTGGTTACTTACTTACCTTTGGTGGGAATCATATCGATCCTTTTCACAGAGCCACTAAGCAATGATAACCTAGTTAAGTGGTGAGACCATCTGACTGCCAAATATAAAGGATGTCAAAAGACTCTTAACGAAACCAAAAGGCACTTGTTTTTCTCGTCACGCGTCATTGCGATAATTTTTTGTTCTAGACACCTATAGGATATATAACATACCTTCTAGTTACTGAGATATTGGGGGTCAAAGTTCCAACATTTTCACAAGTTTTTTTTTTAAATACATGTTTTAATGTATTTTTTTTTACTTAATATAGACACCTTCACGACCCCTGTACTATTCAATCCATCCATCAGCACAATGGTTTGAATGCGTTACATTGAGTTCTACCGTAAAACGTGTTTTTTCACTCCAAAAAGAAAGTTGTTTCCCAGCAATAATTTTTGCGTAAAGTTACTTAGGTTGATGTACATAATGCAGCTTGTTAACGGCTTCGTGAAGAGTCAGTTTACACGCTGTATACGTCATGGCATGCATAGGTCTCAATTTCGAACCTAAGACACGCACCTCTGATTTTTCGGATTCATGTACGTATTGTATAATTATCACTTGCTTGCGTGAAGGAAAATATCGTGAGAAAACCAGCATCCCTAAGAGATATTTCTTGACGGCATGTAAGATGCCCATGGGTGGCATAAAACTCTGACACCAGGTTAGGCACTAACCACACGATAAAGAAAAAAGACAGCACAACAAAGTGTACACCCACGCTCCGCCTAGCTACCTTGCACAGCTTTCGTGTACAACCAGCCTAAACGTTAACCTGTGTAAAGTCACGGTGTTAACGCGTTTCCCAACGTTAACTAGTTAACTCAGACACCATAGAACATGCGTGGCTCAACCAGAGCGTGGGAAACGTAAGGGTTTGCGTTCACGTTGAGTTTTTATGTAGAATAGCATATTTTTGCGATATAGCTATTGTGGTTGAACACGACATTCATAATGTAATAATTGCATAAGGGACGATATCGTTGATAGAATGTCACTTCGTCTGGGCCTTCAGATATCCTGTCCTGTGTACCTGCACGTTACAGATATAATTCGTGGACGCTACTGATGGCTCCAAGCTCATAGCTAAGTTCTAGATTCTGGGCCGACTCGATATAGCTTGCTATCACCATCTGCCTAGCCTTTTCCCAACTATTGTTGGGGTCGGCTCCCAGTCTAACCGGTTACGCTGAATAACAATATTTTACATAGAGCGGCTGTCTATCTGACCTCCACAACACAGTTAGTACTGGGTAACACGATGCTCCGTGATAAGACTGGTTGTCAGACATTCGGGCCACTGACTACTTGTAAAAGTACCGTCAACGATCTATAAATGACAGCCAGGACCAGCGGGTTGACGTGCTTTCCGAGGCACGGAGGAAATGGTATACAATGGGTGGTCACCCATCTACGGACCAACCTAGGCAAGCGCGGCTTGACGTGACCATTGACCTGAGCGACTGTTATTATTTAGCCAGGAGCTCCTCATCAACCATCTAAGAAGAAGTGCATTTCTGGCCCAACCTGACCAGTCGCCGGTCAACCTCATTACCAACATGCTAAAAGAAATTTTCACCGTGGCACAATCAAAAGGGATGCGAAATCAATAGCACAAATGCGAATAAACTAACATGTGGCATGACATTCGTTTAAAAACAACATGAGCACATTCATTAGGGTTGAGTGCAATCAGTTTTGTCTAGTTTCTCACGCCTTTGTACCTATGGGACGATTGCGCGACAGCCAGACATCAGGCGTCACGCGTAGGGGCAACCTTGATGCAGATGATGTCATGTTTGTGATGATATTGAGACATTGATTGTTATTGTATGAGTAAACTGAGCAATGGGTATTGGGGTGTAAATGTACCCATTAGATAAAGTAACATTCAATTAGCGAAAACCAAGATGAACAAATCAATAAAGTTTGGGATTGACATCAGTTACCGGAACTGTATTAATGTTGAACGTTTGGAAAGGGATTGCCTGTTGTTTAGCCTATGCTCTGGCCGATGTTGGATACTTCTTATTTACTTATTTACAACACATAACATAACATCACGCCTGTAATCCCCGTAGGGTTAGGCAGAGGTGTACCTAATAGTACACCCACATTTCGCCAGTTATGTTTTAAGTCCCATGTAATAGGGGGCGAGCCTATTGCCATCAACCGGGCACAAATCCAGACTCCGTGGCTGCTACTGAGAAATTCCTGAAGGAAAAACCCAATAACACTTGGCCCGACCTGGGAATCGAACCCAGGACCTCATGCTCAGCAGTCGCGCTTACGACCACTAAACCAACGAGGCAGTCCCTTACAGTGAGGCAGTTACTTATTTATTAAAATATAAATAGAATTTAAAAAAAAATGCTTAAATTGTATTAAGCATTTTTTTTTAATTCTAATTATATTTTAAAACCCGCTTTCCCCCAAACTTTCGTCCAAAGTAAGCCTTAAACATAATTCAATAATGTGTTAGATCATTGATCCAGTTCAATTCATCACATCCGCAATCAGTAATTTAACAACTACAGCTTTTATTTACTTAATAAATTCTCTTTATACCACTCATAATATCATTATACCTATGTTTAGTAGTGGTAGCATCCACCTCGCTACATTCTCGTCGATGAAACCCGAGACAGTTGACTATTACACCAACAGGAAAATCATCACCCATAATGTTTTTTTTTTTATGGCTTCGCACCATAATGTTTTCATAATCACCCAAACTCATTTTTTCCAATAATCTGTCACATTGACGTGACACGTCATTCTGTATTACGTGTAGCCAATGAAAGTGAGTTGCTATCGCCAACGGTTACACTTGACCGATCGCTTTCACTCATCTCTGTTCATAATTGATATTGTTATTGCCACTATTGCCAGTCGCTTTCTGTATACTTATTACCGTTACTAGCTTTGACCCGCGGCTTCGCTCGTGTTTTTGTCGGAAAATCACCCACGGGAACGTATATAGGTAGTCTATGAGACTCGGGGATAATGTGGCCATTAGTGAAATCATTTTCGGAATTTACAAAGTATAATTAACCTATAATAGTAAAAAGTACTTAAAAGTAAAAAAAAAAGGTTACAGGGCGTCAAAAAATTCGTCCACATCGCCGTCAACATGAAAAGTGCCCAGAAGGCTGGCAGCATTGCCACGTGGGATGGCAATGCTGATTCTTTGGCCAAAAAATAGGCCCGCCCTCTGGTCACGTGAAGTGTCGACCAGCCGTTTGGCAATTTCCCGAAACACTTTTTCGGAATTGGATCAGTAGTTTTAAAGATTGCCCCGTACATCCAAACTCACAAACTTTACGTCTTAAAATAGTAAAAGGCTGAGTTTTTACACAACAATAGAGCTTGTTTTATGCAGATTCATTTATGTTTTTACAGTTTTTAAAAGTGTGGATAAGTATCGTGGTATTATAATAGATTGTCTGGCTTCTTTTATGTTTCTGGTTACAGTGGTTGACTTTCGATTTTTTAGTGCTGAATTGAATTTTATTAATGCTTTTAATTTTTATGATGTTCCGGATTCGATATTGCTTCCTTAGATGAATTTAGCATTTAATTATTTTCAAGATAGTGTCCTCGTAATCGCCAAACATATTATGTAACTTATTGTGGAAAGCTTTGATGGCTTATGGATCCTATTCTGGAGACCTGGAGGAAATCATAAATACGTCCATTCTTCCTACGTATCCATGAGATTACTGTTGTAAAATGATAGTGAACGTATCAAACTAAATTAAATATTCTACTAGCTATTCTACTTCAACCCTTGGCCACCCAATTCTAGGTTTCTTCCTTCCACTTTTGGCGGCTTTGTGTCATGAGGTATCCATAAAACCGTGTACAAAAATCTCACAGTTCGACATCTCTATAAATCTCTCACTTGGTTACGCAACGCTTAATTTCCGTATAGATCAGCCGCGAAAGGAACCAGCTGAAGAAATGTTAATTACTGCAATTACTCTCACGCGAGCTGGTGTGATGAGTCGAGCAGTTCAGGTGTAGTGTTGCGACACGAATCGATGGAAACGAGACATTATGAGGTAAGGTGTTGGATAAAATTGATGTGTTTCCGAAAAGTAGTGGTAAGCAAGGTCACTAAGGTTTATTCGCATTCGTAAAGAGTAGCATTTTCAAATCAAAGACTCTTTATTAGCCAACACAACTCAGTTAGAAAAAGGACTAGAAGGTAGATAGTAAAATATGCCCAAGTAATAGAGCTGTTATACCCAATAATGTATTTCTGGAATAACCACATGACATTGATTGATGGAAGCACGAAAATTGTCAGCATCCGGTACTAAACGATTCCGAATTTAAATAATTTCAAAGAGATTTCATCTAGGGCTTTACATACTGTGATGTATAAGTTAGCTAACGCAAAAGGTGATCCTTCAAGAAGAGGAAAGAGGCAAACGTAAAAAACTCTAAAGCACACAGTTAGAAAAATTCGATAAGCAAAAACAAACCTAAGCATAGAGAAAACAGACGTGTTAATCAAATAAATAATCACTAGAAATACTAATCAATTCATATCTAAGCCGGTAGTAAGCCTACATGTCCAAATATGACAATGATCTTGACAACTTTGTGACAGAATGGTGTCACGGTGCTGACGGAGCCTTGGGTTTGGCAGAGCGTATGGAAATGAACTAGAGATAAACATACAGACAATTATTGTGTTGTTTAAAGTGTCAATCAAAGTGATGTGTTAGCACAAGTTATATATGTTTATAGCAGTTATTAATTAAGTAGTATTCAATTTTTATGGGGCTCTGGTGAAAGAAATAGAACGATGAGTAATGCGAGACAGAATAACTCAAATAACAGTGGGATTACCAATAACAGAGGCAGGTCCAAGAAACGCTGGCCTGACGATTTGGATTCGTTCCTGACTAATTGGCCACAGAAGGTAAAACATCGGGAGAGTTGGAGAGGATGGCCTTTGCCAGCAGTGGGACAGAATAAAAAAAAACAGTGGGATACTGAGAAGAATTGAGGACTATGGCCGGTAATGCTGATGAAATAAGTATGACTAAAGACACTGGAATGTGAAAAAAATGTTTCAAACACAACCAATCAGTGCGGTGGTAGAACAACATTCATTCGTGCTCACGATCTCTGTTAACTTAGCAATGCAATCTTGTCATTTTCCTCAAAACACACACAAAATTGCTTGCTTATACACAGAAACACACATACTATTGTATCTTATATTGAACTTGCGGTCATTGCTTCAAAAGATCCTAATTAATTTGACCCTGCCAACAAACTTGCTAAGCAAATACATCATTCAGCATTTGAAATCAAAGCCAGCAATTTCAAAGGGGTCGAACAAATCATTTCGAGCTGGTCAACTTAGCAGGCAGATGTTAAAACGTTCACAGTCAAACCGTTGCCAAACAATGGATGCAACTGATCGTTTCGTCAGCCATCATTATTTCAATGTATGGGGATTAACAACATCATTTTAGACAAGGTTCCGTAGAACATTTGGGTTCTTTGGGCAAATAATGTTATCCCACTATCAGTAACAACTCTATTTTACATAAATGCCGTGGAAATGGGGAAGGTTACGGATCATCATCATCAGATCACTCCTCTACCCTTATCCCAATTTATTTGGGGTCGGCGCAGCATATCTCCTTCTATACTTCTCTATTACTCGTCATCTCAACAGTCACCTCCTTTCTAACCATATCATCCTTCACACAGTCCATCCATCGTTTCTTCGGTCTTCCTTTACTCTTACAGCCATCTACATTCATACTCAACATTTCCATCAAATTTTTTTAAATACTTTTGTGCAAGCAATACGAAAAAGAGGACATAATTCTCATGGCATCGTCCGAATTCCCAAAAATAATAAACCAACCTCTAAAGCTGTACACATAGTTGGTAGCAGAAATATTTAGAGGTATCATCTCCATGGTCATTACTGATGTCGATTTATACACCCGTTGCATCCTGGTCAATCATAAGCGGTACATACCTTGCTGAATAATCTTTACTCCTCGATTTGAACCACATACCCACAGTATACCCGTATTCTTAGATCGAACTAACTGTTGAAGTAAGCCTACCTCTTTTGTGCTGACAGACTTTTAGGATAGCAGCAAAAGCTGCCAGTCCACAAGAAATACTATTATTTAGCAGGAGAAAGTTCTGGGTCACCACACAGTGCCAGCGGGCGCATCATTAGGCAAGTTACATAACGAGGCACCCATTGTTAGTTGGAAAGTGTATGGGAACGTTAGTGTGACATCACCTTATGTATTTAGGCTTGATTGTTAATGGCGCGGCACGCCACGTGGGTGACGAAAAATTTGGGGATTACATCAGTCGAAACCTCAGGGTATTTATGTATGCAATGGTGCTGTGACTGATGAACTGACAACTCGTAGGAAGAAGATGGAAACATGCAAATTTGAGGATAATTCCTTATGTCGTTTAGATAGTTTTCAGAAATGTTCTTACTTCATTATTGTTTTTGGAAAAATAGATGATATTAACCATCCCATTGTTAATTATTATGATTTTTTAGAGACATTTTTGATGACATTTTAAGCACAACAAATAAAAATTAGGAAAAAAAAAATTAAACAAGGATTGTTGAGCAAGTCTCTCCCCATGACTTCCAGCTCTTGCGTTTCTAATCGAATGGTGTAAGTAGGGCTGCTGAGGTGGCAGGTCTTTCCTTCTATTGGATAATGCTTTTCTGGTAGCAAATTGATGAGCTCAGAATTCGGCCTAGTATCAGATGCAGATACTGTGTTTCTATTATTTATCCTTGTTACTTTTTGATACTGTAAGGGAGAATACTTTAGATAGCCTGTAGACGCCATTAGGAGAAAATATCTTTATCAGATTCATGTTCTGATAAGTTGTAAAACTCGTTATTTTATGCAAAGAGAAAACTCGTGACAGGAAACGCCAAGATATGAAGTAAGATACAAGGCCGAGACGATATCATCATTATTTATAAATTGGCATTGCAAATATTCAATGTTGCATTTAATACGATTTGAATGAGTTCCATTCACTGGATAAGTAAATATTAAGACTTCGCCATTGGGAAAGACAATACTCTGGTTAGCAGTCAGAGGTAATTTCATCCCTGATCTTCGAGGTAACGAGAAAGGTGTTTGTCAGCTTAACATAGTCTCATCAACATCATCTGCCTAGCCTTTTATCAACTGTATTTGCGACGATTACCAGTCTAATCGGATACTGTTGAATACAATTATTTTACATGAAGCGACTGTCTATCAGACCTCCACAACTCAGGTAGTGTAGCATTATACTCCTCGGTAAGACTGGTTGTCATACTGATCAACTATCCACTGACTCATGACTGCAAGAACACATACATCGGTGATCAAATGGATTGCTTTAAATCAACTCAAATGTCTTTTAGATGCCATTTACTGACAGACCTGGTTTTTAATTCATTAAAACTAATAAACCATAAGGATAACTATACGCAGTGGCGGCGTTAAAGGTGACGGCCCGGGTCGTCCAATTTGGGGGTCGCCGAGGCCCGGACGAACCCGGTGCGAGTCCGAACATCTATCAGATACATCAATATGATCAAACATTCGATCTTTCACTAAATCAAAAATAGTTTTCTACTATAATTTACTGTTGATTGACAGCGAAACTAACAGCAATATATTTTACGGAGATTTTCTTCTCACATCGAGGTTTTCCTCAGAACATTGCGTGATCTTGGACTTGTAACGTTACTTAGTTACGCACCGCTACCGGTGTGCCAGTTACTGTTTCACACTGAACTATTAAACCAATTTGATAATTATTTATTGAGTGTCTGTCTGATTTATTACTGTTGGTGAACTATATTTTGTTTACTTATAGTACCAATGTAATGTAATAGAACTATCTTAGGCAATGATACGAGAGAGATACGCATAGAAAATTGTCCAGCTATTTTTTCAAAGGATCGTTTAGTATTGCATTGCAATGGGTCAGCAAATCAGCATCACATGACATGTCACACATCTTCTTATTTTTACTAGCTGATTCCGAAGCGAGGCGATGTCCGTTACGGTGTTCTAAGGTGTGCGTTGTGGGATGGAATTTCCCGAACAGGTTAAGCTAACAGGATGCTGATCACGCGCATTACTTATTAAATGAGCATTGACCAGAATACTAGAAGAGTGAGGTTTTAATGCTTTCACCTGCATCTTATGGTTTCTAAATTTTGATGGAAAACCTTGTGTAACATTAGGCAGATAATTTGTAGGTCTAAGAATTACTTTGCATTTATCCATGTCGTCTAGCTTTACTTTTGCGATTCAAACAAAGTATTTCAATCCGCTCTAAAGAGCCCACGCCCAAGCTCTGTAGCTTTTTAGACCAATTCTAACATAATACTCAATAAATATGCAAACTAGCAAATCTCTACAAGTCTGACATCACTACGATCTATTTTACTGCGTCAGAAGATAATTTTCGCATTCATTTGACATCTGCAAAGGCGACCGACCTCCGTGGAGGTCCGTACAGCACTGGCTACTGAGGACAACGTCCCCGGAATGTCTAGGTCGTAACTCTAGGCTGTATACTTGTTTTAGTTTATTTTAGCTCGTAGTACTGGCTGAATGGAGTGGTTTGTTATTCTGTTAGGGCTGTCCACAGCACTTCCTTACGGTTGGTTTGACGATAGCCCAACTGAACTTTGTAAGTACTTTATCTTTACAATTCATCTTTATTAGTCTTTAAACTGAACATAAAGTCATTTGTAAATTGCAGTGCTAACTGCTATTACAGGGATCACCTGGTGCCCCATGAATGTAAAATCATACTTACCAAATGAGTGATTGACTGTATGGAAAACTAAAAAACATAAGAGTTTTTGAGGTTAGCTATACCCGGGCTGTGGGACTGTTCGAAAGAGATACCGCGGCCCGTGAACACAAAGGGCAAGGAAGGAACATGGATGGTTTTTAGTCAGTTCAAGTCTGACACTCCCTTCCGCTCCGCCCAGAGGCGGAGAAGTCATTTGATGACTTCCCATCCCAAAAAAAAAGGCTAGCTGTACCCATTTCTTCAGTAATTGTTATTTGATTGTATGTAGGAGAATGTTTAAGCAATGCCTCTTGATTGTGTCTGATAGATGGTCATGGACAGAGGTGTAAAAGATTACATTTCACGCCTACAGATTTCCATAAAAGGTATTAAGTCCATGTTCGGATCGACCCTACCGCCGTTTGTCTTTTTACCTCTTTAATTTATACTTTTTAGATTCTTTTATTTTGTAATATGTGTCGTATTGGATTTTATTTTGAGGTCGATGATGTCATGCGGTTTGCTTTGATTTAATTAATACGTAAACAATCATTTTTGTTCAATTTTTTCCGATGACACTCCGAATTAAGTTTCAAGGCTGTATAATATATAAATTCGTTATGTCGTTTCTATTTTTTCCTGTCATTTTATAAAAGCGGGTTCGTAACCTGTTGTGAATGAGCCATCATAAACTCACAGATCGCCAGATGGAAAGTACATGAATTTTTGGAGATAGGTACCTACTTACTTATCAATTTTATCATTTTGCAATATTGTGTTAAAAATCTTCAGTCACAGTTAAAGATGACTTGGAAAAAGTATTCCATCATCTTTGGAAAGCCTCAGAATATAAATGGGACAAGTCGTCTATCTGTCCTAAAACACGTTTAATGAAAGCTTAGATTGTAATCCTGTATCAATTCGACTTTGATATTGAACTTCAATATACCACCATTTAAAACTATACAATGGAACCTGACTTTCATCTATGGTGATGATAGTGAGAGTGAACGATTTCTCTTGCTCTATAGTTAGGGTCATGCTCTATGGTGCTAGTTTATGTAATACTGGTCAAAGGTGAGAGAGAGGAGGTTTAATTTGATGGTTTAGTTCAGCATAGTTTTGTTTGTTAAGTGCTTGATAAATAGAGTTATCAGTATTTTTGGCACGTTTTTAGCTGGCGTTAAGCTAGAATAAGAGTTTATGATGGGACCTCTGGGGTGAATCGAAGAATAACACGTGTTGTGCCGACCCCATGTTACATGGATCAAGAGCAAGAAGAGTTCAAGAAGTTAGGTGAGGTCTCGATTATGTTACTCAAGGAGTACCTAAGCTTTGCAAAAGACATATAGAGTAAGAGCTTGCTGCCTTTTTGTATAAGGCTGAAAATATAAAGTAAGAGCTTGCTGCCTTTTTGTATAAGGCTGAAAATATAAAGTAAGAGCTTGCTGCCTTTTTGTATAAGGCTGAAAATATAAAGTAAGAGCTTGCTGCCTTTTTGTATAAGGCTGAAAATATAAAGTAAGAGCTTGCTGCCTTTTTATATAAGGCTGAAAATATAAAGTAAGATCTTGCTGCTTTTTTGCTTACGGCTGAAAATATAAAATATAAGAGCTTGCTGCCTTTTTGATTAAGGCTGAAAATATAAAGTAAGAGCTTGCTGCCTTTTTGTATAAGGCTGAAAATATAAAGTAAGAGCTTGCTGCCTTTTTGTATAAGGCCGAAAATATAAAGTAAGAGCTTGCTGCCTTTTTGTATAAGGCTGAAAATATAAAGTAAGAGCTTGCTGCCTTTTTGTATAAGGCTGAAAATATAAAGTAACAGCTTGCTGGCTTTTTGTATAAGGCTGAATGTCAAGCTCAGATTACAGGCCAAGCAGTTAGCAGTTTTAATTTAGGATAATTTATGCTTTCGAAGAGATGATATGAATGAATCATTGAGAAGCAATGAAAGTGTTTATTCTTTGTTATTCATTGTAACATTCGATCGTACCCAAAGCAAATTCATGGAGAAGGTTTCCAATTCATCGCATATGTCTGCGGATTGATCCAACACGTTAGTTTAAAGTGATTTGAATGTCAATTGTTGGTAACACCCAACAAATCAGACACCTCATTGTTGTGGCTGATAGTGGGCGTTCAATACGTATTATGCATAAGTAACTACATGCATAAGATGGACCTAAAATATCCACCCACTCCTGACCTCCAAAAATGGCCCGGTGTTGCTTTTCTGCATTATATTCGTACCACAATAAGCCTTTTAGGTATTGATCTTGGTCAACTTTCAACTATTCCTGTTAATGTCGTAAATGGTTGATTTTTCAATCATTTGCAAGGAGCTCTCTGCCATACCTAAGCTACGTCCTGCCAGGGCTGCAGGACTGTTCGAAAGAGATACCGCGGCCCTGGAACACAAAGGGCAAGGAAGGAACATGGATGGGTTTTAGTCAGTAAAAGTCTGACATACCCTTCCGCTCTGCTCAGAGCGGGAGAAGTCATTTGATATTTCCCATCCGAAAAAAAAGGTGCTTTGTATGTACGAGTCTTTGTATCTTCGAACTATGTCTTCGTTAGCAAAACGTGAATTAAAACTCTCTGGAAAATGTTATCCGGCTCTGAAAACCCTAACTGCATAACTGAGTTTTTCAATCAATCCCCACGTTGCGGTAAGCCAATGATCCACGTCTTCCCTTCTAAAGTCTATAGTTAGCACTTACAACTATCATTACACCATGAAATCGTGACGACCTTCGGTGCCACTCTATGAGTAAGGGCTCCGGTAAAAAGTCCCGATTGTTTTACCATGTTTTAAAACTTACGTGAATCAGTATATTACGAGATAATTATCAAACTTTCTTGTTTTATATAACTTGTGGGAAAACATGTCGGGAAATAAGATAGGTAAGCTTTGGAAAAATAAATCTGAAAATCTATGAAAACATTCGCTTAATAGATTTGAAACGTAAATATAAAACTGATTGATGAAAGTTCACTCAATAATAATGATTATGAGTGAATGCCAACCCTTATTCAGTTTTAGAAAGTGCAGAAGCAATGTCAAGCAAATCATGTTCTCTAGGTAAACCAGCAACCAGCTTCACCGCAAATTTCCCTTCGGCTTTCCATGGAAACTGAGATAGAATCTACAGAAAAATAAACACAAATAGCTTGGAGCAAAACCGGACTTACCGTTTGCCCCCCCAGGCCGCACTCGAACAAACTTGCGAGTCGGGCGCTCAGTACGCCTCACGCCGCCGTTGAACGTTGGCCGACGCGAAGCATTTTCAACCTCATTTTTCGCAGTCGCACCTTTTTTCTCAAGCTCAGCCTCTTTTCGCGATTTGAATTTGGAGTTCCCGCGTCTAGTGAACTTGTTTGTAGTGGTTTCTATTTTATCTGTGGCTGATTCCGTCTCCGTTGTGTCTGGTGGCGCCGTCGCTTTGGTACGGCGAAGGAAATTGCGCTTTGCAGCCTGTGGACAAAAATAAACGGTTAGTAAAGTTTTATTTTATTTATTTGTAAAATAGTTTTCTTGTATCGAGTTGTGTCTCAGGCTTGACCTGAAAGGAATGTTGTTTATTGCTAAATGTAGTTACTACGTAGAACTATTTCATACTATAGCTTTGTTTGTATTTCCATTTTTAAGGTCGTCACAATATCCTTAAGTCATCATTAACATGTGCACATTATGCAAAAGTCTAGCTTGGACTTTGAATTGCGCAATATTTGTACAAGTGAAGGCATCTATAGTAAATTATTGAATGAAAGCTTTATTTCAAATCGAGAAATCCATCAAAATAATCATTAATAGTTAGAAAGGCTTGTGTTTCTCATAAAACTAACAATATAGCTAGGCGTAGGTAATTTGATAATTAAATGTTATTTCGCAATTAACAAATAAGCATTTGTAGAACTTTTACGTGTTAGATACAGCTATTAAAGCCGAGTGATGAAATAAGGATAAACATTTTTTTCTAGAACTAATTGACAATTTCCACATTGTATTTACTTTTTACGAAATAAGTCATGGCTTGTCTACGGTCAAATTAATGTTGTTGAGATATAATGGCGCGAATTACTGCGAAGGTGACATTTGATTGTGGTATAGGGATTATTTCAACTCATAGAAGTTGTATTATAAGACACTGCGGTTTCCTTTGTGGTTAAAATTACTGAATCGAAAAAATTGTGACCCACATTACCACCTACTTTATTTGTTCAAGTTTTGGATTAAATTACTCACATCCGGAGTTTAATGTTTAGAATAATTCAACATTAGCAATATGACTCGTAATGTAGCCGCTATAACCGAAAATTAAATTAGAGTAATTGTACAAAAATGCTTTGTTTTAAGTACCTACATACCAGCAATATGTTGGCCATGAATGTAATACAATTTAATTATATTATTCGTAGATACGTTTTTATACTTACTCCCTTTAGATATTAGTAATTTAGTTTTCTAATGAAAGATCATTTTTACCTGAACAGTACCTGCCTACTTAGAAATATATTATCTTGTATTAGATCTGGTTGTAAGAAGAACCACTTAGATTAGTAAAGTTACTTAATTATTTAGTTTTTATAGTTGTTGAAGAAAACTCTCAGATTCGCAGAAACATACATAATTATAGATATTTAAAATTTAATAAAAATGGAAATAAGTTTCAATGCTAGTTTAAGGACATAAAAAAATAATCGAGAAAAAAAATCGATTAGATACCATAACTTGTTTTTAATTCTCACAAATCACGTGTTGATAAAGTTGAAATCCAACTTAACTAAATATTTAAAAATATACCAAAGCACAATTTGAAATTCTAATGACTTATTTAATGTTTTTTTCAACCTAACGTAGGACAGATTTAGTGGTTGTAAATAATGGTTTTATTGGCTTCGATTTTTTATGGAAAACTTTGGAAAATGTATCGTTTTTTATAGCTTTTGAGCAACGTGATTTACACATCACGTAGTATGTAAAGTAGTAAGTAGCTTTAAATACGGGCTAATTCATCATCATCATTTGCCGAGCCTTTTCCCACGTATGCTGGGGTCGGCTTCCAATCTAACCGGATGCAGCTGAATACCAGTATTTTACATGGAGCTTGTCTGACCTGCACAACCCAGTTAGAACTGGGTAATACGCTACCCCTTGGTAAGACTGGTTGTCAGACTTTTTTGGGCCACTAACTACCTAACGACTGTCAAAGATCTACAAATGACAGCCGGGACCAACGGCTTAACTTGCTTTCCGAGGCACGGAGGAAACTCGGTATGTAATGGGTGGTCACCCACCCACAGACCAACCTAGGCAAGCACGGCTTAACCTTAAGATCGACCCGAGCGGCTGTTATTATTTAGTCACGAGCTCCTCCTTACGGGGTATAAATAGGGGCTAATTATTGTTATTTATAATCAGGCAGGTAGTTGAGACAGCTGATAGCTGCCTGTATTAGCTCCTGCTGCTCTCCATTAGATTTTCATCTTGCAGTATGATATTATGTTTGTTTAGTCATTTTGTCATTTTTTAAGTTGGTTATTAAGTTTGATAGGGTGTTAAGATTTTTTTTATCATTGGGTTTTCTTGAAGATTGCGCAATATTGGGGCACGATTGTAGACAAACAATCCCAAATACTTATATCTGGATTTCTCTAAAACACTATCGCGTAATATCCTATCGTATTACTTGAATCGTAAAGTATGTCATAAGTATCATAGTTTTCTGAATATTACCTTAGCCACTTTGGGCGTTCTTTTTCCCCAAGTCAGTGAAAACCAGTCAAAAACTAGTTTGAGTTAAAAAATAACTTATTACGTAAAGAATTTCTATCTCATTTAAATTTTAAATCAGCGTTGGTAGCTTCTTAGTATTCTGTTTTATGTTCTCAAGTTTTATAATAATTTGGTCTTTTGTTTAACCAATTTAAAAAGACGAGAACGTCTTTTTAAATTGGTTTAATTTATCAGACGTTTTAATTTACATAAATGCTGTTTTTGCTATATTTATCTTATTTTACACATTAAAATTATATCTACATTTAAAATTGTTGTATTTCATCTACTTATCAGTGCGATACGAACACAATTTCACAAATATTAAAATCTTATTTCCATTCCATATGTAAATAGATTAAAGAAAGTTCATAACGTTACATAAACTTTTCACAACTGACAAGGCTGCATACCACAACTTCCAAAGTTACAAATAAAAAAAAAAGAAATCGCAAGTACTACGCGTCGCGCTGCTGATTCTGAATCATAAACAATTTAAGAATCTTTTTAAATTCATTCATATCACCAATTAACGCGTTATGGTTTAATCATAAGGTGAAATCTGATATTAATTAAACATATTATTTCGGGCAATATCAGGGTTTTCTTGTGTGTGGTAAGACACGGTCGGTTGCCGCGCAAACTGAGCGTGACGGCTAGAGGTTTGTGATGAGCAGAGCGGAAACATATGTCATTGTAGTTTTATTTGTACGATTGAAATTCGAAATTCAATTATCTTTTGTTTTGACATTTGTACGTAATCGTCGATGCTAGAAATAAAAGTAAATTGTTTGATAACTTCGCGTTTGAGGATTTTTCGTGGTCTTTGAAGTTATACTTCTTTTGGCGCGTTAGGGAAAAATAATGGTGTAAATTTTTACGATGCGCGCGCACACCGTCATGAAAAAGCGACACCCTGAAGTTAGTTAGTCAACATTTTAGTTTTATATGCCAAAGAAATAACTTCTTACGTGCGTAATAAGCACACACACACTTTTTTTGTTTTTACGATGTCATAGTTTTTTTGGTTGGCTGATAAAACAGACGCCAGCACACAGTGGAACGAATGTATGGGAGCGGTTGGACGTAGACATGTCCGAAAAATAAGAGTAAAATTATGACAAACTAATGATGCCATCTTATTCGATTACTTAATGCCTTCATAAATTGTGGTGATGAATTTCTTCATAACTCCCATATTTCGGGAGTAATTTGAGAAAATGTGAAATTTTACTATGAAAATGAGTGTATCGAGCTCTCTCCCTCCTGATTCCGGGCTTGTTTCAAGTACCGGTCTCTAATATCGTAATGCTATTACTAAGAGCTATATTTAATACTAAGACACATAGTGCGCCAAATGTGCACTTTCTGGGATAAAAGGAAATGAAAATTTAAAAAAAAAAACGTTTTTTCCCCATTTGTATTTACTTTAAACCGCAGACAGACTTATTAAGAGGTCTATAAATATATTATATATATACAGAAATATATATTAACAAAAATATTCACAAGAACTGATGAGAGTATGACTTTTAAGTAAGTTGATAATAAATTACCTAGTTTCATTAAAAGTACAATAAATAATTAAGATGTAAGCTCTAATTTACTAAGTTACACATTTTAAAACAATAACATCATTTAATTATCTTCGTCATCATCATCATCATCAATTAATTCAAATTCAGAATCGATGTCCGCTAAATCATTTATGTTAACAAATTCGATATCACTTTTCTCAGAATCCGTAAGCTCATAAAATTCCTTAAAAGAAGATTTTTTTACAAACTTATTTCCTTTTGGACGGATACTTGTAACAAGTGGATCAGAAGACAGTAAAAGATTGTGCATAATATCTTCATTGCATGAGATACTGCTATGCTTTCGAGAATGCCCCTCTCTATATTTTCTAAAATCTTTATTTCTAGCCTCAGATGCCTCTTCGGATAGAAAACCAATGGGCACAATTGACATGTTCTGAACTATGTCTGGCCCATGCATTAAAATTTTATGAAGTGAAGAAGGCATATAATACCATGGGTATAACTCCACGTAAAGCTTAGCAGTATCAAAGCAGAACTCTCGGAATTTAGTTACGTTGATCTTCTCTCCTGATGAAATACACTGCAAGATCACACAGATTTTTCTTAAATTGATTTAGTGTAGTTTTCAAAAAATCTCCTTGCCGAGTTGCCATTGTTGGTGGATCCACTGCCTTGTTTCACAACATCGAGAAGTAAGCCCGTTTCTCTTCTTACAGCCTCTTGAACTCTTTTCTTCCTGTCATCAACTTGCCTTTTTGCTATATCACCCCTTACTTGCCATGATTTTATGTCTAATTTGTAGGAAATGTGTAATAAGCATTCCCTTGAGCGAATCCAAGCGTGAAGGGTGCTTAAGCTATATTTATACATGTCCTCGTTTGCGTGTTTATCTTTGATTAACTCTAAATTATTCATTTCTTTAGGACAAGCCTTGCATATGTCACACACTGAAGCTGCTGTATCGGATATAATGGAATGAATTTTACCATCAATCATTGTCAACAGCAGTTGGTGTTTGACACTAATTCCATCAGTGATGGTGGATGGAGTTAAGGCTTCAATCTCTGCTTCGATTTCAGCCATCTCTCTCTGCACATTTTCTTTGGTTTCCTTTATAAACTTAAACAATATTGGCCGGCAAAATGAAGTGGAAGATGGTCGCTCGTTTTCCCAAATTGTTACACCTTTTGAGACGAGCCGCAGTGGTACAAGACTAATCATAAAATTACTAGCAAGATCGATTTGCTCATCTTCACTCGTCCTTTGATGATAAATGCTTTGGCTAGATGATCCGTCAAAACCCCATTTGCTGGTCAATACGAGCTGTTGATTGGGATCAACAGGGGTTTCTAACGACCTAATAAGTCTTCTTGAGGTTAAATCCATCAAGGCTTGTAATTTGATTTTTGCAGAGCTCTCTGTAACTGTGAGATCTTCTTTGGCCGGATAGCACTTAATTTTTTCTTTAACCAACATGTAGTAACTCGGGTATTGAAGAGCTCCTTCTTGAGTGTTGAAATCCCGAAGAGTGTTATAGCGCCATTTCGATAAGTTCATCGATACATAAAGAGCCAATGCCTTCAAAGGGGATATTTCCCGTACCTGAATTGATTTACCTTCAATGAAGGCTTTGATTTTTGAGGCCTCTTCTGGATTCTCCGTCAAGTATTTCATAACATAAGCTGTATCGCTTTGTCCTGCCTTTTGAAGCGCCCTTTCGGCCGAAAACATAATTTCAGCGCTGCTACTGCTGCATGAAAGACTATCTTCAGTGCGTCTTCTTTTTTGCCGGTTACTAAGGTCCTCAAAAGATTTACGAGGACTAGGATGTGTACAAGTTGAAGCATCAGATTTAGCAGGAGAAATTATGGGCTCGATGACGTCACTTATATTTTCTGTAGAAGGTTCCATATTTTCATTCTGTAATTCCGGCCATTGAATTGCAGCCTGTAGCCAAATCTCATGTTTCTTCCGAAACTTATCTGTGCTTCTTCCAGACTGTGTCCATTTTGCATAAATGCGGTAGCAAAATCGACGACACCAGTCTTTTAAACTTGTTTCAGCACTTTCACATAACTGAACACAACTGTTATCTTTTAAAACACTGAACAAATAGTTAAAGTCGCGTTAATCTTTATGTGCGCGTGCGCATAAAGCAACGTGAATATCAAGATTTGTATTAAAATTTGGAAAATACATTGCGAGATTAGCTTGGATACAACGAGGTGTAAATCAACACTGATTTTAAAGTTACTAATAGTGACCTATTTATATAAAATCCAGGTATCCCAGGTATCCTTTGTTAAATATTGCAAGGTAATTAGTTATTGTGATAATTAGTAAATGATGCATGCTAAATTAGTGTATTAAGAGCCATTTAGTAATTAAATAATAGCAATGTTCTTATCAGTAATCATTAGTGCATCAGTTTTATATGTAAACCTTAAGTCCCTAATTATATATCCTAATTAGCTTATATCTTCTCTAATTGGCTGCTCAGAAATGTTATTGTAATAAGGTAAACCTTTAGAAAAACGGTTTTAATCAACAAAATAAACAAAAAATAAAAAAATTGTGTTATAAAATAAACATCACTCTTTATCCCAGAAAGTGCACATTTGGCGCACTATGTGTCTTAGTATTAAATATAGCTCTTAGTATTAGCATTATGATATTAGAGACCGCTACTTGAAACAAGCCCGGAATCAGGAGGGAGAGAGCTCGATACACTCATTTTCATAGTAAAATTTCACATTTTCTCAAATTACTCCCGAAATATGGGAGTTATGAAGAAATTCATCACCACAAGTTATGAAGGCATTAAGTAATCGAATAAGATGGCATCATTAGTTTGGCATAATTTTACTCTTTTTTTTCGGACATGTCTACGTCCAACCGCTCCCATACATTCGTTCCACTGTGCAGCAGGTCGAACTACCCGAAACTGTCAAATTTCTCAACTAACCTTGAATCTAATGCTTTAGAGGTAAAATAGAAAATCTATTAAATAAATTTGACAGATTGTAGTACCTTGATGTGTTGGCGTCTGTACTACTATTATAATTCGAAGTGATTAATTTATGGCTAACGATACCACAGGTGTTCAATATGTAACCAATACCTCGTAAATCTCTTACATAACAGGTTTAAGACACTCCTCATTACTCAACCCGATAATAAAGGTTATATGCTAAACGTAAGGTCTCTACTGACCCATTAAACGTAGGTACAAAGGTATTAAGTACCTGTCTTAATGGCTTGCCAATTCGGGGGATAGAATACGTTATAGGCTATGGATATGTATGTAGGTCCACCGAATGCAGCTCCGTACTCCGGACTCTTCAGAGATACTCTTTTGAAATATTTGTCAGAGGCCTGAGTACCGGTATGGCCAAATCCGGACTTTTGAGTATCTAATATTGACCATTTAATTTGTGTATCATCAATTCATCACGAAATTATCAAAATAAGGCTGCATGCAGACTGAATCAATAGTTTGTTAGTTAGATAGAGTATCGCTCTAATAAAAAAAAAACACTGATAATAAAACCTGTTTTGTGTCTACTGTCTATTCAAGTTTTGTCCGCATTGTCTATAGTACGGTAGAGTACTACTTCTTAAGGGCAAACTGGTTAATTCGCAGCGTTCTTAGGCCCGACAATGATGAAGCATGTTTATGTACCTGTCTCAATTGATTCATATCGTGCCAACTATTTTAATCGTAAAGTCTTATACCGTTCGTCATTGGCACACCTTATATAATTAGCATTTTATTACTGACTCACTTTATATAAATGCAGTATGAATGCACCACGTGGTTTTAAATTGTGTAAAATATTTGGGTTGCAATAACTTTTGTCATATTCTGCTTACCTACAGGAATTTATTTTTATTTAAAGTCTGTACTTGTGTGTTATTGGTTTACGTTTCAGTAATAAATAAAAAGGCTATAGTCTTAATACGGTTATGATATGGGTAGAAAAGGGGTGGCTACTGAGATGACGACCAAAGTAGGTATCGTTACTTTAAATATTAGTACCTGGATGACTGAGCATTACTCGGTTTTTTTGACGTTTTCTAAAAATGAAACCTAGCTAGATCGATTTATCGCCCCCGAAACCCCCTGCATACTAAATTTTATGAAAATCGTTTGGAGCCGTTTCCAAGGTACAGATTATATATATATACAAGAGTTGCTCGTTTAAAGTATTAGATTAGATAGATAGATTAGATGGATAGATAAATGCGAAAGTAAGTTTCTTTGTTTGTTTGTTACCTTTTCACGCCTAAACCATGAAACGAGCAGTTACTACTTATATCCGTTATACTAACAGCTAGCAATAAAAAAGTACATCAGCAAACGACCGTGGTTTCTACTTTTTACGTCTCAAGTTTTTGTGATTTCAGAACCATTGCACATTAGTTTCAAGAAATGTTAATAGTAGTTGTGATCATGTCACATACCCTATTTAAAAATATTCATGCACTTGCAGAGTCTATTATAAAAATTATGTCGCAAAAAATTTGTCGTAAAAATTCGCGGATTGCTCTAATGTGCTTTTAACCTTAGAATGTGACAGGCCCATTGAGGTACTTAATGTCGTGAAATAAAAAATAATGGAGGCAAAAACGTTGGGTATTTTAATGATGTTTTTATAAACAACTGGTTCTAGAGTTGTAGGATTAAGGTTTTATGTGTTACTTTACATATTTTGTTGGAATTTTCCTTAGCTATACAGATCCTTTTGTATATTTTAAGATAGAGTCGAATTGATAAATAAATCATATCACGAACTTTCCGCATTTCAAATTCTTTTAAAGCATAAAATTCTGCAAGAAGAACCTATCAAACTACGTATTTTATCAATGGGTGTTGCTATGGACCATGTTGGTCTTATTTGGCCATTAATTGACCAACTACACTTAGTACTTTAACAGCTAAATTTTCACATAGTTAAGGTACCTACTTAATTAGGTGGCAAATCGTTCCTCACCCCCTTTGCCAACAAATTTATTCCACTTACTTCCTGAAAATCAGTGTTTACACCTAGGGTCTACCATTTTTGACCTCTGCAATTTCAGTATGCCAAATCCTTACAAATTGCTCTTCAAACAAACCTGTCCTGACGACTAAAATAATCGTAGGTAGGCGTACAAGTGGGATGCTCAACATTCGTAGCAATTACACTACAACATCACTCAAGGTGATCAACCACTGATCATCTCGGCACAGATTATAACATACCAACTCTTGTAATTGCGATCATACTCGTTCTAGTGCCCTTGGAGTATTTTACCGAGAGTTAAGATTTAATATTCCAGTTTTAAACTGTTGGTTTGGGAGGTAAACAAGAATATTTATTATATTTACAAGCAATTTGGGTGAAGTTTATTTGCATTTCCGTGTCGATTGTGGTATAATGTAGGTTATGACAGAAAAGTAAAGATTGCTCTATGGTCAATGGGTTACAAAAATCTTCGTTTGCTTAACACAATGTTGAGAGCTTGATTTCAATAATTTATGTTTCCTGTTACTTAACGTTGTCATAATGATTATGTAAATTGGCGGTAAAACTGTTATTTTAAAACCGACTTCAAAAATGAAGTATCATATTTTTCACTGTAAGATAATTATGTTAATTCTCGATATTCCAGTTCGTATACTCTTTAAAAAGATATCCTGCTGAGGCAACATCTACATTTTTTTTATAATGGTTGCCATGTTTTTGTATAACCACTTTAATTTGTTCCTCAATCATATAGAGTACATAAGCTATTTAGCATTAAATTAACTTGATAATAAGGTAGATTACAATAACTGGCTCCTCAAAGGTATTTGTAGATACTTAATGGAAGCAGTTTATGATAACTATCAGTCTTTACAGGCAATTGTCTCATTCTTACTGACATAAAATTAGTAAAATTATTTTAATCCATAATCCTTCGTTCTCACGCTAATTAGATCTGACTGAAACAAAAATAAAAAACCTAGGCTTGTCAATATCTGACACTAAGCTAACTTCAGGGTGTATGTTGACTAGCTAACTTCATGCTGTTAAATTTAGGTGTCGGTGTGCGCGCGCATCGTAAAAATTCACTGTCATCATTTTTCTCCATCGCGCCAAAAGAAGTATAACTTCAATAATAATATTTATTAAACCATTCAGCTTACGTGGATCTGTGCTTAGTTTGCCCTACGAGCTTAATCAACGTGGCTGGCTTTATTTGCCTAAATTGTGCCGAGCATACCGCGTCCAATGACAAAATTTGCCACGAATGGTCAAATGAGCAATTACTTTATTAATTTCAGAATTTTGTCAGTACATTTCAAAACAAATGATTACGAATTTTGAAATTATTTAATCAAATAAGGAATCATTTTGTCTGAAACTACAAACATAAGTTCTTAGTAGGTTTTAATGAATTCTGAACGATAAACAATAAATAGGTACTAGATACCAACATGTTCACTGAGAACTTATGAACTATCATTAATCTTTGTTTTATTTATGTCATCCGAATACCATTTTGTTCTTTTTTATTTTAGCTCGTGAAGTCATGTTTGATTTATTTGAACGACAAATTAATATTTAAACGACTCAATTTATTACTGAAGTTATACTTCTTTTGGCGTGTTAGGGAAAAATGATGAGAGTAATTTTTTTACGATGCGCGCGCACACCGACACCAAAAACCTACATCGTGAAGTTAGCTAGTCAAGCTCGATATCTGACACCAAGCTAACTTCAGGGTGTATATTGAGATAAGGCGACAGATAACATTTTTAAGAAGAAGTATAATTTCACACTTTTTTTTTAATTTCCATAAATAACGAAACGATTTGCTAGTGTTTTTTTTAGTCGTTATAAATTCATCATCTTCTTCCACCCAATCAAAGGTAATGTCTTAATGATATAGGAAAACTAAAATGAAACCAGATTTTAATCTGCAGTCCAAAAAAGTTAAAGGCTACAACAATGCCGTAGGTACGAAAAAAAATCACGGAAGTCATTTTGATTGTAAGTTGATTGGTATCATAACCAGCTATGTTGTGTTGTTTCAATTATCTTTATACCATCGGACCTAGCACGAACGAGCGACGTAAAGGAAACGTAGAACGATTTTTAATCGAAAATACAACTATTATTTGTACCTGCTGTTATATTTTGACGCATCGGATGGCGGTGTATCGGAACTAACGGCACCATTTTGTCTCTTTCAGTACAATTTCCATAGACAATTTAATTTCTGACAATGTCACTTAAGCGCCATGAGATCCATGCCGCACTGTATCTTATAGCATTTTGTTTTCAGCATTTTCTAACATGAAGTATAAACTCATAGGTATGAATAAAGTCGTAAAACTAAGGACATATTATCATGCGAAACGACAATCTATTTTCAAATTTAAAATTGTTCGAATTCACGTTTGCTTCGTGTAAGGCCCACCGACATCCAGTGATGTGTCAATTAAATCTATAAAATCATCTGGTCGCCCTTGCGGTGCCTAAAAAGGCACAAAGATTGCGTGGATCATGGTGAACCGGGCTTTTGTTAAGGAATTTGGCCTTTTATGTGATGAAGTACTAAAGATAATAAAGGAGTAATTCCTGTACTTTTAAGAGCGTTCATCATATTAATTTCGGTCTTAAACTTTTGAATGCCAGAGCATAAACACACGCGCGTTCCCTCCACGTCAAGCCACAATTTCACCTACCATTTTGTCAAATATTTGTGTCGTTTGACGTACAGTGCACGTGCTTGCATGTCACGCATAATATATGTGACAAAAGTCAATCATGTAGCTAACAATTTTGGTTGACTTACGAATTTGAAAGCGAATTTTCAGAACCAGCGATGTTAGGTATTGTCATGTGCCATTCCAAAATACATAAGATGTAGAGTTTACTTCACTTTCGAAATGCTTTTCTCATTTGTTTATCAGTAATTGTTTTACAACTGGGTATGTTAGCTAAGATAAGCCCACCTTAGTTATCTAATGTAACGTGTTTACAGTACCTATGTCGAAGTAAATGATACAGTATGTGTGGGTCGGGTTTCATAGGCTAGCTTCCTTGTCGTAGAAGGTACTTTAATTCAAATTTGTTACATACAACTCTTTTCCAAAAGAGTGATTTGATCGATCGCCGTAATAACGAAAATATGAGAGTACGTAACATTCACTTATAACATGAAATTGCTATCTCCATCTTTCTCTCTTCTCTTTATCTCGCAAGACAGCATGTGTTTATGCGCGCAGGCAACTTAATAGACCTCAAAATATGTGTCACGGCCCTATGCTCAATGATATGCAATATCCATCATTCCATTCGATTTCCAAAGCCCTCACGGAATAACCCTCACTAGGCGCCAAAACGCCATCAATCGCGAATCTCTACAACCTCCATCTTGTTTTTCAAAACAATTTATATAGACAATTTCACAAATATCAATAAAGCGCGAAAAGATCCTTGTAGCACGGTAGCTACATCCATACAACATGTTATCACAATATGTAAACACAAGTTTTACGCTACCCTCATGAATGTATGCTCATCGCGAACCAACGACTTGTGAATCGAGTTAAAGGTCATTTTGAGTGCTGAATAACAATGTTATTGCTTTACGATATACGGAGCAGGAATGTTAAGTGGAATCTTTGTTTTTCCTGGTAGCTGGCCGCTATGAATTGTCTATGGAATTGATTGGGTTCTTTATGAAGAAAAATGTATTTTAAATTGTTGTCTGTGCATTTTTCTGTAAAGGTAGATTGTTGAGGAAATAGTTAGTAAGCGGTGGATTTCTGGATATTTTTCTTGAAATAGGTTTGCCTTCTATTTTGTATTACACTGTCGCGCCAATGACGTTTTTTGTTTCAGGCCTGAAACTTTTTATTCCAATCAACTAACTGTCCTTATGTATTTTGCTAACAGATCGGCTTTAACCATTAAAATTATATTACAATCTTTATGAATTATAAAAAACACAGATATGAAGTATTTAAGATAACGTTTTACATTTTTTAACGAGGAAGTGTTTAAAAAAAGCGTAATTCTGCTCACGACTACAGCTCGATTTCAAAATTACCAATTCCTAATAGACTAATTTCAAATTAAGTATATCCATCCTCAAGTGCTAAGTGTCTATGTATCAATAATGCGCAAAAATAAAAAATAAAATGTTTACATGTACGTGATGGAACGGTTGGCCATGAAACCAGTGGCTTTATACCACTTGCCACTGGCCACTTGTAATAAATACGTAAAAATATACGTCCTTGTGATGTACCTAATGGTAATGGTGGTCGGTACCACTCAGTGGTTCATAGGAGCATGTCCTTATTTTGTAAAACCATTAACCAACTGTTAAAAATTGATAATTGAAGTTCATGCTTGCCCTCAATTAATTATTTGAGTTAGCATTTAGGAACCGTTTATCATTTTGAACACCATTGTCACAATACATAAACATACGTGACAAGTAAGCGCGTGCCCTGTACGCCAAACGACACAAATGTGTGACAAAATGATAGGAGAACTTTTGGCGTGGGCTGGAGGACACGCGCGTGCGTTTATGCTCTGGTGTTCAAAAGGTTAAAAGTTCGAATCAATATCAAAGAGGTTTTCCATCTCCTTGGTTTTGCTTATTCACTTGTAAATTTTTAAACCAATTTTATTTCAATGTTTAAAGCTAAATTATGAAATTTGAAGTACCTAATTATCTTCCTCTATAAAACGTATGAACATGTATCTAAATATTACCTACATTTTTATGTATCATGCATGATTGTGATTGCACAAAGTAGCCATGACACCCATGACAGTTTCTCATTTTCCCGCGCAGATTGTGACAGCTAACTCTAATAATGTGAAGTTTTGTCGCAACATTTTACTTTATGGTATTCAGAAGTTAACAAGTAAAGTTTTATTACTGCTTGCGGGAGTTTCCATAATACAAATATATACAAGTTATAGGCTGATCAAATTTAATTAATTATGCTCATCTCGAATGCTCAGTAGTGTATCACTGGTTGATAAGCCTTAAATCTTGCTGAAAACGTATCAAAATCGCTGATTTTTCAATACTTCCTCAGAAAAGACAGATGCACTAAACATTCTGAATAAAAAAAAACCGAAACAATATCCAGTTGCGATATTTTGCTTTAAATACTTACGTATAAATCAGTATTCTTTATTATGTTTGTAGGTATAGTTTTTATTGAACTCACTATAAACTAGATCACAGTCCAAATAAAAACATGAAACATAACACCCAGATTGCCAATCTACCATGGTAAAAAATGTTCATGTTGAATGTTCATTCCCATTTTGATAAAAAAAGGTTTTTATGTAACTCTTTGCGTAACTACGCAGTACATATTTCTTAATGAGATCTCGTATTCGATTTGTGGAATAAATAAAATATTTAAACACGTTAGAAAATCAATGTTTCGTAAAACTACGATAGTCGATCACATTTTGATGATCAACGCCAGTTTTTATTGATTGTTATTAATTTAATTGGGCCATCTCTGAATTTTTGTTAGTCATAATGATTCTGGGGAAATATTAATATTTTATTCGTATCAAACGCACATCTATATGTCACCTTTGACACTTCTTCTAAATCGATTACCGATTCAATTTCAATTGGTTAACGATTTTCTCGAACGCTCTTTATCGATTAATCGAGAATCGGTTCTACGAGGTAACTCGTTTGTCATGCTGGCCAGCATTGCTCGGATGCCATGCGTGGGCCTTGGTCGCTTTGTTAGTATTACATAGCCCACACATTAACATAACGGCCACATAGAGCCAGTTGTATAACTTAATAGGATTAAATTCCTTTACATGTAGCCTGTCTGTGTTGTTTGTCCTTTGCCACATAAATCAAAGACATTTGCCACATAAGTCACACTATTTTATTTTTAAAATCGCAATCGTGTCTCTCTCCTCTTTATTCCTTTTAAACTAAAGTTGGAGATTTAAAGATCAAAAACTTAGCTTTTACATACACGTAATAACTATCCGTTTTTATAGAGTATTTATTGAGCCTTAGTTCCATAACTCGGTTATCTTACTGTTGCAACACTAACTTAGTTTAAGCATTTTTATATACCTGACTCTAGAAAACTTTGATCCTTAGATACTCAGAAATCCGAGTCCAACAGTCGAATTGTTAGTCTCGGAAGGCGTACTTGTCATCTTTGTGACACAAATCCTGTGAATGTCTTTGAGGAAACCATAAATTTTTTATAGTTTAATTACCATAAACAATTTTACTATGTCTTAATCCTGACTCATAGTCATGACTCACTCTTTCATCTGTGTCGGAACTGAGGGTCCACTTACATACAGGGTGTAAACAGACTCTTTACGAAGCCGTCAACCAAGCATTATGTACATCAAACTGGGCTTGGACTGGAACTTGGGCTGAAAAATCACGTTTTGCAGGAGAACTCAATGTAATGCACTCAAAAAATTGCTGATGGATGGATTGAATAGTAAGGGGGTCCTGGAAGTGTTCAAAGTAAAAATCTTAAATTAAAAACAAGTATTTAAAAAAAAATCTTGTGAAAAAGTTGGCACTTTGAACCCCAATATCTCCGTAACTAGAAGGTTCCTAGGTATGGTCTAGAACAATAAAATGATCGCAATGACAGGGAGATCAAGTGCCCTTAGGCTTATGCGATTAGGTTGCCTAACCGTGTCACCAACCACATCTGACCATAATTATCCGACCATATTGTGATGATGTGCAACCAAAACTGATATAGCCGGATGACATTCTTGTAGACCTTTTGTGTATATGTATATGGGATTTTGGTTTTTAGCATTATAGAATTCTATAATTCTTTTATCATTCCGTTTAGGGAATATCTTTAAGTAATTCAATTTTTTGAGCAGTGTTTGGTAGTGTTTTACTAACAGAAAATTTATTAATTTAATTTGAGTTTGAGTTTATATTAATTTATTGAAGTGAAACTTCTTTATCGACGTATGGGAGAATTTTTTTAAAAATCGCCACGTTTTTCGGTTACGCGCCATGTTGCTTTTTTTGACGTAAAGAATATAATGTATCATTATTGATGAAATACAACAATAGCAATGATATTATAATAAGAACAATGATAAAATAACTCATTAATTGTATGCATGTCTATAATAATAAAATAGCTTTAATTTAATACAAAAAATTGTTTTTTTTAAGCCTTATCTACCCCATTTTCGTGAAGTTGCAAATAGTAGAAAAATGAAATGTTGTAAAGAAGTTTCACCTGTGTACTCTGGTACACACACATATTTTTTTATTTATTTATAATTAATTTAATTTGACATAGCATTAATCCTGTAATTCCCGTAAGACAGAGGTGTAGCTATAGTAGCTACAACCACAATTTACACGTTGTGTTTAAAACCCATGGGGGCGAGCTCCTATACCTACTAAAAGAAAAGTGGTAAAATACAAGCTATTAAACAGAATATTGGATGTTGCGTTGATAACCACTGTGTTCAACATTTTTCAAATATTTTCAATCCTGGCAGTCAATACAGTTTTTCTTTTTTTTTGCTATCCCTTCAAAACGCTTATTTACTTAATACGGCCATAGCGTAAAGCCGACTATTCACATAGAGGCGTGCCAACTTGCGTACTGTTTGACCATGAATGGAATTTGCATAAACTCTGTCGCAACACGTCAAAAATGGCGGCAAAACCTGAATGATGAGCTTTCTATTTAATTAGACGTTAGATAATTATTAGTATTCACGGCTTCCTGCTAAGGGGATTTGTTGAGGAATATGCCATGCGCAATGATGTCTTGTTTAGGCATGTTAGTGCGGACATAGAAATCGCTTCATTCGAGTCTTAAAAGGATGTAAGATTGCGGTAGTGCCTTCATTCGTGTTTCTCGATAGTACTAAGAGAACTATGTAGTACCGGGTTGAGAATAGACATCAAATCGACAAGAAAATAAGGTCGATAGTCGTTCTCTTTAATGAATAAATTCTCTTTAATTTAACCCAGATGTTTTAAAAATATTCTGATTTCAAAGAGTGTCCATGGAGTTTCTTGCCCATTCTTCTACATAGAGATCTACGCTTTGGAATGGGCAACTACAGTACGTTCACAAGTCATCGTCTTGTGACTGGGACTGAAGCTTTTGTTTTTTTTGACATTCAAAAGGGCCTGTAATGGTTTAATTGAAATAAATGCTTGAGTTTGGGTTTTAAGCCAGCGGCCAGACAGAAAAGACGCAAGACGAGGGCGCACAGTGGAACGAATGTATGGGAGCGGTTGGACGTAGACATGTCCGAAAAAAAAGAGTAAAATTATGCCAAACTAATGATGCCATCTTATTCGATTACTTAATGCCTTCATAACTTGTGGTGATGAATTTCTTCATAACTCCCATATTTCGGGAGTAATTTGAGAAAATGTGAAATTTTACTATGAAAATGAGTGTATCGAGCTCTCTCCCTCCTGATTCCGGGCTTGTTTCAAGTAGCGGTCTCTAATATCATAATGCTAATACTAAGAGCTATATTTAATACTAAGACACATAGTGCGCCAAATGTGCACTTTCTGGGATAAAGAGTGATGTTTATTTTATAACACAATTTTTTTATTTTTTGTTTATTTTGTTGATTAAAACCGTTTTTCTAAAGGTTTACCTTATTACAATAACATTTCTGAGCAGCCAATTAGAGAAGATATAAGCTAATTAGGATATATAATTAGGGACTTAAGGTTTACATATAAAACTGATGCACTAATGATTACTGATAAGAACATTGCTATTATTTAATTACTAAATGGCTCTTAATACACTAATTTAGCATGCATCATTTACTAATTATCACAATAACTAATTACCTTGCAATATTTAACAAAGGATACCTGGGATACCTGGATTTTATATAAATAGGTCACTATTAGTAACTTTAAAATCAGTGTTGATTTACACCTCGTTGTATCCAAGCTAATCTCGCAATGTATTTTCCAAATTTTAATACAAATCTTGATATTCACGTTGCTTTATGCGCACGCGCACATAAAGATTTACGCGACTTTAACTATTTGTTCAGTGTTTTAAAAGATAACAGTTGTGTTCAGTTATGTGAAAGTGCTGAAACAAGTTTAAAAGACTGGTGTCGTCGATTTTGCTACCGCATTTATGCAAAATGGACACAGTCTGGAAGAAGCACAGATAAGTTTCGGAAGAAACATGAGATTTGGCTACAGGCTGCAATTCAATGGCCGGAATTACAGAATGAAAATATGGAACCTTCTACAGAAAATATAAGTGACGTCATCGAGCCCATAATTTCTCCTGCTAAATCTGATGCTTCAACTTGTACACATCCTAGTCCTCGTAAATCTTTTGAGGACCTTAGTAACCGGCAAAAAAGAAGACGCACTGAAGATAGTCTTTCATGCAGCAGTAGCAGCGCTGAAATTATGTTTTCGGCCGAAGGCTTGAAGGTAAATCAATTCAGGTACGGGAAATATCCCCTTTGAAGGCATTGGCTCTTTATGTATCGATGAACTTATCGAAATGGCGCTATAACACTCTTCGGGATTTCAACACTCAAGAAGGAGCTCTTCAATACCCGAGTTACTACATGTTGGTTAAAGAAAAAATTAAGTGCTATCCGGCCAAAGAAGATCTCACAGTTACAGAGAGCTCTGCAAAAATCAAATTACAAGCCTTGATGGATTTAACCTCAAGAAGACTTATTAGGTCGTTAGAAACCCCTGTTGATCCCAATCAACAGCTCGTATTGACCAGCAAATGGGGTTTTGACGGATCATCTAGCCAAAGCATTTATCATCAAAGGACGAGTGAAGATGAGCAAATCGATCTTGCTAGTAATTTTATGATTAGTCTTGTACCACTGCGGCTCGTCTCAAAAGGTGTAACAATTTGGGAAAACGAGCGACCATCTTCCACTTCATTTTGCCGGCCAATATTGTTTAAGTTTATAAAGGAAACCAAAGAAAATGTGCAGAGAGAGATGGCTGAAATCGAAGCAGAGATTGAAGCCTTAACTCCATCCACCATCACTGATGGAATTAGTGTCAAACACCAACTGCTGTTGACAATGATTGATGGTAAAATTCATTCCATTACATTCATTTCATTCGATACAGCAGCTTCAGTGTGTGACATATGCAAGGCTTGTCCTAAAGAAATGAATAATTTAGAGTTAATCAAAGATAAACACGCAAACGAGGACATGTATAAATATAGCTTAAGCACCCTTCACGCTTGGATTCGCTCAATGGAATGCTTATTACACATTTCCTACAAATTAGACATAAAATCATGGCAAGTAAGGGGTGATATAGCAAAAAGGCAAGTTAATGACAGGAAGAAAAGAGTTCAAGAGGCTGTAAGAAGAGAAACGGGCTTACTTCTCGATGTTGTGAAACAAGGCAGTGGATCCACCAACAATGGCAACTCGGCAAGGAGATTTTTTGAAAACTACACTAAATCTGCTGAACTGACCGGAATAGATGCTATGCTTTTAAGAAAAATCTGTGTGATCTTGCAGTGTATTTCATCAGGAGAGAAGATCAACGTAACTAAATTCCGAGAGTTCTGCTTTGATACTGCTAAGCTTTACGTGGAGTTATACCCATGGTATTATATGCCTTCTTCACTTCATAAAATTTTAATGCATGGGCCAGACATAGTTCAGAACATGTCAATTGTGCCCATTGGTTTTCTATCCGAAGAGGCATCTGAGGCTAGAAATAAAGATTTTAGAAAATATAGAGAGGGGCATTCTCGAAAGCATAGCAGTATCTCATGCAATGAAGATATTATGCACAATCTTTTACTGTCTTCTGATCCACTTGTTACAAGTATCCGTCCAAAAGGAAATAAGTTTGTAAAAAAATCTTCTTTTAAGGAATTTTATGAGCTTACGGATTCTGAGAAAAGTGATATCGAATTTGTTAACATAAATGATTTAGCGGACATCGATTCTGAATTTGAATTAATTGATGATGATGATGATGACGAAGATAATTAAATGATGTTATTGTTTTAAAATGTGTAACTTAGTAAATTAGAGCTTACATCTTAATTATTTATTGTACTTTTAATGAAACTAGGTAATTTATTATCAACTTACTTAAAAGTCATACTCTCATCAGTTCTTGTGAATATTTTTGTTAATATATATTTCTGTATATATATAATATATTTATAGACCTCTTAATAAGTCTGTCTGCGGTTTAAAGTAAATACAAATGGGGAAAAAACGTTTTTTTTTTTAAATTTTCATTTCCTTTTATCCCAGAAAGTGCACATTTGGCGCACTATGTGTCTTAGTATTAAATATAGCTCTTAGTAATAGCATTACGATATTAGAGACCGGTACTTGAAACAAGCCCGGAATCAGGAGGGAGAGAGCTCGATACACTCATTTTCATAGTAAAATTTCACATTTTCTCAAATTACTCCCGAAATATGGGAGTTATGAAGAAATTCATCACCACAATTTATGAAGGCATTAAGTAATCGAATAAGATGGCATCATTAGTTTGTCATAATTTTACTCTTATTTTTCGGACATGTCTACGTCCAACCGCTCCCATACATTCGTTCCACTGTGGGGCGGGGCGCGGACCCGTCGCAGACAAAAGCGTTGCGCCCGCGCCCCGTCTCTTCTGTCTGTTTTGCGTCGCGACGCTTCTATACATTTTGTATGAAAGGGACGCGATAGAGACACATGTCCGCGCCCCGTCTGCGTCTTACGTCTTTTCTGTGTGTCCAGCGCCTAAGAGTATTCATTCAATTATGTGGATGTGCAAATAATATGCAAGAGCCTAAATTAAAAAAAAAGCCTTTAATTATTAAAACAAACAAAGAAATACCGGATGACAGCAAACTACATTGCGATACACGATGCATAATCTGTGATCAACATCGTAAAAATTTTCACACGCATTTTATGACGACAGCGTTATTTAACTGTATTCAAGTTAATTCGTCCACATTTATGTCTCAACGGAAAATATCTTCTTAAGTACAGGAAATGGTTTCATTACACAAATATGCTGCACTAACCATAAATATTCAACCTTCTTAGAAACTCTTTAAGGAAATCCATAACTAAAGCTCACTCAAATTAACATTTCAAGTACGCAAAGGAATTTAACAAAAGGTCCTGTTCAGCCTATTTGGAGCAAAGCGAACATTACATAAGTCATTACCTCATCGGTTAATGTAACGAGAATGTGAACCAGTTAATAAGCGAGTTACCGGTTAATTTGCAAAATTATCGGCTACAGTGAGAAACGGAAGCGGAAATGTGAAATTCTGGCAACACTAACAATCTTTTTTACCGTGGTAATTTTAAATTAACATAAAACTGTAATAAGATGGTTCTCAAGTCTTATTACTTTCCACGATTATCATAACTTATGATTACTTCAGAAAAAAGTCTTGTATTGTATATTTCTCCTGGTAATTAAGTACTGCATTTTAATTAATCTGAGCGCAAAAACTTGCTTACCGAAAGTTTTACGAAAATAAAATATAAAACCACGTTTACTTGAGTCTACACAGAAACAGAAAATTGTTACACATGTGTTATAATGCTAACCGACCATGTCCTAGATTTTATAAGCCTAATTCTAAATTCCAAAGGGATACCAGTGATACCACTTATGAATTCAAATACTAGGTGTATTTCCTTCTATACGAGCTGTATACGCAATGACCTGTAAATATTGCCCCGACCAACATTACCAAAAGTACGAGTATGATCGCACCTAGTTATGTCATTACACAACTCGTCTGTAACCATAACGAGGTGATATTTATACTTTTATGAAGTAATATGAATGTGTGTATTTTTGTAATATATCAATAAGCTTTAGCGTGAGTGATATCACTGCCGTACAATGTTGACTTAAGTACTTTTATTTGATACTAGCAGCGACCCGCGGTTTCACCCGCGTAGTTCCCGTTCTCGTGAGAATACGGGGAAAAAATATAGCTAGATTTGTTGATAATGTAACATTCCATTAGTAAAAGAATTTTTGAAATCGGTCCAGTAGTTTTTGACTCAAATCGTAACAAACATTATTAGTTTAGAAATAATTATCTAAATTCTAGTCAGTCTTTTTGTTTTATATTTTTACAGCCATATCGCTTCCCAGTCTATGGAAAAATTAAACTATTATTCTGGGTACCAATCTAAAACATAGTGACGTATATTGGACGTATAGTACTTTCTAGGTAGATGTGAGTTGCTATTGCTAATATTAGTATGAATTGCGTACCTACCTACAAAGTCTAGTATCCTTTTGTTGTTAATGGTAATATCGAAATTAGATGGAAGTAATTCCTTAGCCACACATCTTACCTCGCAAAAGACAAGTAGACATATTCGTAGTAGGTAATTGTTTACCAATCTATAATATTGAAGAGGCACCAGAAATAGAAGAAAATTATACACGTGAGGTGTGCGTTTTGGAAGGCTGTCTTATATAATTGCCGTTCAATAAGCGCTGATCCTGAGTCTAATTTGAATAAATACTTTTGATTTGTGATTTAAGTTTGACACATTGGCACTCCATTCATTTCTACACCATGGTGTCACCATAATGACTGAATAAGCTAACTCAAGTACCTACTTACATCCCACGAGATTAGCACAAAAAGCGGCCAGTATTAAATCGAGCTATAAATTAGGTGATCGATAGCTGAGATATTTATTTATGTTTTAGTTCTCCGAAGTATTAGGAAACGCATATTTATGATGTCATTACTAACTTTATTAGGAAAGTAGTTAAGAGTTTTGCGTTTTACTTTAAGGTTTAACACCTACTAATAATAAATATCTTAACGAAACGAATCCAGGACGAATTCATTCTCATTTAAAATCTAATATCATTATAAATTGGAATCACGTTGGCACGCAACTCCAATCAGTAATAATCAGAAGGTGATGAGATGAATATAAATCATATTATTAAATATTTGATTTATATTTTTAGGTCGGCCTTTACCTCGTCAATAAGTTTTTAATATAATTTCACTATAAATAATGACCAGCTAATGAAATAGTGGAGCTACTTCTCCAATAAAATGACCCTTATGTGTCAAATACTGTCACTCATTCGGACCCATAGACCACACAAAAAAAAAACAATCGGATTAAAAAGAAACAGTAATTAATAACAGAGCGTGAAATCAAAACGTGTCAACATCATCAGCATCTGACGCAAGCGTTAGATAATATCTCGCTAAACAAGTCATTGCTCAGAGAAAGTAGTTTTCTCGGCTCGGATGCTGCGCGATCTGTGGGTGAAATGTGCGCGCAAATTAGATGGATCTATGGGTTGCTTAGCATGTAGGTGCTATATGAGTAGGCATCGGATATTCGAACGCATATTTATCTAAAGTTTGAGTGTAGGCAATAGAGTATAGAGCGCGCGTCAGTGCGGAAACAGTCCCGGATTATTAAAACATAGTTTTGGTTTCATTTTAGTGTTTTACTTCAAATGAATTGTCATACTTACCATTTTGTCGTATTCGAATATTCAGCAGCAAAATTTAAAATCGTATAATTTTGTATTTTTTACGTGTTATTTTCAACAAATTTCTTGCCTGGTTTTAAATAGATTTTATATATTAATTATGCTTATGAGCATTTGCATTTGCATTTTCTACACACTGTATTATTTGTAAATACCGGGAACCTGAAAAAAATTGGTATTTTTAGAAATAACGAATTACGTAAATATGCCTCCGAATATCGGATCTCTATAAGGTCCCATTAAAATAGATGGACAAACTTTTAGAAATCATTCAGACCACCATAATAAGGACAATGGTAAAAAATAAATAACAAAAACGCATTAGATAACTTACAAGAAAAAAAAAACAGTTAACGAAAATACACTAAAAATGCCGACAATTTATTATTTTGGGTCAAAATAAAATCACTTTAATCAGTGTTTTTTTGCGTGGATATGTTTGGTTGGACGTATTAAACACTGTTAAATTTTGTCCATCTATTTTAATGGGACCTTATATAATTATATGAAACTGTAGTAGTTTTTATGATAATAGCTCTTTTGTTACGTAGCAATAAGTGCGGTTTTCATAATGGCGGTGTACAAGTATTAGTACCGATGAGATTTACCGATCTATTATTGATATATAGCAAAATATGGTATGAATATTTTAAAATTTTTTCGTTATTTGTCGGATTTGAAAGGAAGATATAGTAATTTATGCAACACTATACTCTCAATAAAATCTAAGTCTGAATAAGCACTTTACTATCCGTTCTAAGTTTTATAACTATAGAGATATAAAATTTAGAGAATTTATACAGGGGGAATTTTATAATTTATTGGAAAAGCGTAAACGTCATCAAGTGACAGGTTTTTAAATTTCAAATCGATGAGACCTGTGGAAGTTGTTTATAAACTAGAAAAGAGGTGAGGATCTTCAAACGGCTGAACATATTTACGACAAGACACCTATTAAACGATCACCTAGACCACCTATAAAAAAACGAAATCCAAATCGGTTCATTCGTACAGGAACTATGATGCCATGCCACAGACAGACACACAGATACTGATACTGATGATAATCAACTATAAATACGTTGACAAAGCAAAGAACGATGACGTGATTCTTTACAAAACCACAGCATCTTACGCATTACCAGCCTTATATTAACAACTTGGAAACCCACAAGATTCCATTATATTGATATAGTATTATATGCAGTGAAATCGACGGCCAGTAGCATCGTGCATCGCAAGAAACCGGCCATTCCTCTCCGATGCTAACAACTCTCACAGCACTCGCGTGGGAACCAATCGTTATATACACACTGCATTTATGTAGTCTAGACATAATAATTTACAGTATAGGTATCTACTATAGTGATTGAACATTATACAAGGTTTAAAAGGACCCTTTACGACCCCGTCAACTAAACTTTCTGTACGTCAAACAAAGTAACTAACTCTATGCCAAATTATTGCTGGGCAACGACTTCGTCTTGGGGTGAAAAATCTCGTTTTACGGTAGAGCTCAAAGTAAGGTACTCAAAACATTGCGCTGATGGATGCATTGAATAGTACGGGGACCGTTAAAAATATGTGAAAAAGTTGAAACTTTTTTTTTTTTTTTTTTTTTAAAACGTTGCCCCACACTAGGAATTTCTCCTGTATCGTGGGTGCGTTTACAAACATTTAAACTCACATACACAAACAGCCAGACCCGGAACAACTATCTGTAGGTCATACAAATATTTGTTCCGTGTTGCGGGAATCGAACCCGCGACACGCAGCGCAGCAGTCGATCTGCTCAGCCACTGCGCCAACCGTGTCGTCAAAACACTCCAACACTACTTACACTACTTTGATCTCCAATATCTCCGTAATTAATAATAATTGATGATTATATTGGTTACTGATATTCTATTTGACATCGTGGGGTTTCTTCCGGTGCGATCTGTATGATTTTAGAACAAAAAATTGCAATGACGGTGAAAACAAGTGCCTTTCAGCTTCTTAAGGGTACTTTTTACATCGTACTTTTGCCCATTGAGCCAAGAGATATTCTATCAGGGCAAACAATGGTGGAAAAGTCCAAAATGTACATAATTATTATACCACCGAAAATCTCATGTCAATCGTCTTGACAGTCACTGTAGTAATAGGAAACGATTTGAAAGAGATTGCTGCCCGTTGGAATTTTCTGAAGGTGGAAATAGATGTAATTAACGGTAGTCGTATGTCCCATGTAAAAAAGAGTAGAAACTATTGCCAATTATTATGATACAAATGCATTTCTTTTTCATTGTTTCAGATCAACATGGATGGAGGATGAAGCATGACTTTGGTAGCCAGATTCGTCTGGTGATATGAAGAACAATAATACCGAAGACGATGGGGACCATGGTGATGAAGTTTGAAGAATGTCGTGGAAGACTGAACTGAAGAATTATCTGCTGATGTAAAGAACAATAACGAAGAGTAACATGAAGAATTTTGGAGAATGTCAGGGTAGATTTAATAAGACAATGATGATAGAGATTGTAAAATAAATCAAGTTAATTTGCGTGTTTCCTTGATTGACCTAAACCCATTACCCTAACCCTCCTTGAGTAACTAAAATATCTGTTGTAGGAAAGCGATTTTTAAAGTTAAATAGGAATGTTTACAGGCGAAGATGTAAATTGATATTGAAAGTCGTGATCGGAGGTGGTATTACTTTTACTCCGATTGTAATAAAAACAGCATAATTGTGATCAGAACTTTCACTTTATAATAGAACCAGTTTTACATAATATTGATAAACAAGTTTTGGAAGAACTCAAACGTGATACACTTTTTTGTGTAAAGGGACTTCCAACTTTTTCAAAGATATAAAGCAAGCATTTTAGGCAAATTACCAAAAAAATTGTTTAATACAGCTGATAAAATTCAGTACTCAGGTCATATTTCTATGACGAGTTATGTAAACGACAATTTCTAGCCAATCGGGAATTTGGCGGGCAGTTTTGCTTTTGACGTAGGTTCTGGACATGGCTTAACACATCGGGTCATCAGTGTAAGTGCCTATTGTGATGCTATCTTTCAAAATAGCAGGAAAATACAATGCTGATTCTATCTAACAAAGACCTCTGCCTACCACACAAGGAAAATAGTTTAATTCTAAACAATCTACTTGATATTCATAGCAGCGTCTGCTAAACCGGCCCGCAAGTGGGTCGTGGATGATACAACACTCGTAATTTATTAACTAGTTATAGAGAACTCGAGAATATCGTAAATGGCTACTAAGTTGTTTTGAAAATGAAATAGGGTGAACTTTGAATCCACTAAAAGATAATAGAACTATCATCTGAAATCATGCTTCGGTTTCTGGAGGTATTCCTCTTCATCAGACCTATGAACAGAATATGTCGCAAGTAACTTCAAGTCACATCAACAATAAAGAGCGCCTAAAATTTTGCAGATAGATTATAATATAACATCACGCCCGTAATTTCCGTAGTGTAAGGCAGAGGTGTACCCATTAGTACTTCCACATTTTGCCAGTTATGATTAAGTCCCATGTTATAAGGGGCGAGCCTATTGCCATCAACCGGGCACAAATCCAGACTCTGTGGCTGCTACAGAGTAATTCCTGATGGAAAACTCCAATAACAGTTTGCCCGACCTGGGAATCGAACCCAGGACCATATACTGAGTAGTCACGCTTGCAAACAATAGACCAACGAAGCAGTTTCAAAAAATAATAATGATCATTTTCCATTTCACCTGTTTTAGCTTGCTTTTAACTTTTTACTTCTACTTTTAAGTTTATTGGTAAACTCCTAGGTTAAATTCCAAAAGATCTCTAAATTATAAAGCATGGGCATATAGTGTAGAAAATCAGGGAAATGGCTTTTTAAGACAAACAAAACATCATCAATGTAAACAAAACACTACAATGTTTACTAATACTACAAGCTGTTTCGTTCCAAAATAAAGAATAGAATTTCCAAAATGGACTACTGTGAATCATCTTAGTTCAACCACTATTCAAGATTAACTCGTCCTTCTATTCCATGTTCACACTAGAACCTGGTGATATCCCAGACCTAACACCTCAAAATGAATCAAAATAAAGGCATGAAACTGTTAATTATCCAAACAACAGAAGCTTTTGTTTGAACCAATACACAACTACATATTGTACATAGTAGTTGCTAAGCTCCCTTCAACAGGCACTAACCCAATGATGTAATCACCAACCATGTAAGTACGATGAATGAATAAACAAACATAAGTATGTAAGCAGGTTTGTATACGAGAATCACGAGGATCCAGTATCGTAAGATGCGCAGGAGTCACGACTTTTCGTTATTTATTACTGTAAGTATATAATGTGGCCTAGGGTTTGAACCCTGCAGCTGCTGATGACAAGATAGAAGGTTATATTATATCTCAAGTTTTCAAGTGGAGAGCCTAACCTTTTTTTCAAAATGATGATACGGTAGTAAGAGTACAAAGTATTGAAGTTAAGGAGTAGTCAATAGATCAGCCATGTCTGTATAGTAGCCAACATATTGAATTACCACAAACTGTCAAATTTCTCCAAATGATTTTAATCCATAAAATGTTGACAGTCAAGTTCGAAATCGACTGAGAAAATTTGACAGTTTGTAGTAACTTGATGCGCTGGCGACTGTACTTAATAGACTACTGAAAATGCTGCTGTGACGAACTGAAAACAACATGCCAATTAAAAAACCGTGAAAGACGATTTTTCATGTATTCATAACTGTATCGAATTGCAATTTAGCTAACTCTACTTCGTTTACCAGATACTTTTAAAAGCTGCCTCATTGCATTTTCACACTATACATCATTGTTGCAATAACTCCTGCAATCCTTACTAAATCTGTATCGCAACTACTAGAAGATATCAATCAACGTATGAATAACTGGAGCCTACTATCGATATAAACCTAGCTTACCTAACATTAGGTTTCATTTAACGGCTGTTAGTTTGAGCATAAAAGTGAAGGGCACTAGGTACATGCTGACAGTCTCATGTGTGATTAAAATTTTAATGCAATGCGGGTCATTGCTATTCTATTATATTTTTTAGTTTAATTAGGTCATCTGTAACCATGAGAAAATATAAGCTAAGCTGAGCTTTAAACGCAAAATTCAAGTATCCGTTATACTCAATTTTTAACCTAACCTCCACAGATAAATGCTGAATTTCAAAAAGTACTTTCAGTGTACCTGTAAAAATCCGGAGTCCTGGAAAAATAGATAGAATTTACACCATAAAAATTACAGGAATGATAATATCAAAAGGTTGTCTTGACAGATGGCTTTAAGCCATCTGTCAAGACAACCTTTTGATACATTACAGGAATTGAACTACTCTGTGAAGTCCCCAGGAATCTTAATCTTAATCCACAACATTTTACTTCGAGTGTTTTAAGCTGATCGTTGTCTTAAAGTCAGTCAATCAACCAGGCACTCATGAAACTCTTATATTTAGTAGCTAGATCGATTACTACGAAATAATCGTTTGTGCTACTGCCGCTTCACGAGAATTCTGTTCTACGCCTGAAGGCAACACTATTACAGATTTACTTTGCGACGTTGTTTACTTTCAAATTTTAGCTTTAGCAGTCCTGAGTTTGAATACATTTTCTATAATTACTGCTATTCTGAAGGGCATAACCAATTAAACACGGCTGTCAAATATATTGAAAGATGATTGACTGTTAAATGTTCTGTCAAACATTCACAACGTCAGATTTGACAGTAGATAAGCCAATCAGAGACTTTATCAGCTCATTAGAAACTCAATAAGTCTTCGCATGCGTAAAGGCTACAGATTTAATTTCCGAATCATTGAGAAATAATGTAATAAGTGACTGTGACTGTGGATTCGACTGTAAGCTATGAATAAGTCAGATAGGTGACAATGAGTATATTTGAATGAATTCAAAGTCTTTGCACGGTGGCTTTTGAATAAAGTTGGTGCTCTTGGTAAACATTTGTAAAATGGATTGAAAAAACGAGATGGCGGCGCTAGTCTAGATTTTTGGCCGCGCCAAAAGATCCTTGTCCAGTTCTACATTCCATTGCAGACGGGTGATAGTTTGGGCACATACATAATACTGTTGCCTAACAATAAATGAGAATATATACGTTTTTAATGTTGAAAATTGCAATGTTTAATGCACTTTGAAAGGATAATAATAAATCACTTCGTTTATGCACTGATAAATATGCAGTTTAGTTTTAGTAATAGTTTTAATTTAGACATCCAGTTGTTTGTAAAATGATTTACACATTATGTTTTTGCAATTTACGTTTTCTTTCTTAATTCTTAATTTCTTGTAAGTAACCATTTTTCGATGTTATTTTTGGTGTGTACTTATGTGTTTCCAATAAAGACTTTTTTTCTGTGTTTCCACTTATATTTTTTGTACCTTCGATGCGCAATTTCTAATGAAATGTCCACACTACAATGTATTTATTTTGACACGCCACTGAGAAAATCTTTTGACTATGAGAGTCAATTGTCTTTCAATAATAGACAACTATTGTTCTGAACACGATAAAAACTAGCACAATGCAGGTTTAAAAGGTGTCGATAAAAAAGTACCTAGGTAAAAAGATTTGAGAAAAGTATTCGCGGTTTCTAGGAACTTTGTTCACTTAATGAAAATAGATTTGTTACAAAAAGCGCGGAAGTCATTCAATTATACCAGAATAAGTAGTTGAACAAACTTAGAACTGACAGTCAATATAATGTTTTAAGAACATTATCTATTATAGTTCGCAGACGCAGTATTTTTTTAATTCGACGCACGCAGTGACAAATCGTTCAATTATTTTTCATTGTAAAAGAAGTTTTCAACTTCTGTCAATATCTGTACACCACAATGGTTTTTAAAAATGTTTTTCAAGTACCTACTTATAGATGCCAACCTTCTTACTTAAACTAAAAATAATATTTAAATAAGCACTTACCTGTGAATTCCAGTCTTGATTGAGCACAAACACGATAAAAAAAGTATAAATTTGTGATAATTTACGTTAAAATAAAGATATTGTGACGACTTTGTAGATATAAGGGGTGCGAGCACAATAAATGTTCAACGATATTGTTACAACTAAAATAACATAAGAAATAAATTCTAATACTTTATTACAAACCTTTTTCTTTGAATGTTACAATCTTTCATTCACATTATTACAAAAAATCCCAATCCTGACCATCCATATGTACATTTAATGGTAACGATTAATAATTATTAATATAATACCTTTAAATAAGTGTAATCTAATCATAACCTATGACATTTTGTAAAGTGAAAGTCTCTTCTACCAAAACGAACTAATAAATACAATTATTTGGTACAATAAAACTTTCATTAAAACCTAGAATATTATTAAAGCTATTAAAATCTCTAAGAAATATGACTATAATGATGTTGTGTACCTATATATACAAGTTTTCCCATCAGTATAAAAGAGTATTTTCAAAATTATCATGTTAAAATATTACGTCTTGAAAAATCAACGAATGACAATTTTAAAACTTTGCATTTTTATAACGGTCATATTTTCGGATTCAGACGGAACGTGTTTGCATTACTAAAAACCAATTAAACAAATAATATCAGTCGTTCACGTTATTATGGCCAGAGAAACCGGATCCTACCAGTGGGAGCCGCATAAATCTAGTAAGAACTAGATACAGCCAGACTTTTAAGTATCTCCGGTGACGGGAGGCGCTGTTGTTTTTCTTGGGAAGAAGGCTGGTCTAAAGTTGGGTCTGATTGGTTTGAAGTAGATTTTTCTTTCTGTTGTTGTCTTTGGACTTTCTGTCGTGAACGTTTTAGCTGTAGTGAAGGTCTTAATAACTACTTTGGAGGAATTGGTTTTCTTCTTAAGATCTACTGGGACATTTTGAACTCTGCTTGCACTGAAACGGGATTTAGACGGACTAAAACTGGTTTTGTTTGCTTTCTGGTTTAAATTCGATGCTACAGTCGCGTTTATTTTTTTAACTGTTCTGGGAGCTACGCTTGGTCTAGTAAAGTTTGAGGATTTTATGATTGGTCTTCTGGGGAATCCAAATTTGGCCCGTTTGGCGTCTATTTTCACTGTTGATGTTTCTTCAGGTACTGTTTCTGTAGTTGAAGGTACTTCTGTTGAAATAGTTGCTAGGAATTCTGTGGTAGCTTGTGTTGTAGATAGCATATCTATGATCGGACTTGAACTTGACGGACTTTCCGTTGTTGTGGTAGTTGTTTGTGTAGTCGAGGAAATAGTGGTGGGTGTCGTAGAAGAGGGAGAAACAATTGAACTTTCAGTTTGCGGAAACACAGAGATATTGATTATCGGATTTTTAAGTGTAGCCACTTCAACAGCAGAACCTCCGTTAAATTCTTGGCCTTTAGCAAAAGTAAGAATGCTACGTCCTGACTCAGGTTTCAAGGCGGTTATTTTAACAATGTTAGCTTCGTCTTCTTGGCTAGGTAGTGATGCAGAATATACCACAAAAGGTTGATTTTTATCATCAATTACTTTACGTGCCATTAGCGGGTTCTCAGTTTTGAACAATCCTTCTAAAGGTAAAGTGGATGGGTTAGTCAGCATTGAACGTGGTGTTACTATTTCGAAACTTTTGGCTGCTCTTACTTTTTCATTTTCGTATGCTGCGGGAACGAATTGCCAGGAAGCGAACAGTGGTCCGTCATGTTCCTCATCAGTTTTGTTTTCTTCATTTACGTAAGATAAGAAGTCGTCGTTGGGTAGATGTTCCACATGATCTTTGTTTTCATCGGCTTTCGAATCAGATACTTGTTTTATATGCCTGTAGGCTTCGTTAACACTCTCCGACGCAACTAAATTTTCTCTAGGTGCGTCAGGGAAAGTTTCAACTAAAGCTCTCGCATTTCTTGCCTCGTCTATACGTATAAGATTTTCAGGTGGGTGCTCAACTGGATATATGTGACCGTATTTAGTCAAATAAATTGGAATGTCATCTTCGACTATTTTGATAAGACTAAATCTACTGACTTCACCAATTTTATCGATGACTGGTTTCTTTTCAACCATAATTTTGCCTTCTTCAATGTGAGTGGTTTCATTATTTTTGTTTATGTGGTGCTTATCTAATTTTGAGTTTACTTCAACAACTCTTGAGATGGAGAATAACTTGTCGAACTGTGTCTTTATGATCGGGGGTGGTGGCGGAGATGACTCAGTTGTAGTAGTTGTGGGGATAGTCGTAAGTACCGGTTCAGTTGTTGTTTCCGTATTAGGTACCGTGTACACAACAGTATTTTGTACGATTGTCGTTTTGATTTCAGCTTCAGTCTGTGAACTTATAGTAATATCTTGTGTTGTAGGATAGTTTGTGGTACCTTCTGTACTCTCTAAGTAATCATCAGTACTATTGTCTACTTCCATTTGGTATGTTGCTGTTTCCAGTTCATCAGTATTTGTTGTAGATGCATCCTCAGACGTCGTGAGTTCTTTACCGTCAGTCGTAGAAGTTACTGTAAGATAATCATCATCAAATGATGTAGTGGTTTCACCATTAGTAACTGCAGTGGTCGTAGTTGTCATATCATTTGATTCCTTCTCATCTGCTTGTGTTCGATTTCTAGTACCTTTAGGTCTAGGGGCAGCCACTGGGGAATTGTAACCTGGTGGGAAGTTTTGCACTCGTGTCTTACCATCAACAGCTGGTTTGTTGCTAAATCTAGTAATTATTCCAGTTCTGTTTTGAGAACTTGGGAATCTTTTCGGAAGTTCTGTTGTAGAAGTAGAAGTTCTGAATGTGTTTGAGTTTACAACCCGGGGTCTAAAACCAGGTCTTCTTGTTGTGAGGGAAGACTTCGTTGGTGTTTCATCCTCGTCAACTGCCTCCTCATCATAATGCCCCTCTTCTTCTTCATCTAACAACTCCTCAGAATTTGCAGCTTCTTCGCCTTCTTCTTCAGAGTCAGGTTTCCTTGTGAAAAGTTGGTTTGTTGGTACAAAAACGACCGGATTATTTGATTCTGGATCTTCTCCAAGAAGTTCCTCGTCATTATATTCTTCATCATCTTCGAATTTTTGGGTGGTTCTGGGAGTAAAAGGCTTCCTAGTAAATAGTTTAGAAGAGAATGGTCTTCTAGTACTTCCAGATGGTCTAAACAGTGGTCTGTCTGCAGTCGCAGGACTTGTGTAAACGCCAGGATTGTATTTCCGGCTAAACACTTTAGTGGTAGACGGCACTGAAGATTCCGTGGACGGTGTGTATAACTTCTTACGTGGCCTGTAAGGTACCCTAGTTCTGCTTGTTGATGTGGTCGATATAGTAGTGCTAACAGTTGTAGTTTCTGTTTGAGACTCATCGGTTTCAGTAACAGTTGATTCAGTTCCAGTGGTGTTTTTATTTTCTGAAATATCCACAGAATTTCCTTCAGATATAACTGTCACCTCGTGTTTTTCTTCTGTTTCAGGTTTTGAGTCTGTTTCAACTTTAACTTCGCCTTCAGACTGATCAGAATTTTCCTTGTTTTCTCCTGTAGTCTTAGAATCACTGTCAGTAACAGCAGATTTAGCTTCTGTAACCGTTTCTTGATTGTTTTCTGTATTCTGAAAATCTTCGATCTTAGATTCAATGTAAGCAGCTACCGTTGTTTGTTCGACTGTCTGCTCTACAGATTTTCCTACTTCCTTTTCTATGACCTTTTCTGTAGCCTCTTTCTTAGTATCAACGTTTTCACTCTGTAATTCCACCTTTATATTCTTTTCTCTGTAAAATTCAGTTACTTCTTCAATTATTGGTTCGGTTACAATTTCAGTAGTTGTAGTAGTGGGTCGAGTTTTTTCTCCGTAGTTTAATTCTTCAGTAGTTGTGCTTCTGTAAGTGTTCAGAGGGCCAACAGACTTGGCTGTAAGTTCGGCGTCATCTTCAGCAACCTTCAGTTTCTTGCGAATAATTTTGCGAATCCTCTGAGGCCCAGGTGCGGTAGCTACTTCAGTGGTAAAAACTGGTTCTGGAGCTGCAGTTGTAGAGGTTGGCCTACGTCTGATAATTCTGAACCTCTTTTTACCAGAATCATCAATAGGAACTGATTCAGTTGGAACGTTGACACTATCGGCTCCACTCGGGGTTCTGAATTTCTTAATAATAACTCTACGTTTAGGTGCTTCTTCAGTTACTTCGCTATCTTCGTCGTCTTCGTGCTCTTTCTCTTCTCTAGCACTTTCCGAAAGTAAAATATCATCAACTCTAACTTCTGGTTCATCGTCATCATCATCATCATCATTGGACAAGGTTTGCTGTGTAGTTGATTGACGAGACGGGAATGGTAACTTTCTAGCTATGATTCTTGGTGGAATGGTGGATGTTGGTCTGGTTCTACCAAAAGGCAGACGAGGTGCAATTCGTTGCGGGGTTGTAGTTTCTTCAGGTGCTTCAGTATTTTCATCATCCTCTGCGTCAGGTGAAGCAGTTGTAGCTGACGACCGTGTAAAAGGTCGTGGAGTGAATCTTGCAAAAGTTGGTCTTCTCTGAGCAAAAGAAACAGAAGTAGGTTGAGCAGTGGACTCTGTTGTAGTACTTATTGTGAAGCGGCTTCGTCCACGCGGGAGAAGGTTTGGTCGACTAGACTCTACGGTAGCAGCAGAACCTTCACTATCAGGTATCGCATCTGATGCAGTGCTAGCAAGGGGCCTACGAAAACGTCTGCCAGCTCTAGTACTAAAGCTAGAAACTTGTCTTGGAACAAATTGTGGTTCCACATCAACCGGAGTCAAAGAAATTACATCATCAGGGTTTAAAACTTGGGGTTTGAACGATCCCCTCGACACAGGAGAAGCAGCGGCGGGAATAGAGTCGTCACTTCGAGCAGTTTGTGATGCTTGGAACCTACTTCTAAACCTCCTACCGACCGGGCCGGTTTCCCTAGGTATCGCTTCATCTACTTCGCGACTATCCGGAGTAGTGGATCTAATTTTACGAGAGACTTCAACGGAATCGTCTGAATCAGAAGATATTTCGTTAGGCCTTGACAAAGGTCGCCGACGCCTTACAAAAGCATAATTCCTGGGACTCACCTGGGTGGTGCTTGATGGGGCTGCTGTACTGGGAGATGGGGTGGTGGAGCCTCGTCGTCTGATCAGAGTTCGTCGAGTGGGGATACTTGGAGGTGCTGGAGTCGTCGTAGTGGTTGTAGTTGTGGTTGGGGTCGTTGTTTCGACTACAGTAGTCGGAACTGGCGCTTCAGTCTCGGGAGTTTCGATTTCGTCGGAGCTCGGGGAGTTAAGTAAGGAGGATATTTGGACAGAAAGGACAGTAGTAGGGTCAGGACTACTGGTTTCTTCAATAGCGACGGTAGTGGAACGTACTCTGAGTACGGGGGCTTCAGAGCTAGTCTCTTCAACGGGACGGGAGGTAGAGCGAGATCGTACGATAGAAGTATACTGGGGTTGTGTTGATATTTCTCTTTCTAATGCCGTTTCTTGGAGTTCTACTTCTTCTTCTGAATTTTGGTATCTGGAAAAAAGACAAGAGTATTTCTAAGGTCAAGAAAAAAGATTTTTTTATTACAAAATTTTATTTTCCAAAAACAATTACTACATTACATTGTAATTTTTCTTGTAAAATAATACTTACTGCACAGTGGTGGTCTCCACAGTGGTAGGTCGCTGTCTCCTGATAGTGACGTATTCAGGCTGATTTTCTCGCCTTGCGCTCAGGATGTCCAGCGAGTTTGGTGTGTCCGATACCGACACGAAAGGCTCTGAGCGTTCGAACAGAGCATTCCTGTAAAACAAATAGTATTAGCCCACTGCAACTGGTGTCCATTATGTTTTCTAAGATGAAGAATGAAGACCTACTAGCCTGAGCCATAAGGATCCACCACATTTTATCGGTTATTTACTTGGTCAACATGGAGTAATTGTTCAAAACGGCTCTTGTTTTTTAAAACCGGCTAACACTGTAGGATCTAATCATGTTCTGAATCCACCAATCTGTATTAATATAACCATCGACACGAGCTGTATCTATAACTATATAAACCCACCTTGAAGCAGTATCATCAGCAGTATCCGAAGTTGTAGGTCTCGCTCTACGAATATTTACATACTGCAGCGGCTTGGCAGTTGTACCGACCCTGGACTCTGTTTCTACAGACTTAGCTCTGAGGATCTGTTGTACTTCCTCTTCTTCAGATTCGTCTTCATCCTCTTCGCTTTCCGGAGTTGCTTCAGTTGGTTTGGAACCACGTTGACGGTTGATCGTGGTGTACCTGGATGATAGTATAGTTTATGAGTATGAAGAAGTAAAACAAAATATGAGCGGTTCATTGTCTTAGTAAACCAGCGGCGGTAAGCAAGTGGAGTAAAGCACTTACTGTGGTCGGTCCTTTCTTATCAGCTTGTCCTTATCACTTGATGGTTCTATTCCAGCATTTTGTGGTCCTCGCCGAGTGTTCTGTCCAGAACTTTCAAGGATGCTGTTAGGTCCAGTGTATCTGAAGAAGACATTATTTTATTACTTTCTTTCTTATCATGGGAGTTCTTAATATTCAACAAAATAAAACTACACTTCTGTATCGTCATCAGCCTACAGCAGTCCATGGTTGGATATCTCTTCAATTGAACGACCATCAGCTCGATTCTTCTACACTTATTTCTATTGTTTCATTCTTAAAACGAGTACCTGTTCTGCCCGCGTGTCCTCTCCAACACTTTCTGGTACAGCTTCTTCTTGTAAGGTGATGGTGTGGTAGTGATGCCGCCGTCTGTGCTAGCCTGCTGGTTTTCGCCGAAATGGAGCTGTTTCTCTAACTGTTCGATACCACCTGTGAAATTAAACGGTTTTATTACATGATTAAATCGTGTTTCTGCTATATTTCTTGTTAACAAGTAGTGACGAACGACTGTCTGAAAATGTATTGGCAGTATAGGGACACATGTAACTTAGAATCCCTACTACAGAACCTGATCAGATAGATCAGTACCCTTAAGTGCGGCCTTATCTAAAGCCGTACACGGCGCAATAAACCGTAAATTAATATTATAATAATAATTAGAAAAAAGACAGAGAAAGCAGAGAAAGATAAACAGTTCAAGTATCTAGATCTGGCTCGCGAGGTTGTCGACATGTGGGACGTGAGTACAGCAGTCATTGTGACGATAGTCGTGTCGGCCAATGGCTTAATAGCCAAGAGCCACATCCATCATCCCCTCGACTAACATCTGAGGAGGCTCTCGCTTGGCAGCTGGATCAAGGGCTTGATTCAGAAAGCAGTACTTCTGCACACGACGCGTATTGTTAGGAGGTTCCTCTTTCAATAGCCCTGACCACTGGTAGCACGGGCCCTGTTCCCAATGCTGGTGGGCTACTATTTTTTATATGTTTTTTTTATGTTGTTTTATATTTAAATATTTAAAAATGTGAATGAATATGTATACAGGGTGTAAACAGACTCTTCACGAAGCCGTCAACCAAGCATTATGTACATCAAACTAAGTAACTTTACGCAAAAATTTGTGCTGGGAAACGACTTTTTTTTTGGGCTGAAAAATCACGTTTTGCGGCAGGACTCAATGTAACGCACTCAAAACATTGTGCTGATGGATGGATTGAATAGTAAGCTAGTCGTGGAGGAGTTTAAAGTAAAAATCTTAAATTAAAAACATGTATTTAAAAAAAAAGGGTGTGTGTGTACTTATGTACACGCGTTAGAAGTTATACTTATTTGGCGTCTGAAGAAAAATTAAAAAAAAACAAAACTGCAGTAAATATCGAAGAAAAATGTTAAAATCAATCAAAACAGTATAGGTATACAGTAAGTACTGTATATTCAGTTTCCTTACTTATAAGTTAAGTTAGTCATTTAAAAAAATATATATTACTAGCTGTCTCTCGCAACTTCGTCTGCGTCAAACCTAGATAACGACAGCAGCGCCATCTGTCGGGCTGATTTGTGAATCTAAACCATCCAGGGTGTCACCCAAAGGCATACAAAAAAAATCATTCAAATCGGTCCAGCCGTTTCGGAGGAGTTCAGTGACATATACACGCACAGTAGAATTATATATATAAAGATTAATTATATTCTGCAGCCAACTTCATCATGTTGTTTTTTTGGGACATCGTGCGCGCGCAGGTCATGAATTCACTCTCATCCAAACGCGCCAAAAGAAGTATAACTTCAAAAACTTGTGAAAAAGTTGGAACTTCGACCCCCAATATCTCCGTACCTAGAAGGTTCCCAGGTATGGTCTAGAACAAAAAAATGATCGCAATGACGGGAAAACAAGTGCCTTACAGCTTCTTTAAGAGTCTGATTACACCCTTTATAGATAAATAAAGGAAATAATAATTATACTACCATCCTGGGTTCTACTAAAGTAAATATATAAGCAAAAGCAACAGAACAAGGTTGCGATAGAAAAAAATAACTTTAATTTATACTTCGTGTCGTTTTGAAAGAGATCGGTTAATGTCACGATGGGTGTATTTGTAATGCGAAGATTTAAAAGTGTTGTTACTCACCGACTTTCTTGATCAGATCAATCAGTTCCTTGATAACTCTGGGATCCTCTGCATCTTCATCGGTTGGCTCCTCACGAGATTCGTCTTCGTATTCCTCTTCCTAAACCAATTAGAAAACAATCATTTTACATTAAAGCTGACTTGATCCGTCGAAAGAGGAACATAAACATAGCTACAAGGCTCTTCTGTTATCCAAGGCGCTTGAATAACATTTGGCAATCGTGAAATCGTTAGTTCTGATTTCGTCAAAAGCCAAAGACCCCTCTATAACTATAGTGTTTTGTTCGTTGTGATTTCAAAAAACATGTGTGCAATTCACACGTAGTAGAAGTGAAACCTTCAATAATTTTGGCTTCAAGATAAACACTGTATAAAGCTTCCTAACTCATTTTCTTCCATTTTAAATCTTATGAATTTATGTGTATGTCTCTTTTTACTGTCGCTTTTTCGTTTTATCGACTTTCAAATTACAACGATGCTAAAGAAGTTTTCACTTCAAAAAGTATTTGTTCTTAGTTCACAGCACATATTATTCTTTACTATTGAGTGAGATAACATAACATCACACCTGGAGCCCTGACAGGTTAGGCCGAGCTAATACGTTTCGACGGTTATGTTAAACTCCCATGTAATAGGGGGCCAGCCTATTGTCATCAACCGGGCACAAATCCAGACTCCGAAGCTACTACTGAGATCGAAACTTTATAATATTTTACCCGACCTGGGAATCGAACCCAGGACCACTTGCTCAGCAATCACGCTTGCGTCCACTCGATTAAGATCAAAAGGGCATACAGTTTTGACCAATGTAGGGTTAACATCACCATTTACCTCAGGCTCAGGAGTAGTCGACGAAGTAGTCCTGAACAGCGAAGAGCTCTTGGTGCTCAGTCTGATGGGTTTCCTAGTGGTGGTCGTGGTGGTGGTGGTGGTGGTGCTGGTGGTGACGGCCTTGGTGGTGGGGGCGCGCGTTGCGGGAGCATTGGTGGGGGGGTCCTTCACCTTGCACAGCACGTTGCGGGCGAAGTCGCACGAGTCAGCTGCCTTGTTGAAGAAGAGACCTGGGGGTGAATAGGAGAGTAAAATTATTTGTATATTGTATTACAAATGTGAGTGATAAGTACAGGATTTATGACGATATACTATATTAAAAGTCAAGTGATTTAAGTACCAAAAGTAAAACAAGATTAGTACACGATGTAAGGGACATTGCCACAAGTAAGGACAATATTCGAAGGATATTAAAACAAATAATGTTTTTCATTTCAAAAATGTCAAAGCCACGAAAAACTGAACGTGGTATATAGAAATCTGGTTAAATTAGACACTTAAATGTAAAAAAACATTACCTATTTGATGATAAATTGCCGAACTAGAAACTAAGGATGGACTTACCAGAAGGACAAGTGAACTGATGAGCCACAATTCCAAGGTTGGAAGGTCCGGAGTCGAGACACCAGAAGTACTTCTTGCAGTCGCGGGGGTGAGAGTAGAATCCTTCGTCAACACATTTGAAGTCTGGAAGAAAAACAATAACATCAGAAACATTATGATAATCTTTACTATCGATATTACATTTCGCAAAGATCATTTATATGAGGTTGCTTAGACATATAATAGGTCTTTACCTATGAAATTGGAGATTTGTATGAAAATTTTAAAATATAAAAATTTAGTTATTTTTTTTATTTTAGCTAATCAAAGTACTGGTCCAAATTATCTATACAATTTTGCCATTTTGATGGCAGTTTGTTTATGCCTTTACTGTACAAGTCTGCCGGACGGGAGGCGATGAAGTCAGCGAAAGGATTTTATATTGCCACTCGGGTGTTGAATTTTTTCCCACTTAAAAAATTGTCTAAATTTTGAAAAAAGTACGGGTACGTTGGGTGACGGAGAGTTTCCAGCTGTAATCCTTGTAGCTTAGCGATGGTCTGTCGTTAAGTGTGAGCTCGCGCGTTGTCGTGGAGTAGCAATGAGAAAGAGCGATTGACCAGTCACGGTTGCTTCTCCATCATTGTTTGCAATTCTTAGCAATTGACATCTGCCGTCACTGTTGTGCCATTCGGTAAGAGCTGTGATGTAGAAGTCCCGGCACTGGTCCACCAGACAGTCACCATGATCTTCCTATGGGTAATCTTTTTTTAGCGCACTGATTAGGCTCTACCCGGGTCCACCCACTGAGACGAACGCTTACGATTGTCGTACAGGATCCACTTTTCATCGCAAGTAACAATTCGATTTCAAATTCCCTCGTTTTCATGCCGATTCAGTAGTGCTATGCATGCTTCGACGCGTAAGTCTCGCTGTTGTTCGATTAGTTCGTGTGGCACCCACTTATCTAGTTTTTTTTTCTTTCCGATTTGACGCAAGTGCTTCAATGTTGTTTTGACACTAACTCCAAGGCCCACAGCAGGCTCAGCCGTAGATTGAGTTGGATCCGCTTCCACTATCGCATTCAATTCGTCGTTGTCGACAATGGTTACCAGCCGACCGCAACTACTTCTTCAACTCAAAATTTCCAGATTTAAAACGATTGAACCAATAATGGACCGTGTTTCTGCAAGTAGTCTTAGGCCCGTACACGTCTTTAATGTTTCGTGTTGTTTGCGCAGCGGTATTTCCACGTAGGAACACATATTCAAAATCTGTACGAATTCTCAGTTTACCCTTGGCGCTAAAAACTACCATAATTTTACAAAAACCAAACACTATCTAAAAACAAATGACTGAATTTGAAATTATAAGAACACGGTTTTCGAATAAAATTTATTTGAATTCCGAATTGCGCGCCAATCCACAGATAATTAAATCTGAAAATGCTGGTTATAAAATCTCCAATTACATAGGTAAGAGCTAATAGTAGAGCAGAAGAATTAAACTACAATCAAACAGTTTTAAGTTTTTCACGGTTTGTACACGTTTATATAATATATCTACACGTTTATACACGGTTTATACAGTGTTTTCACGATTTACACTTATACTCTCACTTACGGGATTTCTTCCGTTCCGTCTTCCGTTGCGCCATGATGATGTTGAGTCATCCCGTGATCACAATTATTATGGACTAGCTGATGCCCGCGGCTTCGCCCGCGTAGATGTCGGTTATCGCGACCAAAAGTAATCATGAAATTTTGATCCCGTTCCCGCAACAAAAATTTGATAAATTATATACTAAAACCTTTCTCGAGAACCACTCTATCCATTGGTGAAAACAGCATAAAAATCGGTGCAGTAGTTCTTGAGATCGCGAATAGACAGACAGACGCGGCGGAGGACTTTGTTTTATAATATGTAGTGATAGTGATTATCACGGAAAATATCATGTTAGTGACAGTATAAGTGTTGAAACTACAATCATTCAAAATCACAGTTTCTTCGAGACCAGAAATCAAACTAACTATTGTATTTTCTGATTCAAGCTCAATGGGACGGACCAATGTCCAAAGTCTCTGATAGTTAGGCATATCCTAACTATGAAAAGATCAAAGAAGAACCAACACATACCTGATCCAGGATCCGGGGTGGTGGGTGGTTCCGGGGTGATGATGTTCCAGGCGGGAGTAGTGCTAGTGATGCTGGTGCTGGATTTGCGTCTGCTGCTCCTGTTAAAATATTAAATACAGTTAAAAACATCACGAAATCCCTTGCCACTTATAAACGCTATGATGTTACCATCCTTAGTATTTTCTCATAGAAATGCCTCCTCAACGAATATTTCTGAAGGGACTAATGCCTGATTCAGGTAGACGTCAGGCGAGGGGAGCAGAAACTTTTTTTATTTTTTCGTGTGTGAAATCATCAAATGACTTCTCCCGCTCTGGGCAGAGCTGAAGGGAGTGTCAGACTTGTACTGACCCATCCATGTTCCTCCCTTGCCCTTTGTGTTCCAGGGCCGCGGTATCTCTTTCGAACAGCCCGCAGCCCTGGCAGGCATCGGCCCTTACGGGCCCCTCCCTGTTTGCTGAGATCTCTTTGAGGCGCGCGTGGAACACGAACGCGCCGTCAACACGGCGGAGCAGAACCTTTACTTTTTGTAATAGTAGGTACAATAAGGGTTAGCATATCAACTTACTTGGATGCTGGCTCAGGTGTGATGGTAGTAGTAGTGGTGGAGCTCCTCGGCCTGCTCTTCCTCCTGGTGCTGGTCTGCACCTTCCCCCTAACGTTGGTAGATCTGTTGGAGAAGAGACCTTTGCTATTTATAAGGATACATTACTGTTTCTACATGGAGTTACAAAGAAGTTTCTTCGGGAAATAGAGAAATCTGTATAAGTTCCAGATATGAAAAAACGTACGAAACGTAGCAAGGAAAACGAAAGATAAATAGATTCTAGAGATATTCGGTGCGATGTCGAAAATTAAGAAAGGGATCTGTCAGTTTGTCCTCATAGAGCTGAAATTATAACTAGTCACAATACCGGCGCGATACTTGTGCTTATCATCTGCGTAGCCTTTTCCCAACTATGTTGGGGTCGGCTTCCAGTCTAACCGATGCAGTTAAAATACCAGTATTTTACATGGAGCGACTGCCTATCTGACCTCCACAACCCAGTTAATACTGGGTAATACGATACCTCTTGGTTAGACTGGTTGTCAGACTTTTGGGCCACTGACTACCTGTAACGACTGTCAAAGATTTACAAATGACAGCCAGGACCAACGGCTTAACGTGCTTTCCGCGGCACGGAGGAAACTCGGTATGTAATGGGTGGTCACTCATCCACAGACCAACCTAGGCAAGCACGGCTTAACCTAAAGATTGACCCGAGCGGCTGTTATTATTTGGCCACGAGCTCCTCCGCGCGATACTTGTGCTACCGCGTGCTTAATTGCCGGCAAACTGCAATAGTTTTGAAAGCTACGAGTGCCAATTTAATGCAAGTGCTTACCCAAGTTTAGCGAAGTAGGATTCCTTGGCAGCTTCAATGAGTGGGTAGGGCTTGCCGTGACACGCGCCACGAAAGTCATCGTTGTCGATAGACCAGAACATAATACCTGGAATAGAAAATATTTTAGGTTTTAGCACAGCAGTGCAACATAATAAGTAACTAAAATTTACAATTTTAGCATCTAAGTTGATGATTATCCGAGTTTGTTTAAGTAAAAAAGTTCAAAATCTGTATTCACATAAACATATCAAATGCAAACCAGTTAGTTTATTAATCTCGTTTGTGGTCCATTGTGATGTTAGCAATTACAAATAAAAGCTGGTATGCCAATGGCACCACGAAAAGCACATTTAAGAGAGTTCAACAAGTTCAAAAAGTAGATAGTTGTGCCTGCCTCGTTGGTCGAGTGGGCGCAAGCGCGACTGCTGAGCATGAGGTCCTGGGTTCGATTCTCACGTCGGGCAAAGTGAATAGCACTTTGCCCGACCTGGGTTTTTCCATCAGGAATTTCTCAGCAGCAGCCATGGAATATGGATTTGTACCCGGTTGATGGCAATAGGCTCGCCTTCTACTACATGGGACTTAAACATAACTGGCGAAATGTGGGTGAACTATTAGGTACACTTCTACCTAATCCTACGGAAATAACAGGCGTGATGTTATGTTATGTTATGTAAGGTCTACTGACCTCCAAGTCCATTCTCAGCGACATATTCCGCCTTCTTCCTCACAATATCCACGTCATCGTAGCCGACCCACTGGTTGCCCTTGAAGGCAACTGGACCCATCGCTTCGGGGTTGGGGTGCATCACCGTCCACTCTTCTTCATCTTCCTCCTCGTCGGAATATTCCTCAGAATCTTCTTCGGATGCCTGTCGGCGCTTCTTCGTTTTTGGTTTTAGGGATTCGCAGATCTGGAAGATGTTTTTGAATTAAAAGTTTTTGCTAAAGGATTGTCAACAAAACAAATGATTTCGGTTTTTTTTTTGCCGGCATTTTGGGCAGGTCTACAGTCCGAATGAAAAATCTAAAGAGCTATGCTGATTGACATTGCAAGATAGAATTGTAGTGACGAATTGAATACCATAACGAGACCACAATCTATTGATTAGAATGTCGTTCCACGTCAAGTGGTTGATGTGTTGTTTGTCTTGAATCGATCAGCCCGGTTAATCAATATTGAAACTTGTTTAGTCGCAAAAAAATTGGTGAAGACGATGCCATGGTCTGATAAGTTGATGGCTCTTTACTGCCATAAATGAACCTTGGCCTTAACTGCCATAAATGAACTATTTCATATCAGATGAATAAAGAACTCAAAAACGGTGAAGGAAAACATCGTGAGGAAATCGGCATGTCCTAGAACCAAAAATTTGAAGACATGTGACATCTACCAATCCGCACTGGGCCCGCGTGGTAGATTATAGCCCATTCCCTCTCATAGAGACGAGGCCTGTGTCCCAACAGTGGTAACATTATAGGCTAATGATGATGATGAAAGTCCTGTTTCTTACCTCATAATAAGCCAAGTATCCCTTCTCCCTGGTAGCATCCCCCTGTTCCCCGGGACCGTCAGCTGGTGAGCCGATCTCCACGGCATCAGGGTTGAACAGAGTGTAGGAGCGTCCGTACGTCGGTATACCCAGCACCAGCTTGGATGGGTCAGCACCGCTCTCGATGTAGAACTTGATCGTGTAGTCCTGGAACAAGAGAAGAATATAGGATCTAGTGAAAAAGGAGGACTATACACAGTTGGAGAATGTATAAAATACGTTTGTTAACCTTACCAGTAAGTCACACGACGGGGTGGTCCTTAAGCGTATCCCAGTATATGAGTCCAAACTAGTAACGTCTCAGGGGTGAATGAAACGAAATATGTGCCAAAACTAAATTTTACATTTGCCCCTTTTTTGAATCAGGGCCTTAGAGACCGATGACCATAACGAAGAAGCAAGTCACTATCTGAGAACCTATTAAATAATGAGTTCTTGAATTATCATCTCATGTCAAGTTATTGATAGACTGGCTTTTGTAATTTTAGTGAAAGACGCAAGGAAAACATGTAAACGTAATCAACCTCAGATTTTTGACAGCGGATTTATTTATCAGGCTTTCAGATACCGGTCTTTGATTCGTAACAGGGCTTACACATTGTAATACCGTTGACCTTGGTACCACATTGTATGGCTACCGGTCTTTTAAGGTCAAATCGTGACGACATTTTGAAATGCCTACGTCTAGCAGTCGTCTACAATAAGGTGATCTGATTGATTGAAGGTTTGACCGGTTTATGAGAGTCGGCCTGGCAAAAACTGCCTGAGACTGTCTGAGCTCCGTATGACAGTATTCCCAGTCCCAAAACTTGGATAATGAAATAAACACTGAACCGATACAACGATGTTCCAATTTCGATTTTGGCACTCAATGCTTTGCCGCCTTTTGCTTGCCTGCCGAACGATCGAAAAGAATAGCTATGAACGCTCATAGAAAAGATCGTATGTAATTTTGTCAGCAGAATGAAAGTTATTCAATCATTTATTTATTTATTGCATTCCATATGCTTTTCAAAAGCCAACGTCTTTCTCGAGTCACACTTTCAATTATAAATATTTTGTTAGAGTCATAATCTGTCTTTGGCCCATAGTCGGAATCTTTTGACTTGTCTAGAGCCTTTGATTCTCTGAAGCTATGAAGCGCAAATTCTTTCTTCCTTTTCATCCTTTTTGTTCGCTAATATGTTGCGTATTTTTTAATCTGTGGTAAATTTTTTTTTCGTGTATTTTCGATCTTTCTGTACTTACAATATTAAGCTCGTTATCCACGCTGTACTCGTTGGGTTCCTCCAGAGGGTATAGAGGCGCGTGGTGGTTGACTGCTGGCTCGAACGCCGAGTGGTAGTCGTACGATAGCAGGTTCATCCAGTCCAAGTATCTGTAACAGATTGGTTATATTTAGAACTAGATATACTTAGGAAATGATGAGGGTTAATATCACAGCCTTCATAATAATTATAGTAATTTTGGGGGTTGAGATTTTCTCAGGATGAAGCGTAAGGTCCTTCATTGGCATGATCAGTGACTCCTGGCATATAAAACATATTTGTTAATAAATTAAACTGCATTTGTGTTGAAGACCAAAAAACCCTACAATATATACGAGTACTTGTTAGAAGCATTTGGAAAAATAAGAAATCATAAGAATGCACGAATAGCTAAGTGGACGTGTGTAGTGTATTCAAAATTGTCTAAAGCCACAGAATACAAAATAACTAAAGCTTAAAGTAGTCTTTTTTTTTCGGATCTGAAATCATCAAATGACTTCTCCCGCTCTGGGCAGGGCGGAAGGGAGTGTCAGACTTGTACTGACTAAAACCCAACCATGTTCCTTCCTTGCCCTTTGTGTTCCAGGGCCGCGGTATCTCTTTTGAACAGTCCCGCAGCCCAGCTTAAAGTAGCCTTGGGCGTATCCGTTCGAGTGGCACTACTTATTATCATGTATTTCATGCAGAAAATGACAGTTAGTGACTTATGGATCACGATCTACGGCTCTTAAACAAAAACAGTTCTTCGCAGAATAGTTGGCATTATTCTTCTGACGGCTCGGTTGGCGCAGTGACTGAGCGATTGACTACTGCGCTGCGTGTCCTGGGTTCAATTCCCGCATGGAACAAATACTTTTATAGCCTACAGATAGTTGTTCCGGGTCTGGCTGTCTGTGTGAGTTTAAATGTTTGTAAATGCACCCGCGATACAGGAGAAATTCCTAGCGTGGGGATACATTTTTTTTAAAGAAAATAATAAAAAAAAACTGACTCCAATATCTGATATGTAGATACCTCAAACACTAAGTATATTTTTCATTAATAAAGGTACTTAGCCTAATCATATATACTTAACTCCGCTCTTATCGAATGCGGAACAATACTCAAAGGTATGTATCTCTATCAACATTTACACCTGACACACCATAATTATCATTTCAAGATCGCTATGGGACCTGGCGATCATTAAATATGGTCCGAAACTAATCTGCCTTGACCTTTCCAACTCAATCGGATTCCATAGCGGCCGGAATATTTTGTTTAACCTGTTCACCTACGCACTTCTACAGCAGGTAAATAATTACGTTAATATGTTCTTATTTTATCCTTATGTTTATGGATGAATTTTTGGCAATAGGCTTGGAATGTAGATGTACTTTTTAGGTACAAATCTGACGTACAGTCGCGACCATATCCGCCTGATCAGTTAAAAAAAAATCGCCTAAATCATGCGGAGGCGCTCCGCTCGACTAGAGAGCGTTTCATGTTGTGAGAATCAGATCATTTGAAAAATGATCTTAGTGGTGATCAGACTGGAGTGTCCGCCATTGTACCTTCGGGGATTACAGGCGTGCTGTTATGTTATGTCTTTTTTAAGTACATGCAGGGTGGAACGCACACTCGGTAACCACGTCCTCAGTACATCAGTCTGAAGCCAAACAATGTTTCATCGATACTTAATAATTAAAACAGAACTGGCCAAGTGCAAGTCGGAGTCGCGCACGAAGGGAGTCCGTGCCATAAACCGAAAAAAACACGTTTCTGGCTGTCTGTCACCAGGCTGTATCTCATGAACCGTAATAGCTAGACAGTTGAAATTTACACAGATGATGTATTTCTGTTGCCGCTATAATAACAAATAATAAAAATATGAATTATTTTTATAGGGGGCTCCTATACAAGAAACCCGTACCATAAACCGAAAAAAACAGTCAGACTGACAGACACACGGACAGTGGAGTCTTAGTAAGAGGGTCCCGTCTTTACTCTTTGGGTACGGAAAACACAGAACTAATATATGTACCATGTTTGACTTATCGATACATTTTTTCCACCAGCAGCACTTCGAACTTCACACTTAAAGTGGTTATGCTGTACCTAGCAGTTTTCGTAGCGGTTAGGCTAAGCGCGTACCGCGATAAAAAATCGTTGCGATTTTTTTAATGCGAAATAAAATCGCAAACTACAATATTAAAACAACAAACGATTTATTTTCGCAATGCGCGGATTGTAGTGTATTTCTGTGGTTCACAGATTTGCGATATTTTTTCGCAACGATTTTTTATCGTAGTGTGCGCTCGCCCTTATTGTACTTCAAATGTTTCTATTGACGACGTATGACCTTACAACAGCAGATGGTTATGTATTTCCTGTATGAAACGAATTGGAAATTAATTTATGTGGGTTCAAAGACGGTCCTTTGTTTGGTGTGTTATTAAATAACTGTCTGTTTGCGAATAATGATGTTCGGTGCGTGTGTTATTAGTTTTTATTGATGTTTTAATATTGTTGGGTGTAGGATAAGGTGGGATGTGCGGCAACGACTGCGCTTGACACACAATCTTACAGGGTTTCGATAGTGATAATATTCCACTCCTACCCCTCCTCACTACTAAGCCGCACGACTGGTAGTGTCGTGGGTATTTTTTTCCTTCTGCACTACTGGTCCAGTGGTGTCGTAGGTATTTGTAAAAAACATTTATATGTCGGACCCGAACTAAAAGCAAACCCTAGTACAAACGCTAGCACATAAACCTACTACGATCTGTCCTTTACAAGATTTTCAACTTTATCACTAAAGCATTAGGTTCAAGGTTGATTAGGAATTGTGACAGTTTCGGGTATATGTATGTGCTGAACTGCGTCTGTACCTTAAAGTCGGTCTAAAATAATGGTGGTCACGAAAGTACAGATACCGACAAAGCTTGCACTAACATTTATATACGTAGCGTTGATTTTCATCACTCGCTACTTAATTTATCGTAAAACTAAAATCGTAAACTGAGCCATTGTCTTCTAAGATTTCTAAAGACAAAGCTAAACGAAGGAACCAGAGCGTTGAAGGACGGTAAAGCTGAATTAACACATCTCATTGTTTAGAACTTTGTAGGGCTGCCAAGATTTCATGGCAATTGGGATGCAGTAATCAAAGGTGTTTCAAAGGTGACAGTGTAATTTTAAAACAGATACACAATACCAACATAATTAAAATAGAAGCTGAGTAAAGTCTTTACTCAGCGACTTTGTTGCCATTGCGGTAATATCCTGAAAGAGCACTGCTGCACACTGCTGCTGCAGCTGGCACAAGCAAATAGAGGACTATACCTAGCAGTGGGTGAAGTCGAGCTGTGGACGATGATGCTGATGATGATGAAAGTCTATACTATGATAAGAATTGTGAGGATTTTTTCCTGCATCTCTTACATATTCAGGTATTGATTTGGAAGGTTTGTAAGAGGTACGAAGGGCTGTGGTTCCTCAATAACGGTATGTGATTTGATTTCTGTAGGGGATGGAACTGGATGGAAGCTGGGGTAAGAAATTCCTGGAGTGGAGACCATAGACGGATCGGAGGAACCTGGGAAGACAACTGACTAGGAAGATAGACGATGTGTTTAAAGTGGCCGGAAGTAACTGGATAGCCATGACACAAAACCGCCAAAAGTGGAGGGATTGGAAGAGACCTACACTCAGCATTGGGTGGCCAAGGGTTGAAGAAGAGAGAGAGAGAAGAGTATGTTATGAGTACTACTGTAAGTAGACGCAATGAAGACGTGCAGTAGATGTGAGCAGGGAACATTTTAAAGTAGATATTCTCCTTTATCGACTGACTATCTCAGCTAAAAATATACCTGCTCTGTCGTAAAACATCTCTTGCGTCCATCATTAGATTACAAATAACATTTTGTGGAATAAAGAATCAAATAAAAAAATGCGATAAAAAACTAGCAAAATACTAGAACATGCAACTTTTGGTAAAGAACACGATGGCCATTACTGATTAGCATCAAATAGATTTTTGATTACTACACTTTAACAAGTGCAAAATTACCCCGAGGAAGCTTCGTTTACACATCACACGAACTCTTAAGGCCTTCGACTTGCATAACCCTTCCACCATGGTCACTATAGCAATTCCCATTGTGTATTCAGATCCCCGATGCAATGTATGCTTCATTCAAATCAGTTGGCACTTGCGAAACCGCTAGTACTAGTACTTGCTAACATTGGGACTCTAAACGAGGCATGTGATGAGAATGTTAGTGTGGGATTCGAAGTCAATGGAGATTTTAGTGTCTTACGGTGTTTTAGATGTAAAGTAAACCACAGCAGTTTTCTAAAGGGTTTTATTTAAATTGAAAATGTTCTAGAAATGATCATAATAATTGGCCTAGCCTTTTCGCATCCATTTCAAGGTCGGCTTCCAGTCAATCAGATGCAGCTACCAGTATCTCACAGTCAGCGACTGTCTGACCTCCACAACCCAATAACTGTGTGATTAGGTGCCCTGTGGACCCCCGAAATTGAACCATACTATGAAAGAAGGTCAGAAATGCACGCAGATAAAAAATATTTAAAACAACAAAATCTACTGATTCTGAAACTTTAAAAATTGACTCATCAGTCAATTTTACAAAACAAAACTATAAACAGCGCCCTTCGAGTCCAATACAACAACGCGTTTAGGGTGCTGATGGGGTTACCACGTTTCTGTAGTGCTTCTGGGATGTTTGCAGAAGCCCGCGTGGATTGCTTTTATACAGTAATGCGTAAGAGATGCGCATCCCTGGTACGCAGGGTGCGGGGCAGCACTAACAGCTTCCTAAACATGATGCCTGCCAGGGCTGCGGGCTGTTCGAAAGAGATACCGCGGCCCTGGAACACAAAGGGCAAGGAAGGAACTTGGATGGGTTTTAGTCAGTACAAGTCTGACACTCCCTTCCGCCCTGCCCAGAGCGGGAGAAGTCATTTGATGATTTCCCATCCGTAAAAAAAAAAAAACATGTTCGCGACCGGCTGAATTGTGCGTTCGTTAACCGATGCTGCCAAATTTCTGCTGGACCTGCAGCTTAATATTGTTGTGTTGTATATTGTATGTTGCTTTCCTTTCTTTATCTTGTCTTTATGTGTGTTTTAATTTAGTTTACTAACATAGGAATAAGTCAGTTTGTTACTAACACATGAGTTATGTTACTTGAATAAATAATTGAATTGAATTATAAACCGAAGACTTCATTCAATAAGTTCATTGGAATCAGATTAACAGTATCCTTGTAAGTTTTCGTCTTGTTTCTTAGTATTCGATACTAAAATGTGAGCGGCCATACTGACGAGGTGTAATTGTAAGCTCAGCAGTTTAACGTTGTTAAGCCTGCGCCCGCGTCGTTATAGGCTTCACAAACGGCTTAAAATTCCGATTTCGATCGTGTGACATTCTTGTTGAGGGCATGAATTGTGGGTTGGACTGAGTTCGAAGCTCACAGCGACTTTACCAGAGATGGTTTCCAGAATGATCCACACGTTTATCATTTCAAGAAAAATAGCAACAGAAATTTATGTTGTCTGTGGTCCAAAAGGTCTACTCAGGAAGCATTTATTTACTTTATTTAATTTTTTTGACTGCTTCGTTAGTCTATTGGTGGCAAGCGTGACTGCTGAGCATGAGGTCCTGGATTCGATTCCCAGGTCGGGCAAAGTGGTAATGAGTTTCTCAGTAGCAGCCACAGAGTTTGGATTTCTGCCACACAGGTCATGGCAATAGACTCTTCCCCTATTACATGGGACTTAACATAACTGGTGAAATGTGGGCGAACTATTAAGTATACCTCTGCCTAACCCTTTTATGGGATTACAGGCGTCATGGTATGTTATGTTGAATCAATCAAATTAACGTTCTACGAAGAAATCAGTTCATTCTTTAATCACACTTCTTTGGTATTTCAAGGTCCATATTATCAAATCGTTCGAATAAGCTCATCACAATGCTCGTTCGCCTATCACTTTCACCACCGCTGATATTATTAAGCAATACGACATTGAACTAGTAAATTAAGCAAGTGTCGTGATGTGTATGACTGGTGTATGAATGTATGTATGTAATGTGTGTGTGGAGCAACGTATTTGCATGTGACAATTAAGTATTTACACTGTGTGGTGTTTGGTAATTTGTACAATGTCATGTTTGCTGGCTTTCGGTTTGTTTTGCAATGATTTAAAGGAGTGTTTTGTTTTTTAAACAAGTACCGATCTATTAAATTGAATGTCAGACAGAAAATAGAAGTCAAATATTAATAATTTTGCATATTTTTTAACACTAGTCTGAGGTCGTTACTGAACTTTTCAATTTGAATTTTGTAAGAAAAACGTTACTTTGAGTAAACCTTGAGTTTATTTCTTTCTTTTACAATTTGTATATATTCTTCTTTATTGTTTCTAATTTTGTGAACTAAATATTCGCTGCTTAAAGAAGGTCAAAACCTTATTTGTCGTGAAGGTTTTACTTGCTCACTCCACAGTATCTATCTTTAAGTAATTTTTTGTATAAGTGTTTTCTGTGCACATGAATAAATCAATCAAAAAAACTTTTTCGCAAAAAAATAACCGACTTCCAAAAAAAAACACTAAAAAGTGGAAAATAACTTTAATATTATTCAGAAGTCTATGACTTTTGTTTGTTTCATTGACTTTTTTACCGAAACACGTACATCAGACCAGTAATCACGGAGTTATGAGGTAAACAACATTAAAAAAAATACAATCGAATTGAGGACCTCCTATTTTTTAGAAGTCGGTTAAAAATGCATAGGTTGGCAATATCATCAAATTCGAGGGAATCAGTGATAGACGCACGGACCGAGAAATATGACGGCACGGTTGGCGCAGTGGCTAAGCGATTGACTGCTGCGCTGCGTGTCGCGGGTTCGATCCCCGCACGGAACAAATATTTATATGGCCCACAGATAGTTATTTCAGGTCTGGCTGCTAGTGTATGTGAGTTTAAATGTTTGTGAACGTACCCACGATACAGGACAGACAGACAGGACTAGTGGGGGCACAGTTTTGTTAAAAAAAAAAATTGGCAAAAGAATGTTCTTGATTGTATGCCCTATGGCCGAGACATAGCTGAGCACAATTTAATTATTATAAGACCTGTATTATGTACCTAACTATGATCCACAATAAAGATATTGAGTGAAACTAAAAATGGTGAGGCCTAAAGACAGCAAAGACATCTTTGATATAATGATGATAAGCCCAAATAAAACAATACTCACTGGTTCAACGTCTTCACATCAAATCCCTTCTGTATATACTCAATCCCGGCCGGCACAGCCATGGTCAGCAGCAGCCTGGGTTTGCCAGTCTTCTCGGATTCTCTGTCGAACTGCTCGCGGAACTCCTTCACCAGCTTGGCGTAGTTCTCCCTATCCTTGGGTTTTCCTCCGTCACGGAAGGCTGGGTACTCCCAGTCCAGGTCTAAGCCGTCGAAGCGGTTCTGTCTGAGGAACTGTGGAAGATGGTTTTGTTAAGATTTGTTGATTTATACCTGCACTGTTTAGACAGGTTCACTCAAACCTGTGTGGTGTTTTCTTTAAGAAACCAGCTCAAAAATCAGACCAGATTTCATCTATAAATTATGTGTACAAAATAAATGTCACACAACTTAACATAAAATCACGCCTGGAATCCCCAGAGGGTTAGGCAGAGGTGTACCTAATAGTACACGCAAATTACGCCAGTTATGTTTAAGTCCCATAGTCCATAGTCCCATAGATGGCGAGACTGCTTCTAAAATTAGAAATACCTACCCAATTACACTTTGCCTGAACTGGGAATCGAACCCAGGATCTCATGCTCAGCAGTTGCGCTTGCAACCGCTAGACCAACGAAGCAGTCTCAAAATATAATAATGATCGTTTTCCATTTCACCTGTTCTAGCCTGTTGTGTGTTTTTAACTTTTTTCTTCTACTTTTAAGTTTTTTGGGTAAACTCCTAGTTGAAATTCCAAAATATCCCTAAATTATTTCAAAACACAAATTAAATTATCAACACGATAACTTTTTGAAAAAACGATTTCGGAAAAAGCTGGTAAAAGGACATTGTTGCAATCAAAAGTATTCTTGAACTCGAGTATCCAAAATGTAGTTCACAAGTCAAGGTTACGATTTAATTTCGAGACTTACTTTTACGACAGCTTCATACTTTCATTGTATAAAGTACTATTTGCATAAAAGAAACAATATGGCGGCTAAAAAGTTACATACAGTCCTGTCATAGTTTACGTCTGACAACAGCTATCCAACAACAACCTTATCACAATGGAATAAAGATCACTGTTATTTGACAGCCTTGTCCAGTGGCAGCAACTGAACAAGAACTTTATTGTAAGTGGAATAAAGAATCATTTTGAAAGTAATGCTCAGTCAGTAAGCAAATAAGCTGTGAAAGACCTATAGTAATGACACCTTAGATTAAGATCATTATTCATATTTACGTTAGAAAACCTCGTAAAATAAACAAAATGTTATTGTGAGAAATGAACAAATGGCTTTAAGTAGTGCAAAAATTCTCAGTCATGACTACCGTATAATTCGAAATACATTGTACCCACATTTTCTAATCTTATTTCACGTAGAAAGGTGCAATGTAATTACAGTTCTATGGAGAAAGTAATAGACTTGCAAATGCAGAGTTCAGAGTCCGATCTGTTGAATGAAGACTTTATCGATGAAGAGAAAATTATAATGACAACCGGCTTAAAAGGTAATGTGATTTGTAGTTTAAATTATGTCTATTGACAGTTTGATGAAGAACTTCTAAACTAAAGAAATAATGACAGTTATGGTCTTTTAAGCAATTATTTTATTTATTTATTTAAACTTCATGTACAAGAGTGGTCCATAGGCGGACTTAATGCAACAAGGCATTCTCTACCTGTCAACCTTTGGGTCAAATAGGACAGCATTGTGGTAGAGTACAAAAACAACAAATAAGGAAATTACCATTTTGCAAACTTGCAGTGATACACATAAACGGGTACATACTAATACATTTATATATAAAGATATAATAAACTAATTATTACTATTACTAATTATTTGAGATACAATCATCATACAGATACTTAGGTTTATAGTTTTCACGGTTTTTGTAGAGTTAAATTAATTACTGCTTCGTTGGTCTAGTGGTCACAAGCGCGACTGTTGAGCTTGAGGTCCTGGGTTCTATTCCCGGGTCTGGCAAAGGGTTATTGAGTTTTTCCGTCAGGAATTTCTCAGTTGATGACAATAGGCTCGCCCCCTATTACGTGGGACTTAATATAATTGGCGAAATATGGGTGTAGTATTAGGTACACTTTTGCCTAACCATTTGGGAATTACAGGCGTATGTTATGTCAATTATAGCGCTTTTTTTTATTTTTGGCCAATACTCAATATGTTTGCTTCTACAGTAGCTTAGAGCTTCAGGTAATGATGTTTTTTAAGCAACTGACGTTACCTTTGACCCTGAGCTTTCCATAACATGAAGCATTATTTGGACCGTGTGTATATGTGGTGCTGTCCCACAAATAATGGGGCACTTATTAATATCGATTCCTACGTGTTCTGTTATTTGCTCGTTACAGACACTTATAGATGTTACTGAAAGCACCAAACAAAATTCTGTACTGGTCCAATTTAGGTTAACACCGACATGCCAGAAAGAAAATTCGGGCTAGCACAAACATAAGTCTAGGATATTTACCTTGATGGCATTCCTGACGAACTCCTTCCTTCTCTCCCTAGAGCCGACCATGGGAGAGAACCTGGAGGAGCCCTCGTTCCATCCGCCGATCGCCAGCATCGTCTTCAAGTTCTTGTTGTATGTCTTCAATCCGGTGAATTTGGCGTAACCACCTGCGATCAAGAACGAAGTGAAATTGACTGCCAACTGGGACTGTGTGGATTTCCGTCGTATTATCATCGATAAAGGAACATTGAAGCTAATTCAACAAATTATTATTATAAATTTTGGACAAATCGTATAATTGGCGCCCAGCAGGGTCTACATTGGGCGCCAATTAAATTTGTAGATAAACGTTCTTGAAAATCTAGTATGTCTAGAAAAAATGAGTGATCAAAAATGTATTCACCAGACTGTGTCATAAAATATTATAAAACTAGAATTAATTTCTTTTAATTATATATTTGTTTTGGCGCCCAACATGGGACGTTAATTTTCAAAACAAGAAAAGTGGACCAGCTTTTTAAATAAAAAAGGAGCTGTTACTCATAGAAAAAACAATTGAAGTCCTTTAAGCCAAAGATCAATGTACCTTTCTCAATATCCTGATATTTATCGAAAGGCTTGAACGTGTTTTCCTTAGTGAATCCTCCGAATGCATAGACAAGATGCGTGCAGAGGTAAGGGTTGATGTTCTGGGGGTTGAACTTCGCGGTACCAGGCCGGTACACCGACCAGTTTGTGTAGTAGCACACCACACGGGGCTCGCTTGCTGCAGCTGAAACAAGAATGAACGTGGGTTATCCTTCGAGAGACGGTTACGTAATGCGGGTATTCGTAGAACTAAAGTGACTTAAATTGGACTGGAGAGCATTAGGGCTTGTTTCATCACCTAAGATTAAGTTACCGTTAACTTATTTTGCAGATAATTTGAAACAAATTCTGTTCCTTTTTTGAATTTATTCGATAAGTAGTGGTTATTCGGACATCGTGAAATAGACCCTTAGACCTGATTAGGGCGAATCACAGATGTTATAACTACGTATTCCAAATCTAGTTACTTTTACCACTGAGCCACCAATCCGAGAGGAAACTTGTGTGACTTGTGTCCCAGCAGTGGGAACATGATAAACCGATTATAAAAAATGACTTGCAGGCGATATTGCGCATATTAAAAGAATTCAGGGTTTGGGTTACAGCCTGTCACAAACGCCGTATTTGTAGTGGGGTGATTAAATAATGTGCGTATATAAAAAAGTATGTGCAGTAAAATGTATATACCTTTCAATTCATACCATGTCTCTAATTAATTTTCATTTGACATTATTAAATGTGAAATGTTGCGAATTTACGAATTTCTTATCCGAAACTATTCAGGTAATGAACCAAAATAACCGATTTAAAACCATAAACAAAATAAAACTAAAACTCCGCAGTGTTTCATCAACCATAGATAAATATAATCTGCAAACTTTTTATTTTAATTTATGGATAGATTTTTTAGTTAGCAAATAAACTTTCCGCACGGCTGGTTTTCTAGACTTATTGAATAACTGAAAGTGCAACTATAGTACAGTTCGTCTATGCCAGTGGCTCGCCGCCCGGCGTTACTCGCTAATCAGTATGACTAATGCAGCGGAAAATTATGAAGAAATGGATACTTTATTTTGTGCAGTCCGTCCGTGACATCTGCATTAGGGTTGGGTAATAATTTTATTATTAACCTAATAAATAATACTTGTTGTTTTATTTAAATAGTGTTATTTGGGAGGTCGTGGCTAAATAAAAAGAGATCGACCGATCTTCAAGGTTAAGCCACGCTAGCCAAGGTCGGTCTGTGGATGGGTGACCATCCAGTACACACTGAGTTTCCTCCGAGCCTCGAAAGCATGCTCCGCTCCCGGCTGTCATTTTTAGATCTTTGACAGATGTTACAGGTAGTCAGTGGAATGTCTGACAACCAGTCTTACCAAGGGGTACTAGATTAATTACTCAGTGCTACTGTGTTGTGGAGGTCAGATAGGTACTCGCTCCGCGTAAGGCTGGAAGCCGACCCCAATTAAGTTGGGAGAAGACTAGGTAGATGATGAATTTGAGAGATCGATAATATTTTGCACTTGAAATAAGCATGTAATTTTAACGTAATTTCCGTTTTAAAAATAACTAAATTGTACATACATATTTAACAATACCAAAATAACCACTTGAACCTGAAGCTTTGCCCGGATCCTTTTTCCTTAACCACAGAGTTTGTGTGCTGATTTGAAAAACCACTAAAAGTTTACTCATTCACTTTTGGGTTTCCGAGAATCGATTACAGAAGAGGGATTCATGATCTCGCAATGTGTTTTGAAGTTATACTTCTTTTGGCGCGTTAGGGAAAAATGATGAGAGTAAATTTTTGCGATGCGCGCGCACACCGTCACGAAAAACCGACATCCTGAAGTTAGCTAGTCAACATACACCCTGAAGTTAGCTAGTCAACATACACCCTGAAGTTAGCTAGTCAACATACATCCTGAAGTTAGCTAGTCAACATACACCCTGAAGTTAGCTAGTCAACATTTCGGTTTTTTTTTTATTGTAAGTTAAACTCAAAATATCAAGACAGAGGCCCATGGGCGGCATAAAAATTCTGACACTAGGTTAGGCACTAACCTCACGATAAAGAAGAAATACTTAAAATACATCTAAACATAAGTAATCAGCCTATTCGAAAAAAATAAAGCTTGTTTAAATGTCAGAAGTCCTTTATTAAACTAAAAATAGAATCAAATAGTTATTTAATTACAAATCATATCAATAATAACTACATAATATCACGTATGTAATCCTCGAAGTATAAGACAGAGGCACCTAAATCACTGACCACATTTCGCAACTTAATGCTGTAGGGCAAGCCTATTGCCATCAACATGCCCCGAATCCAGACTCCGGGCAGCCAAATTAACAATAACTAAATCCAAATTAATATTGATATCGGTCATTCACACTGTTGTAACTAAAAATTAACCCGAAAACATCTTCCACTGTATTTAGCAAACACACATAATACGCTAATCATCTTTATGTACGAAACATAAGCTATTAATAAAAACTATCATACACGTTACAATGAATAGTTTGTCAATCAACAATAATATAATTAATTTACAATTATTTGTTTGTTGCAAGACTTGATAAAAGTAACATTTGATGGATGTGTGGCAATACTGGTGTGATAGAATTGTTATTTAATAAAGAGATGTCAACATGTTGGATTATTGGCATCTCGAATGTTGAAAGATGTGAGAAAAAATATGGTGTGTTGTGTGAATGTTCATGGAGCCATGTAATTGTAGTTAGAGCATTGATTTAAAGATTAAGACAAATCAAACGAGGGCACATTTAATACACGAACCCTCTAACATTTCGTGCACATTTCATCGGGCATTTAACATAACATCACGGCTAGGTAGAGGTGTACCTAATAGTACACCTACATTTCGCCAGTTATGTTTTAAGTCCCATGTAAAAGGGGGTGAGCCTATTGCCATCAACCAGGCACAAATCCAGACTCCAGCTGCTGCTGAGAAATTCCTGTCTGTTGTCTTTAGAGATGTTCTTGTAAATTATGTAATGTGTGTCTTATTTCTGATTATTTAATGATTTAAAATAAACAAAGCAAGTATTATATTCTGAAGCCGTATACTTACGAAAGAGTTGGTAGGGGGATTTTCATTTTCAATTTTCATCATCAAATTCAACTAGCTCTACAAACATAAGCCCCCACTAATCAAACTACTAAAGTACACTTAAACCCACAAGACATAGCCGTAAACCAAACTCCCATTTCTGTTACCCCGATTGACCCTCCGTCAAATCAAACTCCAAAACAAAAGTAGACTGTCTTTTGTTATTTATTTTGTACAACCCGTGCGCGATTAGTTGAAACCGCGTACACTAAAACCTTTTTTAAATGTAAATAGAAATAGAAATAGAATGATAATAAAGAATTAATTGAATCAGATAGACAATAATTTGATTTATTTTTTCTAAATTTTATTGAATATATTTTCTTATCGTGATATTATTTGTACTGTGTCTCAACTGCGCTCCAGGTCTCAACTTATTGCACACGGGTTGTATACATCAAATGAAATCTATTGACACTTAAATGAAGTGTGTCGGTGCGACTAAACGCATCGTCACAGTTGGCCGAGTGAGCATAGTTATTACGTGTTTGCACGCTGTTTAGTCAAGTCACAAGTGCTTGACATCTTGGCTTGAGGATAATCTGGTTGCTGTAACTACAGCAACCAGATTATCTATTATTAACTAATAGCGCAGGATTATCTAAGAGCTTTAGAGATCTTGATGCTCTATTCTTTTTTTTAATGCCTGGTTATTACGTAAAATATCCTTGTTTCATTTTTGCAATCATGAGGTGTTCAGTTATTTTCAGTTTCTTTACTAATTTACATAGAATCCCTCTGTGCTTTGGACCGATAAAATAAGTTCATTAGAAAAAAACAGCTCTCTTCAGCTATTTAGAAATAGGAGTGTTCAATGCTGTTTCAAGTGAATCATATTATGTGTGTGTACGATATGCAGAATTCTCAAACATTTTCACAACAATCACAGTGACATTTTACCTTAAAAGGATACTGAACTCGTATGAGATCAATACCCTTTTACGGTTGAATGTCGTAAGACCCTGACTGAAGTTCCCTAACAGTAATATTTCAAAAAGATAGATAATCCTGCTTGTATAATATTATAATGTGAAAGTTAGTAAGAATGGACGGATGGATGGTTGGATGTTTATTACTCTTTCACGCAAAAACTACTGACTGGATTTGGATGAAATTTGGCACACAGAAAGTTTATAACCTGGATTAAACATAGGATACTTTTTATCCCGGTAGTACGATCCCGTGAGATAATTGCCCAGCTCCAAGTAGGAAACCGCGAGCACGAGCTAGTCTTCTATAAAATTACCTGAATAAAACTTGTCTAGTCAGTTTACTAGACCTTGCAACTGGAAACTTTATTTAAAAGCACAAAGATAAGTTCAAACCCGATTCATCTTGTGACTCACAATGCAAATTCTTGAACAATGAGTAAAGCAAAGATAATGTATGTATGCACCTACCTATCTATTTATATACATCTGGCTGCTGCTGAATGTACTACGCTTTGGTAAATCTATTGTCATTTATTGACCAAAAGCTATGATTTTGATTGAATTAAATCAGAAAATAATAAAAACGAATGACCAGGAAATAGTACCTTTTTCTCAAACATGCTTGAAAGAGTATTATTTTGACAACCTTCTTCGAGATAAATCGAAATTGCTGTACTGGCCAGATATATGCGACCAGCGGCCGGCAAAAGTTTTATGAAAATCCATATCTGTTGTGTTTAGCGGCCAAATAAATTACATAGTAAACTCATATCTATCGTGTTATTTAAAAATGGAACGATCTTTTACTCAGAAACATGGCAACCAAGGAGGTAACTTATCAAAGGTTTTATTTAAATTTCAAATTGGCTTGCAGATAGAAAGCGGTTTATTGAAAAAAAAAAAAACAAATGAGAAAAAATATTGTTGTTTGTTTGAAATCATTGATTTTGAAAAGTAATTCTATTTCCACGCATTATTTGAGAAAAGTTACTATACAAGCCTTGGCCACAACTAGGCATTGATGGACTTTACACGTTCGTCCATCAATGCCTCTGTTGCTGGCCGCTGCAGTAATGTACTATTTCATTTATTAGACGGTAACCATAAAGCCTTCAGACGAATAAATCAGAGAAGAAGAGCTTACAGCCAGTACTTATACCTCAATAATTCAGAACCAATGTCATAAAACCTGTACGAAAACATGTCGGTATGTCTGTAAACATGTATTAAAAGGTCATCATTCATTGGCACCCACTGACGGAAGATGTTGGGAGGAGTAGCTATAACTTTTTAGGGTTCCGTAGCTAATGGAAAAAAAATAACCTTTACAACGATATCTGCCTGTCCGTTCGATCTAAGTCAACCCTTTTTCCCGAGTACCAGTTTTTTTGAAGTCAGCGCAGTGCCGCTTTTTCTTCCTACATACTTCTCTATTAGTTGTCCTCTTACGAGTTAGTTAAATTTACCAAGAGACTATTTGCACTATAGCGACAAAAATTGAAAAGAACGTGTATTCTGAGGCCCGATTAGCAATTTTATTTATGTTTGTGCATAAGTAAACATTCATCCCAACTACGGAACCCTTCGCCGAGCAACGACACGCATTTGGCCGGTTTGTATTTCTGATAAAAAGAAAAAATGATTTTGAAGGTCAATAGCCAGACACAAAGACAACTACAAGAACCAGGAATTTATGTATGGGAAGATAAATGCAGAAAACAGAAAACAGTTGGCTCGGTGCGCCGTGATGTATTACCCGAGCCCAGCCAATTCAAAAGGAAGAGTTGTGGTTTATATGTTAAGTTAATGCTAGTAGTTAATAGTAATATTTTTTGGAATTTATTCAAGGGCCACACCTGGGTTAGCTTAAGATAGGAGCTAACGCAGATATAGATGGAATTAATGGATTTTCTGATGAGTATTATAGGTTTTTACTTGTAGTTTGTGGTCTTGGGATAGAACTTCTACCAGCAACGATGCGGTAAACAATCTATTTAGCTGTACGGGTAATCTATTAAGCGAAAGATTGAACAAGCAACGGGGCTTCTATATTATATTTTTCCTTATTAAAAAAACATTACACCATGACTCATGTATCAACTCATAAATTATACATCAAGTAATTTTTAGGTTGTCACTCTCTGCGCTGGCGTAGTGCACAGTGCGCGGGAGTACGTGGGACTAATGATCCATTGTTGCAGATTCACTTCCAGCCAACCACGAATGTATGACATTGTAAAATACTATCAGTTTTATTAGAAACATCTACCGTTGGACTCTGAACCTTAGCTTACCTGACTTAAAGTTCTTATAGGGGTTGAAGGTTGACCCTAGCTTTTCTCAGAGCTTTGCTATTATAACAACTTTTAAAAGGATGTATGACACTGTGAAATATTACCAGTTGTTTTTGAAAAATCTAACGTTGGACTATAGCGAGTCAAGAATACAGTTCGTTTTCTGGTTAGAAGGTTTTTCTTTGGGTTTCTCGGAGGTTTACTGAAGGAACTTTTAAAAGGATGTGGGATTATAAATGATTTTAAAACTTTGAAACTGGTATTTATTGCTAGCTAACAAGGATTAATTTTGTACACGTTTTACTACTTCTGGACCTGTAAGCATACAAAATTGTTTCTAAATATCATGCTCACTTAAGCCAGTACATAGAGATAACGATGGCGCGGTTGGCGCAGTGGCTGAGCAATGGACTGCTGCACTGCGTGTCGCGGGTTTGATTCCCATACGGATAATAATGATATTATTTGTATTTTGGTAGTTGTTCCGGGTCTGGCTGTTTGTGTATGTGAGTTTAATTGTTTGGAAACGCACCGTTTATAAAAAAATAGTTTTATTTATTTGGGCCGTTTTGACGACAATATTATAATAAATTTCTTTTGTATAGGTATTAAACGTCGCCGACACTTTCACACTCATCTTGTAAAGGTGTTTAATAATATACTGAATTTTGTTGTAATCTGACTGATTTAATTAAAAACTAGTATTTACCTGTTGATCCTAATGTTATAACTGCTAACAGTAGTGAGAGCCATGTTGTGACTTCCTGTAAAGAAAAGAAAAAAAACATTAGAAAATAATTATAAAGAAATAAATACTTATACGCTACAACCGAAATAAAAAAGGGTTATGAAAATAAAATTAAAACCGTCGTTTATTTGTGGAGGGCTATACCCAACGGAAAAACACTTATACATCCTACAAAAATATACAATAATCAAGATACTTCTAATGCTTGTCTAGTATCTCAATACAAAACAACTCCATTTCAATCAGAAAGTAAAAACGCTAACACAACGCGGTCTTAGTCAATCATTTACCAACGAAAGACCACAAAAACCAGACACACAGCCGGCAATAATTTCAAGATCTTGAACTGCGCGCATGAACTCGACCACACCATACAATGCAATATAAACTTCCTTGCAATACAATACAGCAAGAAAAGAAGCAAGAAAACCTTCATTGTGCATTGTTTGCGATACAATGTTACTTTTAAAGTGGACTAAAAAGATGCGCATGCGGCGGTCGCGCGTTGATGTCTTTTGCATGAAGAGTTATTAGTACAGCGACTGTGGTTGAAAAGTGAAGGTGGTGTTTTTGCGGGCGATTATTTATTTTTATAGCATTTTTTGCCTTCTTGGTAACAATATACACATTGCATAACATCACGGATGTTCGCCGAAGGGTTACGCAGAGGTGTACTACAGGGTGTAAAAAAACTCTTCACGAAGTCGTCAATCAAACATTCTGTACTTTGAACTAAGTAACTTTACGTAAAAATTGTTGCTGGGAAACGGTAGGACTATTAACGCACTACAATTTAACGCACTCAAATCATTGTGCTGATGGATGGATTAAATAGTACGGGGGTCGCGGAGATGTTAAAAGTAAAAATCTCACATTTTTAAACATGCATTTAAATCTTGGTTTCGTTAACAGTCTTTTAACACCTTTTTTAAGTACACCTACATGTTGTGCCAGTTGCGTAAGTGATAGGGACGAGCCTAATGCCATCAACACAAATGCTACTGAGGAATTCCTGATGGAAAAACCAAATAACACTGCTCTGCCTAAGAATCTAACACGACGATGTCCTTGTTGTAGTGGTATTTTGGACGCATAAATATTTAGTTAAGGACGCTTACAAGCCGATAATAATGTACAAAAAGAAATGAAAAAGCTTGCCATATTATATTCAAGGTAAACTGCATAGTAAAGAGTCTCTTCGCGACGACGGTTTAACCAGTTTCTCGTATCTTCATTAATTAATTACAAATATTCCTTTCCGCCATCTTTAAATTCACAACGAGTAAGTTCTTACTAGTTGTGAAGGATATGTTCAAAAGTTTATGTTAATTCTTGACGTTACATGTGTTACTATGGAAAAGGCAAAAGCCGCGGTTTGTTCATTCAAATTAGATTAGACCCTTAACTTTTTTATTAAACTTATTTATGACATTCAGACTTAACTAGCTTTATTAAGTTTTTGTAAGAATTATTTCTCTTAAACTGAAGTGCTTATTATGCAAGCTTCTTGAATTCCCATGTTGACATACGTTTTGTGACAACTTTGATATGACTTATGGGGTTGACATATCTGTTTAGATAAAAACCCCAAAACAAATAAAGAGAAAAAAAAATGATATGATGTCCCCTATCCCTTTGGAAGATGGACCGACACCCTGTGTTTAAATTAAATCTCTTCTTAGCGTGTCGATCCCATGGCCATCTAAAGCGAATCAGCTCAACATTCAACGAGTTTGGGTCTTTCAGTAGCGTCCATCAGCTCCTCTAATGTACAGGACAGGCAGGCCACGATATTAAGTGTCCTATTGTTTGTGGTACAACACTCCAGGGCAGAGTCATGTATGAATCTCCACCTGAACAGGTTTTAGGGTCCGGAATCTATTTAAAGACTTTCAGGTCACCCGTGGCACCTCGGGTTCAGGAGAACGATTCCCAGCAAGTGGCACAAAAGGGTTGGGTAAGGAAACACTTACTAATATCAATCAAAACAAATCTTATGTGCTTGAATATAGAGTCGAAAAATTAGAAGAGTGTTTCAAGAGCTTGTCATATGATGACTGAAATACCAGGAAACAAGTTCATAAAGGTCAGTAGTGTCACATAATGTAATCACAATACACTGAAAATGGGGTCAATTGAAACTGCGCCTAATTGTAACAAAGAAATTGTTGCAGTTTTGTCGTAAGTGCGAAACTATTTCGTTATATAACCATTCTGAAATCTGCTGAATACTGGTATATATTTCGTATGACGGTTAACTTTAGCTGACAATGTAATAACTATTATTATTTAATTTAATTACTTAATTGACTCTTGATTCTTAGCAAGAGTTAATGATGCAATAGTCCAATTTTTTTTAATCCAGAAAAAATGCATTAATTTGTTAAAGATAAGCTACTCGTTTTCTAACAGAACAAAGACCAAGTTTAGGAGCTTTTATTAATGAGATTATATCCTTTTCTTTGTGGCCCTAATGTGTGGCCTAGTGGCCCAAACTTTAGGGGAGGAGGGGAGGGGGCTGAAAGTAGTGTTTCGGCGCTAAACAGTCCCTAAAGAAGCACACAAAGTGAAGTCCTACTTCATCATCATTTCAGCCGAAAGATGTCCACTGCTGGACATAGGCCTCCCCCGGGTTGCCATAATCGCCACGCTTGGCAGACGGGTTAGCGATCGCAGTACGGTTGTTACAAAAGCACAGAGAACGCCGCTGCCCATTCTCTGGTAAGTCCCTTAGTCGCCTCTTACGACACACACGGAATGATATGGGATGGTGCTATTCTTTACGTCCGACACCATACAGTACAAAGTCCTACTTGCAATGTGACAAAGCCTTAATAGTTGCCCCACGTCCCTTTGTTGCTTCAAGAATGCTTAAAAAATACAGTTCTCAGACAATCAAGGTGGCCCTTAATTACATATTCCATCCTCGCCGATCGTTAACCAAAAATAAACCATCAACCACACACGAGCTCCTTACTATTCACCACGCAAACACTCCAATTCAGTTATATAGGTTGATGTAACCGTTATCAGCCAGTGAAGGTTGGTGAGGTTGGTGAGGTTGGTGAGGTTGCTGACCAACCACGTGCGACCGTTAGATAACAGTACTGTAACGAACTATGAATATTCAATTGTTTTTATTGGTTGGGAATATGGGGCGTCTGTGTGTTTTCCTGTGTGTGTCGATGCGCAATGTTGGTATAGTGGTCTGAAGATTTACTATTGAGCGTGAGGTTCAGTTAGATTCCCAGGTCGCGGTCGGGCAAATTGATATTGGATTATTCTATCAGGTTTCTTTCTAGTAACATTCCGGTGTTTGGATTTGATATTAATAGGGTTGCATTTATGGCATTAGATTATGCGTCATTGTCCCTTAAAATTTCTCTTTCGATATCTATTGCCATCAGATTTGACAGAATTACTGATTGAAGAAAAATATGTGACCATAACATTGTTTTTCGATTAATCATACATAGCTTATATCACTTAGCGTATATACTTAGTATAAGATTATTCTCGTAGTATATGTAGATTACATAGGATGTATTATATTAAGCTTCTATCATAAGGAAAAATCATCTAAAGAGATAAAGATAATAATATGTAATATATTACGTTAGAAGCCTGTAACATTATGATATAACTTTGATCTTTGAACTACAATATTGCCATTACCGTGCACCTTTTATCGTTTTAATCCTAACTTCCTAAATATATATTAATATTATAAATGCGAAAGTAAGTTTGTTTGTTTATTTGTTACCTTTCACGCCTAACCACTGAACCGATCATCGTGAAATTTTGCATATACGTTGTCATTTGTACAAATAACGGCCTTTCATCCCAAAAAAAAATACTGTTCTCGAGAGAAACAACAATAACGTTCTTATGATAGAATAGATGGCCCCACGTTTCTTTCGAATGATGATTGAATTATATTATTACAAGCAGAATACATGCAACCCGAAAATAAAGTGAAACGTCCCTTATCAGACTCGCAGCAAGATATAAAAGTTCAGTCAACCGCAAACTTGCACCACTGAAAATGTTCTTATTACAACGTAAAGTATCAATGTTAAATTGTGACGCCTAACATTTCATGCGTAACTTGATGAGTCATGTGACTCAAAAACATTTTGAAATATAGCTCTTCAAGCACAAGTCAGACATACTACAAACAAAAAATATTTCCCATCCATTATTCATTACAGCAACACTCAATAACTCGAACTTCCAATGTTAAACATAGTTAACCGATTAAGTACACGTATGGCTAGCGGTAACTCGACAATTACTGGCCGGCCAGGAGCTTCACGTGTTACGACAACGACTGCGAAGAAAACTAATAAAATAAATGGCTTTGAGCATTCCAGATGGTCTGATGACAGCTGTCTAGATCTCACTGGATGCGGATGGCGCACAACAGAATATTTTTATTTGCCCTAAAGGGACGCATTTATTTTACCTATCCTGCTCTGTTTCACTCCTGTGCAAAAGCCTCTCTCTGACGGAACATGTTTAGTTCGTCCCGCCATCTTCTTCGTGGCCTGCTGCGACCCCGCGTAACTGTGTGGACTGCGACTAGCTGAATAGCTTCTGTAATGCCACGAGTCACGTCGGTGTATCAGTAATCGCGCGAAGGAAACAAGTGACTTACGCGCGTGTCGTTAGACGCAAGTGGTATCGGCTGAGGTCGTGCACAAGGCGTCACCGTTGGGTAACCGCTACTGTGCGCAACGACGGGCCCCACTGAGTTAACTTGAGTTAGATAATGTAATTACTGTTTACATACTGAACATCGTCTGATAAGGCTGGTGGGGTAACACGATTGTGATATGATAGCTTTGTTAGAAACATATCAACGTATCTTTAATCGTGGGTTTTATACAGAGTGAGTTTTGTTGCTATTTTTAATTACTAATTAGGAATAAATAGCTGCCTTAGTGATTGAACTATGAGTAAAAGAACTCTTAGTGAACTGAAGGAATTAGGAGAAGAGGGTAGTTCTAAAGGCGAAGACAAAGTGACATCGTGCAACGGTAAAAAACTCAGTGAAACAAGTGTGTTTGTGTTGAAAATCTTTGTGTAAATACGAAAACGAATTGTAAACAATATATAGCACTTATTTAGTCAATTAACTATATCTGTCAATACTTTTAAATAGTTAACAAATTATATTCGCTGATGGTAACCATTTGCAAGTACTTTCCACCAGTTTGAAGTTTTTCGGCCAAAGTTGGGTATGCTAGCCACTTGAGAGCACGTAAAAGAGCAGCACACCAAAGGAGTATCGAAAGTAGTTCGCTGTGGCCGAAATCGGCTAGATGGCATCGTTATCAGCATCGCCAGTTCGGTAGAGGCTCTGATCTTTGCCTTTTTGATCGATTTTTAAGGTTGTTTTGTATGTTTGTTACCCTTACAGCATTTTAAATGCACTACAACACCTTAGCATAATCAGCCTATAATGTTCCTACTGCTGGGACACAAGCCTCCTCTCTATGACAGGGAATGGGTATAATCCACCACGAGGGCCGTGTGCGGGTTAGTAGATGACACTTGTCTTCGAATTTTTGATCCTCACGATATTTTTCTTAACCGACTTACTGGTTGTAAGTCGGGACTGCGACCACTGGGCCACCGCTGCTCTCAAAGCCTACCCTTTAATTCTAGTATAATACTAAACAAGCACTCAAAAATAGTGTAAAATCTGCAAATCCCACAACCAATCTACAAGTTAAACCCAAGTTATATAGAAACCAGAATTTACATAATAAATTGCATACTCTATTGTTATTGCTGTTCTATGTTCGCTTGCGTAACGTTCGCAAGCGTTTAAAAAGCGCTTTGCATAGAAGAACAAGGAAGTGTGGAGTCGAACGATTGGCGTGGTGTAATGTTGTTAACTGGTGTGTTAGTATAAGTGCGGTAAATGGGAGGCTATTGGAGAAAGATGGTGTATCTAAAGAGTTGGCTGAGGTAAATGAGCTAGGATCGGATTCGATTAATTTACAGTTGCCAGCGCATCAAGCTACCACAAACTGTCAAATTTCCTTATTTGATTTTGAACTTAGCCATCAACATTTTATGGTTTAAAATCATTTGGAGAAGTTTGACAGTTTGTGGTAACTTGGTTGTGCTCGTCTCTGTACTACGACGGATCATTGTCAACGTCAGTGAATTCGTATGGGTTTCTTTTTGATAACCCTCACTGGCAAACAGAGAATAACCAATGAGACTGCCTCGTTGGTCGAGTGGTCGCAAGTGCGACTGCTGAGCATGAGGTCCTGGGTTCGATTCCCAGGTCGGCAAAGTGCTATTGAGTTTTTCCATCAGGAATTTCTCAGTAGCAGCCACGGAGTCTGGATTTGTGCCCAGTTGATGGCAATAGGCTCGTCTCCTATTAAACGGGACTTAAACATAACTGGCGAAATGTGGGTGTACTATTAGGTACACCTCTGCCTAACCCTACGAGGATTACAGGCGTGATGTTATGTTATGCATGATTTTCAAATGCTTGTAAACATAATTTTGCCTTTCTTCCTCTCATTCTATCTTATACATCAGGTTTCCTCATTAAAATCTGCACAACATTGGAAATATTATCCAAATTTTATCCATCACTTTTAAATTCTTACCATAACTGAGTGAAATTCAAACTCTACATACGTATTTACAGAATTCATATTTGCTGCGTTTGTGACCAATTTAAGAATTTTAACGTGATTTATTATTATCCTGCTGCCATTACGGCCATTTTTAGACACCCCGCTCAGACATCCTGTTTACCGCCCTAGACAACTATTTCCAATGATGACAAATAACCATTAATACGATCCAAGTATCCCAGAGCTAGCCAGTGGTTACCAGGCTGCACAAAGTTGCCTCATCTATTACACGGGAAGTTGCCCCACGTTGAGTAGTGGCCTGCAATGGCCTACATTGGCCACTTCTCATTGATTATTGTGGCTATCACGCAGTCGACTTCCTCTGAAGCAAGCAGGGATACAGGGGGACACGCCTTGAGTAATATTATAGTGCAGTGGAGAATTTTTTGGTGATAATTTACTTAAATCGGTGATTTTGTCATCTTAAGCAGTTTCTCAGTCCAGATCAATGTCGAAGCATTCGCATTAGAAAATGAAATGAGTACAAGCGACAGCTACCAATGCCCATAAATAAACAAACTTGTTTCCCAAACTATCTTTAACATTGGTCTTTGATTTCGTGAACCCAAAAAAGTCGCGGTTTCCTAGGTTGAATATTAAACTAAATTGTAATTGCAGTTGCCAGTCAAACTTAGATCAAATCTTACAGTTTTCTAGAATGGAAAAATATGGGTTCATGAAAACTAGACCTGACTGATAATTTCGTAACAACTTATATTATAATCTATACTAATATTAAAAAGAGGTAAAATTTGTTTGTAAGTTTGTTAGTTTGTATATAGGGGATAATCTAAGGAACTAATGATCCAATTCTAAATATTTTTCACCAATAGAAAGCTACATTATTCTGGCTATATATTATATTTATATCACACATATTAGCCGAGCTATCACAATTTTTGCGGACGAAGTCGCGGGAGTAGTGCTAGTCTGATAGTTCGTGATAGGTTATTCTTAATCTTCTGCTTATACTCATATCTAATATCGTCCCCATTCTTTCTTTAGGCATTCTTTTTATAAAGGTCATATTCATTGTGTAATTGTAGTGACAGGGTAACCGCCTTATCGCCTAGTTATGAGGATGATTCTTAAAAATCTTGTTGACCTGAATGATGCAATTCTCCTTGTTGAAGGTCAAAAATTCCGTGACAGGATTGTTTGTTTTTGGGTTAAAAAAGGCGCTTCGGTAATCAGGATTATCTTAAAAAAATGAAAAAGTTATAATATACTACGTGATGCCCACGGCTTCGCCCGCGTGGATGTCGGTTATCGCGACTAAGAGTAATCATGAAATTTTGATCCTGTTCCCGCAACAAAAACTTAAAAATTATATACTTAAACCTTCCTTAAGAACCACTCTATCCATTGGTGAAAACAGCATAAAAATCGGTGCAGTACTTTTTGAGTTTATCGCAAACAGACAGACATACGCGGCGGAGGACTTTGTTTTGTAATATGTAGTGATAGTGATTTTTAAGATGTTACGTTTTTACGTGAGTTATAAAATGTGAACTTATTTACAGACGCCAGCTCATCAACTTACTACAAACTGTCAAATTTTCTCATTCGTTTTTTAACTTAACCACCAACATTTTATTGTTTAAAATCATTTGGAGAACTTTGACAGTTAGTGGTAACTTGATGTGCTGGTGAGTTTACTAATATAATGTAGCATGATACAGTGATTGCAAACCGTCCATTGTAACGCATAGTTAATAACGTCGTACAATAATTTTACAAGTTACTTTCATTCAAGCAAAAAATTACTAAAAATCGAGCAATACCCTACTATTCTACTGTCAAAGCGAACTTCCCATAGATACACATTATTTATATGTGAAAGTAAAATTATATCATATTGTTGACACAAACTATTGTTCCGTGGGAACGTTGCGGGTATTATGATATTTTTCTCATTTTAACTTTGGCAACACTGCACGGTGGCATGTATAGTCTGAATTTTAGTTCAAAAGGGTTGCCAGTATAATTTGAAATATCTGTTACGGACATTTCAAATAATGCTATAGCAACATTTGTAAGCAAACAATGTGTCTTTATTCTTTATATTAGTTTACATTGTAACATAACATCAGGACTGTAATCTCCTAAGGGTTTGGCAGAGATGTATCTACTTTCAGTCCCATGTAATAGGGGGCGAGCCTATTGACATCAACCGGACAAAAATACAGGCTCCGTGGCTGCTACTGAGAAAATCCTGAAAGTGTACGGAAACGGACATAGGGTACCTTTCATCCCGAAAAAAGTACTGTTCCCGAGGAAAACAACAATAACGTTTTTATGGATATATAATAGATGGCGCCACGTGTCTTTCGAATCATGATTGAATTATATTGAATTGACTGTCAAATTCTAAATTAACGCGAGCGAAGCCGCGGGCAAACGCTAGTAAGTCTATAACAGTCCATTGCTGCATACCACTTCTGGGGAAACAGGCCTCCTCTAAGTGAGAAGGAATGGGCCGTAAACCATCACGGGGGCTCATTGGGGCTTAGATAACTCTGGTAAGAACCAGACCAGGTTGGTGGTCCTCCAACAACCTGCCAGGGCTGCGGGACAGTTCGAAAGAGATACCGCGGCCCATGAACACAAAGGGGAAGGAAGGAACATGGATGGGTTTTAGTCAGTACAAGTCTGATGCTCCCTTCCGCTCTGCCCAGAGCGGGAGAAATCATTTGATGATTTCCCATCCGAATAAAAAAAAAAGGTCCTCCAACAAACTCGGATACAATTTTTGTGGAAGAAACCTATAGCGGTGTGAAGAACAGGGTGTAAAGTTCTTCATCCCCCGTAGAAAAGGGAGGATCTTCCGACCCGGAGGAAGGGTATTGTGCCCGGTGGGCTACTGCCCTTTGACAGTCGCTGTCGGGCGTTTCTATGTAATCTTAAGTCGTGGATAACTTTAACTGCGCGATTTAATATTTTTGACAGTAGTTCTTAATTTGTGTCAGAGATGGCGCTATAATACTTTTTCTACTATGTAGTTTTCAGTTTCTAATATTCGAGGCGCACGAAACCTTTGATGTGAACTTCATCTACGTCCACCGGACCCTAACGCAAGAATCCAACACATGTCGGTGATGTCGGTTACGCAACGGCCGCGGGATCGATTCCTGGCGAGGCAGCATTCTTCGGACGAAAGCAGTCTTTTCACTTTCAATACGCACGACTGGTTGATACTATTTGTTTTCAACACAATCATTTGTTACTATTTTTTTGATTGGCGCGGCTATTTGACGGGTTTGCAATTATTTTAAGATTGAAAACATACATACACACACATTCATATAAAGGGTGTAAAAAGACTCTTAACGAAGCCGTTTTTTGTTTTAGACCATACCTGGGAACCTTTTAGTTACGGAGATATTGGGGGTCAAAGTTCCCACGTTTTCAATTTTTTTTTTAATACTTGTTTTTAATGTATTTTTTTACTTGAGACCACTTCACGACTTCCGTACTATCAATCCATCCATCAGCACAATTTTTTGAATGCGTTACATTGAGTCCTACCGTGAAACGTGATTTTTGACCCCAAAAAAAAGTTTTTGCGTAAAGTTACTTAGTTTGATGTACAGAATGCTTGGTTGACGGCTTCGTGAAGAGTCTGTTTGCACCCTGTATGAACTATTTCTAGCAACTAATAGCTAACTAGCAACAATGATTGGAAACACATTTATACTATTCGATGTTTACTAAACAGGACAAAATATGAACAACTACTTAAACTAATAAACCACTTCTGAGTATGAGATTCTGGGTTCAATTCCCAGATCAGGTAAAATATTTTAGTTTTCCATTTTTCCACTAAAACTTTTTCAGTAGCAGTCGGGAATCTGAATTGCCCTATTGATAGCAATAGGCTCATCTCTTTTACATGGGACTGTAACATAACTGGCGGAATGTGAATAAACGAGAGGTATACCTACCTTTACGTAATCCTTTGGAGATCACTCGCGCGATGTTATGGATAGTATTTTATAATAATACTTAGATAAGTTGTTGATCCTCATATTGATAAACATTTGTGTTCTTCTTTTGTTATTTTCTTCACACGCTCTCGATTGGATAGTATCTTAGTTATTATCTAACAATTACTACAATTTTTGTTACGATTAGCAAAAAAACTTAGAGTTATGGTGTATTTAAAAGAATTGTTCTACATTTTTGCCTGCTCAACATTTCGCAAACTAAAACATATTTCGTTACATCTTCACTTTCCAGCTACCAGTGCCACTGTTAAACATTACCTTAATCTACGCCAGTGTCCACTGTGGAGCTACTTTCTGCGTCCGGTTCTATTATTTTATGCTGTACAGGTTCCGGACTGCGCCATGCTTTCCTTGTTAATGGAAGTTTCCCTTATTTCTGTATTTTCTAGTTCAAGTTTGACTAGCCAGTAGCGCGCCAGTTAAACCTTGTTTGAACTGTCAAGTGTCACTTAAAATGTCACTGTCAATAATGACAATTTGGCGGTTAAGCGTTTTTTATTGCTGGGTACCGTAGTACTCGCAGGAGTTTGAGTGGCTAGACTCTTAAGAGGGTTTAAATACCCAAACTATACAGTAGGTACGAGATTTAAGAATTAATTTAAAGACACATTCAATTAAACAAATAGTTCTTGCCAATTATTTAGGCAAAAACCTTACACGCATTTTGGAAATCCGTAAAGTTTAATGTTAAAAATAGATAAAAATAATCAAAATCATTAAGGCCTGTACAACGATCAACTTATCAGTAACATAACTGGATATCTTTATCCAAACTCTATCGGCTCTTTAAACAATCATATTCACTGTTGATTCTTTAAATAGGATTACAGTTACATCGTGTTTATTGTGAACAATATTTGAAATCCATTCAGTTTCTTAGTTAACAATATAGCTCGTGAACTATTCAAGCCATTCAGTCGGAGAGCGGCTCACGTCTCACGCCGATGAATTCCTGGCGCTAATATGTCACGGTCATCGTTCTAGATACAGTAGGAACAACTGTTCAACTGGTGCATTCTGCTGTGGGAATATTATAAGCATAGCAATACTCCTAATGTACACACTCCTAATGTACACTTATTACATAAAGTAGTGCAAGCCAAAGTTGGGAAGGAATCTTCACGAGTTGCCGCAACAAATATTTGTATATAAACCGTGACTTTTTAGTCGTCTGACAACGGCAGCCCACTTCACGTATCCAATGATTACTATACATTCATAACAAAAAAATGGTATTTAAGAGATAAAAAAAAAATTCATTATTATGATGCATAACGTAGTTGAAACATTCTATTGCGAGCGAAGATCTATCTACTCGACTCCTGCGATGGTTAGATATGTTCTACTGTGTGATACGTAAACATTATTAACAGGATGTTTCATAATTCTAATGTATTATTTATTTTTCTTTGTACCTATTATCTTAATTAATGGTAAAAAAACACGCCTAGAGGTATTTTATGTCGGATACATTGAGTGGACCACCTTTGTCAGACGACTAAAAAATCACGGTGTATACTTTTATGCGTCGTGTTATAAGAACATAATATTTGAATCAACTCATACCGTGGCACTTTATGGTGTACTTATGGAAGTTATAGACTACTCTATAATAAAGATAAAGAGCTGGTTGCTCTTTGCGTGCCAAAGATAAGATCTTTACGCTCTTATTCTAGCCGGAGAAGATGCGTAATTACGTCATTTGTTCCGACTACTGGGTGAGTAAGGGGCACGCTTGTTTAAGGGCATTGACATCTTTGTACTGGGTTAAGTACACGTGGTTTTGATGATTAAAGTTGACGTCGATCGTTTTTACGGAAAGTTAGAAGCGTGAAAATCTGACAAAGGGTCTTTCTAAGAGATATCGGACCTACCTACTTGGGCTCCCACAGCCCAAGTAGGTAATCTGATATCAGATAGGTAGTCATTCCAAATACTGGTATTTAGCTGCGCTACACCCGGTTAGGTTAGGTTAGGTTAGGCTACATATATAGCCGGGGATCGTGGAAGGCGCACTAGTTCCCATGATCCCCGGTGCAAGTGTGAGAAGGGAACACCGAGGTGGTTTTTAGTCAGTCGAGTCTGACAGACCCCTCCACCCGCCCCAGGGCGGAGGACATAGATGAGGATTTTCCACCCCGGACCAAAAGAAAAAAAAAAAAGGCTACATAAATATGTTCGGGGAAGACTAAGCAGAAAATAAAATAGATAATTAGCTGTGACACTTAACATGGGAAAAATCTGACATAATATGCATGCATGAAGGGTTCCATACCATCGTAGTAGGGGAGCCTCCTTTAATTTTGTTATTTTTTGCTATAGTAATACACATTCTGTGAAGATTTCAACTTTCTGCCTATCACGGATTATGAGATACAGTCCGCTGACAGATAGACGGACGGACGAACTGTGAGGCTTAGTTATAGGGTCCCGTTGGTTACCCTTCGGGTACGGAACCCTAAAAAGGAAAAGGGTTTTCCATAATGATTTCCACGGTTCTACAATTCTGCTTACGTTGTTATTACGCCTACCCCACTTCAGTTTAAACATAAACGAACCATTCCCACGTACCACCAGTCCCAACATCAGGTAAATATGATCTGTAACGAGCATGCACTTTCCCCTGCACGAGGAAGTGCAAGCTGCCATGTTACCATAGTGAAATGTAGTGAAACTGCCATTAGGCACGGCTAGTACTCTGCGAGACTGTGGCCACATGTCCTGTTCTACGTGAGCTGTGTTTTAGATGGATTTGGTTTGCAGATTTTATGTGTAGCGTTTGTCGTTTTCTAACAAGGAATAAATATTTATTTTGCTCATACAGCCAAGACAAGACATTGCAGTCGTTTCTCGTGTTTCTATACTACCAAGACGATTGACTTAAAGTTTTCGGTAGCTTATGTCAGTCTAAAATGTCACTTTGCCTATGAACTTTTATACCTATTTTTACTAACAGCTGTCGTTTAGCTAGTTGTTGAGTTCCGGAAGGATACCCAACGGGACCCGCTTACGAAGCCTCCACTGTCCGTCCGTTTGTGTGTCATTGGGCTGTATCTCATGATCCGTAATAGGTAAACAGTTAAAATTTTCACAGAATGTGTATTTCTGTTGCCGCTATAACAAGAAATAAAATGAACATTAAAGGACGCCCCCCTACTACGATGGTACCGAACCGTGGCCGGTATTTCCCAACCCTAGTATGTTACTTGACGGTTTAAGAGATTCTTAAGTCCTATGTCTCGATTCCTCCATCTATACTTAGCAGACTGATGAAGATGCTTCTTTCATAGATATTAGGTCCATAATTCTTCAATGGCAGACTTAGATTCCGCCTTTTGTTCTCCAACCAACAACGGCTTTACAATAAAGGAGTTTTCTTATCAGATTGCTTAGAGCTAACACTTAGTTAGGTTTTGTCGACGCGGAAAACGGACTTCCTTCATTAGTTTAAACATACGTTAACAATGCATGAGTGTGACAGACTAACTACATACACGTACCTTATAATATACACTTAATAAAAATCTTGAATTCTCTGACCAACAACTTACAGCCTGAACCGCTGAGTTTAGTATATTTTAGCAAGTATTTTTTGCATAAGAGTTTGTTATACAATACAAAGTTATACAAATAACAAAAGTAAGCACTAAGGAACAAAATAGATCCCCTGAAGGCGTAAAATTTGTGAGGAAAGTTTAAAATAAATAAAATATCTTTGTTTCATGTCTTTAACAGTCCATAAGTTGTTAGTAGTTAGTAATGGATTGTGCTTATAATGTGTGTTTGTGTGTGAAGTTTATTGAATGGTAATTGATAATTTTGCTGATGGGAAATCCCGGTACACTGCTTGGAGTACTTACATAAAATATTAATAGTTCCCAAGGCTTGAAACTTAGTTATTACTAATAGGTATATTTGGAGAACGGATAGCAAGCATAGCCAAGCAACATTCTCCATAGAACCAGCATTTAACGTTCACTAACCATTGCATCATTGGGTCTAGAATCTAAAGTCATCCTTTATCTGAAACCTTATTAAGCCGGCCTTATAGAGAAGTATTACGACTTTAATATCGGAATGTTTGGTCATTAATACATCCTCTCATAATATGCCATGAAAAACACAAAATATTTTATGATTTCTCATTGCCATTAAAGATAGATTTAGCTTATCATAACACTAGCTTTGGGCCCGCGGCTTCGCTCACGTTAATTTTTGAATTTGACAATCGATTATAATTAAATCATGATTCGAAAGACACATGGCGCAATCTATTGTCATAAGAACATTATTGTTGTTTTCCTCGGGAACAGTACCTTTTTCGGGATAAAAGATACCCTATCTCCGTCCGTTTCTGTACACCCGACAACGTATATACAAAATTTCAGGATGATTGGTTTGGTGGGTTAGGCGTGAAAACATAAAAAAACAACAAACTTTTTGTTATTAGTTAGAACTAGTTAGGACGTTTGATTTCATGACTTTTTTATATTCGATGATTCATATTAGGTAGCTATTTCCAATGTCAACTTTTTCAATAAAAACTTGTGCAAAAGGCGTGGTTCAGAGAGCTTTTAATATTATAAGCTTCTAGTGTTTTCAAACTCAAACTCAAACTCAAACTCAAAAGCATTTATTTCAATTAGACCATTACAGGCACTTTTGAATGTCAGAAAAACAAATTAGGCTAAGCTACAGTCACAGACACAAGGCATAATAACTTGTGAAAGTACTGTAGTTGCCCATTCCAAAGTGTAGATCTCTATGGAGAATTTTCATTATAATATTATCGATGATTCATACATGAGTCACTGTATCCTAGATTAGCTATAGGTACATAATACATATACTATATACAGTGATGCAAGGATGATTAGACATCGATTTGACATCGATGTCGTTGATTGGACGTCGTGGAGTACGTGCGCCTAAAGACGAGCTACACACCGAGGGTGCAATTCCTAGAGTCGCGCCGCAACGTCAACTTAAAGGTGTTCTGGTGCGGGTACCGAATATTATGTTATATGCCCCTGGTGATGAAGGAAGACTTGTGGCCGCAGAACGTGGTGTTCCGTCGCTTCCGCAGACAAGTTCCACTGTACAGGCAACGTAGTTTTAAATCTTATTTATTAACACAGTTTTTGTATTTACTTTATATATGTAAGTTTTTAAGGTATATATCTATGGACCATTGTAGCATGAAATAAATGATGTTTATGTTTATTAGCACTTGAATAACATGTTCGTAAATATTCGTGAAATTGTCACTGGATTGTATTTAAAAAAAGATGGCGGCCCTGCTCACTTAAAGTGGTCATACTATACTCGGAATAAGAGTATAGTATGACCACTTTGAGTGTGCAGTGGAAGGCATTGCTTATAAAGAAAATTTGCATCGGTATGTCAAACTTGGTTCATTTATTTTAGTTCTGTGTTTTGCCACCTGCACCAGTGGCGAAGGTTCCATAGAACTCGACTCCTACCGGTTTTCCTTTGAAAAATGGCACAGTCAGAATTCTTTAGACAAATCATATAATCACATTAAAGATATATACTCCGGATTACCTCTTACAAAAATTGACCCTTCACTACTGGCCTGCACAGATATGTTGGTTGAAGTGTACAGCCATAGGGTATGGCTAAAATGCCATTACGTTAGTTTGAAATAGCTTCCAAGTTCCAATACCTATTGAACGTGAATTACTTAATAAGTAAATAGCATTTGATTGAAATGTTATTAGTGTCCATTTATATCGAGTAGACTAGTACAGTGAGGAATGTTATTTTATTAGAGTAGCGTGCTTTATAACATCAAAATTTCCATCAGCGTGGGACATTTTTTTGAGTAACAGCCGCTCGGGATTTGGTCCGTGGATGGGTGAGGCACGCATTACTTGCCGAGTTTTTTGCCGAGCCGTTGGTCCCAGCTATCATATTTAGATCTTGGACAGTCGTTACAGGTAATCAGTTGCCCGAAAATCTGACAACCAGTCTTAGCAAGGGGTGTCGTATTACCCAGTACTAATTGGATTGTGGAGGTCAGATAGGTAGTCGCTCCATGTAAAATACTGGTATTCAGCTGCATCCGGTTAGACTGGTAGTCGACCCCGATATAGTTGAGAAAAGGCTAGGCAGATGATGATGATTTGAGTAATTACTGGTTTAGTTTTGCTCAAAACAATGTACTGTCATGTTAATTGTGCTATTGTACTGCCCGCTTGTGCTCTCGAAACTGAAAATTCTGTGTTTTCATTTACGAAGGCATCATTGTGCTCGGAATGATGCTCTTCTTCCTTGATATTCTGCTACTTTAATTTGATTCTCGGTCTGTTTAGCATCATCTGTTATTATCTTATATGATTACATAGTAAAATATTTGTATAGGCAATTAGATGATTTCCAAATGTGGCATAATCTTTTTCACTTTTTTGGACATTGTTAAGTCAGACCCGAATTAGAAAAGCCGATCTTTTTCGAACGGTCCTGCAGCCCTGGAAACATATAATCCATTTAGTCATTATCTTCTTGCTCTTGTCCCGCTCTATTTGGGGTCAGCGTAACATATTTTCTTCTTCCATTCTCCCCTGTCAGACGTCACGGGATCATTTACTCCTTTCTCTTTCATATCAGTCCGTCTGATCACACGATCTATCCACCTTTTCATTGGCCTTCCTCTCCCTCTCCATCCATAAACATTTATATTATCCCTTTAGTACGAAATATATTTGGAAACTTATTATATCCAAAGAGTAGTTAAGAACGTGTCCAAATTAAGTTAAAATTATTCGTTCAAGTTGCTGACCGGTTGAGCAAGACTTACATATAGGTAGAAACATATTAAAAACCTTATCCGACATAAAATATTTAGATCGATTTCGTAATACATGGACTACATAATTTATCAATGGAAAATTCATACTCATTTAGTATTTCGTTAACTTTAAACCGTAGACAGAATTTTTTGAATTATTACAAATAATTGGTTGGTTATGATGTGTTAACCTCAGTAGTGCTCATTAGCAATGTATTGAACAGTTTTCGAATTTATCACCAATTTTTAGATTCATTGCTATATATTCTATAAATCAAAATTAAAGTGCTTCTAATGATGCCTTTGGGACCGCTGTAATCTTTTAAACTTCCTAATAGATTCTCATCCAGTTTGCCATCGTTTAGAGCGCTTATGTATCCACGAGTTTTATATTACTATTTAATTTAGTTGGTCTAGTAGTGGCAAGCGCGACATGAGTTCCTGAGTTTGATTTCCAGGTGGAGCGAGTGTTATTGAGTTTTATCATCAGGAATTTCTCAGTAGCAGCCATGGAGTCTGGATTTGTGCCCAGTTCATAGTAATAGGCCCCTCCCCTATTACATGGGACTGGGACTTGAAAATAACTAGCGAAATGTGGGTGCACTAATAGGTACCTCTGCCAACCCTTCGGGGATTACAGGCGTGTGGCGTTATTACTTATACAGAAATCGATGTTTTTTTAATGACTTGTTGTGGGGCCCTTGCGTCCGTTCAAAGCAAGATGGATGGAGTCGCTAGTATCGTATAGTTACAAATATTCCAACAGTAAAGACTCTAACATCTCAACAGTACACTAATGGCGTTAGCATTGGCTGTGCTTGTGATATGCGCAGGCGCAAGTGAGGCGTTGCGCCAGAGCCGCTCCAGTTACTACGACAGTCGTCACGCGAACGCCGAGAATTCCGCAGATCTGTTAGTTGAGTTAAACGTCAGTTTAGTTAGATGATTGTGTATTACAGCCAATGATAGATCGTGTTACCAACAGTAGGCTCTAGCCTCTTTTATAACTGACTAGCGGCCGTCACGCGGTTTCACCCGCGTAGTTCCCGTTAACGTGGGGAGTACGGGGATAAAATATAGCCTATGTTACTCGCTGATAATGTAAGTATCCATTGCTGAAAGAATTTTTCAAATCGGTCCGTTTCGTCGTCGTCGGTTTTTAAGTTTATTCGTTACATACAAAAATACAAATCTTTCTTTTTTATAATATTAGTCAATTATGACAATTTTGCTGTAGTAATTTTATTGTAACCTAAGGCTTCAACATTGACTAATACACAAGAATTGTGTAAAATAAGGGAGGGATTAGGAACTTAACATCCGATAATAATTGCTGCTAAAAGATTTGCTTCATATCAGGCAAGTTGCGGCCAAACGCAAGCCTATTTAATGTAAAAAAAAATGTTTCCATGTTGCATCGACGCACAATAAATTAGGTTAAAATCATGATGACAGATCATTCTTTCAACTGTTAAGTTCTCGGAAACATAATGACGATGATGTTGCCTCGAAATGTTTTCGACATCCATGATAACGCTGTGGTATGCTGCAACCAGCAACAAGCTAACGACGTCCAAAACTCTAGCTAGTAAGACTTACACACAGCGCAGCAGTTAAGGTTACAAGCGGTCAAGATCTGTAGAACGCGGCGGCAATTGTCAATGTGCCAAAACCAAACGCCCATAGAATACCAAACTCAAATTCCTAATTCAAAAACCCAAACCCATTACGCTAAATACCATAGGAACTCGACAGTCACATCACACATAATATCTTTCACCATTGAACAATTAAAATTCAAATTCGAAGGCAAAGGCATCCCTTACGACATCCTCATGACACTATAACGTGTTGAGGTTGCAACTCGATGTTAACTCGCTTTTGCGAAATGTTTGTGACCTTTTGACGACACCTGGTAAGTGGTAGACTTATATAGAAACTTTTTAAAGACTTGCAGTTTGATATTTGCGGTTATTTAAGTGATAGAACGATGGTTCATTTAAGAGCCCTGCGGAGGCCGCGCGCTATTTTGCAATTCGAAGCGAAGGAAAAATCCGGAAAAATATTGTTATCTCTGTTTCACAGTTCCCGGTTATTGTGAAGTTATTGTGAAGCCGCGCGGGAGTATGTGTGAATAGTGTTTACCTAGCTTCTATTCTATAATTATCGTTTATTCATATCACCGCTGAACATTTGTGATTAATTTGAATGTGTGCCGTAATACCAAAAATTATGAATGAAAACTCAATGCTTTTCATTTTTTTTTTTATATTATGTAACTTAACAATATAAATCATGTTTCGATTTTTTTTTTTATATTGTGTAACTTAACAATATAAGTCATGTTTCGAAATAAACAAAATTACTAATGTAAAAATGTAAGAAATTCAATTTGTTTACAATTCGTTTTAGGTAAATATTTTGCAAAAAAAATAAAATTGAAACTTACCTAACACTGTCTTGTTCCGAATAACAGCATAATAAGATCGAAGTATGCTTAAACTGAAAATGATTTTGGTATTACGTTTATATGGACAATTCATCGTCCGCATTTTAGTATAACATCCGCCTTGAAGATATTTTTGGGTAATACCTTTCTTAATTTTAAGGTGAATAAATAATCGCTACAGACGCAATTGAAATCAAGTCAGTAATCACATTTACCACAGATACATAGATAATCACATTTACATAGATGAACTAGCACCATTTGTGGGCCCCAAGTATCGGTCAACCACTTCATAGCAAGTCCAGAAGGAGATGGCCGGATGAAATGAACATCTATATAAAGGACTGCCTAGACAGGACTGGCAAACAGCGCTAAGTGGAAGGAAAAGAAACCTTTGGAATGTAAATGAAAAAATGAAACTGATAGACTGATTTGATGATTACCCATCAACCAACCAGCTAACAACTACCATCTAACTCCAAAAGTTTAAGGCTGGATTTTTTTTTTTTTCGTATGGGAAATCATCAAATGACTTCTCCCGTTCTGGGCAGAGCGGAAGGGAGTGTCAGACTTGTACTGACTAAAACCCATCCATGTTCCTTCCTTTGCCCTTTGTGTTCCAGGACCGCGGTATCTCTTTCGAACAGTCCCGCAGCCCAGTTTAAAACTGTCATAGGCTGATTTAATGAACCACCTCTTCAACTAACATCCCCAAAATGAACCTATTAATATCTAACAAGGCTCAAATAAGACGTAGGTCACTTCGTATAATATTACATAACCAGCTCGTAAGGTATCGCGTCGACTGGCCTTGCCCCGCGACTCCTGTTACATTTTTATCGCATTATGTCATTGATACGCTGTGGCACTTTTAATTTATAGTCTGTGGTTCTTAGAATAGCACTCGTGAGTTGTTGGCGGATGTTTAAGATCTGTTTTTATTGAAGGTGTGGTTTGTGGTAGAGAAACCATTGGTATTAGAAAAAATGAGTTGCTGAGATGGAACTGTGATCAACAGACCTCCTAAAATTCAAATAAAGGATCTTCGTTTGAAACATTTGATGTGCAATGCCCAGATTTTACGAAAAGTAAACCTTCAAACTTGAGTAGACGTGGTGACGGCTGCATGGTAGCAAATGTAGAGACCATAACGATGTGGTTGCCAAGACAGATGGGTGGTCAACCAACAAAAGATCACGGAGAAGACCTGGATGAGACTCGCACAGAAGAAACACGAAACGACGGAGTCCTATACGATATTCTCTTATGGTTGAACGAGAATTATAAGGCTTATTTTGATGAATCTTCATCATCCGCATTATAAAGGGTGTAAACAGACTCTTAACGAAGCCGAAAGGCACTTGTTCTGCTCGTCATTGCGATCATTTTTTTGTTCTAGACCATACCTGGGAACCTTCTAGTTACGGAGATATTGGGGGTCAAAGTTCCAACTTTTTCACAAGTTTATTTTTTTTAAATACATGTTTTTAATGTGAGATTTTTACTTTAAACACCTCCAGGACCTCCTTTACGATTAAATCCATCCATCAGCACAATTTTTTGAGTGCGTTACATTGACTCCTACTGTGAAACGTGACTTTTCAGCTCAAAAAAAAAGTCGTTTCCCAGCACTCATTTTTGCGTAAAGTTACTTAGTTTGATGTACATAATGCTTGGTTGACGGCTTCGTGAAGAGTCTGTCTACACCTGGTATTAATCTAAACTTCATGTACAATAGTGGTACATATACGGACTTAATACCACAAGACATTCTCTACCAGTCAACCTTTGGGTTAAATAGGACAACCTCTCATCTTCGGAAGAATTCGCTCGGTTGACCCAAACAACTATCTGATCATAAGAAAAACACTTTTTTTTTTGTATTTTTCAAAAACGTTCAAGGTAAGAATGTCAGCAATGTAACTTTCATGATATAGTCTGTTTGTCTCAAGCAATGCGGAAGTCAGTTAGAACTAAGTGCTTAGCGAAACCAGCCTGAATTAGATATTATCACAAGCGAAAGATTCCTAAATTGTCAATGAATGACATAGTTGTAAAATAACAAGAGAATAAAAACGTAACCATTCAATTACTAAATCTTTTCCTAAAATCTTAAGTCACGCTGCAATACTATCTAGATAAAAAAGAAACAGCAAGTAAATGCGTCAATAATTGAATTGTACACAATTATCTTGTAAAAATAGTCGAGAGCCTCCATCGGTAGCATATAGTACAGATAGCTAAAGAGATAGGTGTGCAGGCAGTTCTATGAAAGTACTTTCAAGTCTTTATAGAGTCGTATTAGTGAGTTAGTTTAATAGTAATTATTGTTTAAGAATAAGAATAAGAATAAGAAACTTTATTTGCTCAAACATGTGTATACATACAGAATTAAAATAATACATGCATGCAAGGTCTTAATAAGAGTGGCTCACGACATGTTTGCCATTTTTCATGGCGTGCAAATATTTTGGGTACAAATAATTTTTATGAATGAAATTACAATGATTTTTTTAAATTTACACCTTAACATAAAATATCACTTACATTTAAACATTCAATCATTTACATTATCATTATAATTTTATTTATTTATTGAATATATTATTTATTTATTTATTAATTATATTTGTTTGAATGAGTCTATGAAAAAGTTAGCTAGTCTAGTAGGTATCAAACTTTTTTCAATGCTTCATGTGATTTTCTGCACACCCTAACGGGCTGTAACTCATTAGTCTCAAGCTATCAGTACTTAGGTCTTATAAAGTATTTTTTTTTTCGGTGACAGAAAAAAACACACAAAGCTGTAACGCCTCTTTCCTGCCAACCAAACTCTTGCGCCGACAGTACTATCTAGTAATAGTCGTGGTGACGTCACCTGCGCAGGCGCAACTAGCAGGTGGATGCCAGCCGGTTCCGGTTCGCTCTCACTTTCATTACATACGAGCTCGTCTGTGTTGTTGACTCGAAGTAAGCAAATTATAGGTGTATGGGCATTGTCTAGTATGTTATGTTGGCAAGTGGCCGAATACTTGTATGACAAATGAAACGGATTTGATCTATCCATTGTTGATTTTGCTTTTGTACTAAGTTCAAAAGACGACGCAGTGTGTTGGGTTCTTAAGAATTTTAGACCTAACAAAAACATTAATGTGAAATAGGAGCCAAGTTCAATATTATGCTATAAAAGAAGTGAGATCTAAATGTGTAAAATATTTTATAACAACTTAAAATATCATTTTTTCTTATAACTTAGGATAATATATTGAAGCCTAAGGTGTGACTTGGTTAGTTCCCATATACGAATTATTATGAAGTACCTACTAAAACAGTCATGGAAGAGCCCTATGTTCGATGGCTAGTTTCTACCAGCAAGCCGAATTTTCGGAAGAATAAAATAAGAACTTACAGCTTTAGAACATGCGAAGGCTATAATTTGACAAGGAGTTCTGTGTAGTTGTAGAAAATAAGTAAATTATCTAAAAAGTCTTTCAAATATCTGCTTAAATATCGTGTGAGAAGATCAAAAAAGCGTAACCAACTGGTCTAGGCCTAACAATTCTAAAATTAGAAAGGACTGCTTTTCCATATTCATAGCCAACTCCACAGAGTCCGAATTTGCATTTCCATTAATAAATACTATGGCCCGTAGCAGTAGTCCCATTCATAGCCTGTTCGCCCCACTGGGAGTTCCTGTCTCATGCATGCATGATACTGCACGTAGGTACTTACCTACTTTATGTCAAATATGGAAATTGAGACCATGCCACCTTAAATGACAGACATTCATGGAGTTACATAGTGGTTGGACAGGTCAAACGGTGATTATCATGTTTTGTTACGTTATGGCATGCGAAACCCGGTTTCGTTCGGGAATACCCGGTTTTATTTGAGACCGAAAGCCGATTCCGCGTTTCCTAGGTACTTCAAAGTGCCATAACAGGGTTACTCGAATAACATAGAATTGTTACTATATAACTTATGCGCCAATTCATGATTTGAAAATAGTAGGTTTGATTTCTGAGAGGGATAAGGGCAGGCGAATGATCATATATTTTTTATTTATTAAAACTTAATGCACAAGTAAAAACTTTACAAAAGTGGGCTTAATGCCTTGGGCATTTTGTACCAGTCTACTAGGTGATGCAGAGACAATACACAGTAGGTGCAAGAACAGAACAAAAATACTAGAAAATATTTAACTAAAACATAAGAATAAATTATACATATAACACAATATTTAAAGTTAAGAGAGATAAACAAGAAAAACTACGACAGCTTAATTCATAGACGAATGACGATTCTTGATTCAAACATATCATGTGCTAATCGTTACTTAAGCTGACAAAAACCTCGAAACAGAAGATACAATTTATTTTTCATCGACCAATTCACCAGCAATCAAGGTCAATTACATCACGTAGTCATTTGGGCACTGGTCAGGGTCAACTTAGACCATCTGCATGTAAAATTAGTCTATTTTAACAAACTAGACATGTATCTAGTCGATTTATCGTCTCGATGCACAATCGTTTCCGAATTTGAGGTTGAATAACAAGTGTGTCCTTGCCGTGAAAAAAAATAACGAATGGTGCATTATTTGTGCGCTGTCAAGTTATATTTAAATATAGAATTGTTTCTTGTTTGTAACGGTTTTATTTTTATTACATAACTCTGCTTAGGAATCTAGCGGACACATAAATGTATCGATTAATTATTTCTGACATAGAATCTTTTATTTGATTATAGTATTAAATTAACCGGTTTCTTTCTAGGTTCTAAATAATTTATTGGCATCAATGAAATTGATACAGGACAAACAATACGACAAATGAACAAAAAAAACATTACTTTTTTCTCGTTTTCGAACCATATCTTATTGTACCATTAAAGTTTTAATCCTCGTTCAAAGCTCACGGTGAAACTTTAAAAGCATGTATTAATCATAGCTTTCACGGGGGTTTGAAGGCAAGCAAATAGATAATAAATAAGGCTGAACATTGACAAATGAGTTTAACTAACGTGTTATGACGGTACATGTCGAGATTCGCTGATATGATGGGGAAAAGCCGGGAGAGAAACGAAATAGATGTCATCTTTAGATTAAAATAACATTGATGTATTGAAGGGCATTTAGGGGTCCATCGAATAGCAGAACATCGCTGGGCACAATAGACATCTGAATGGTTGTAAAAAAACTATAAGCGACGCTGTGTAAGACCAAGGCGAAGATGAAGAAATGGCGAGATGAACTGATGAAGAGGTGATGTTCATAAAAGAGTGTTCAAAGACCTCAACAGCCAACAAACGTGAGAACTAGAGGGAGGAGGGTGACCTTGGCCCAGCAAAAGAAGTAATCAAACAAACGACTTAAACTTAGATATATAGTACTTCGTAATAAAATTACTGTTTCGATTTCAACAATTCCTAGAAAAATGGAAATTCTGTTAAAAGCTTTTAACTTTCGAATAGACAAATAGACCTCGTCGTATTATCACGTGCAAGTGACATTCAACTTTAGGGTAAGAATGTGTACTAGGGTAATCTTTAGTAAAACCGGAGCATGCCTGTTGATTGAAATGAGGCATGCATTCTTCAACCTGCTTAGTAAACTTATTAGCATTAACTAGACTATTGTGATATGCAATTATAATTAAATTACTCCGGGTCGTAGCAAAAAATATCTTAAGCTTAATATTCCGAAATTCATAATCTTTCAAAAGAAACTTTAATTTTTAAATCATTATCTGCCACTTTGTCCACGAAGTAAATATAAAAGCAAAATTCGAACAATTATTATTATTTCAAAATTAGAACAGCGTCTACACGCCAGCCCACAGACAATACAATACAAAGAGCCAGTTACAAAATGGCCATTGCTCAATGAATTTTTCGCACGCCGAGTTCGTTCGTTCATAGTAATACTACAATTGAAAATCAGCTTTAGGCTGCACAAAATAAAGAAATTAACGTAAAAAGATTGAGGAACAATAAATTACAATTCAAATAATAGTAATTGTCAACAAATCGACTACATTTTTAATTACAACAGTTACCAATATAATCGATTAGCAAATGAAGCGATTATTGTTTTATAATCTGTTTTTTTAATGCGTTTTATGATGCAATGGTTATCGGTCAATAATTTATTCAGGCTTTACGCTTTTACTAAGTACTCTCGTTGATGTAATACTTTGGAAGCTTAATCATTAAGAGTTCTTTATATGACGAAAGGTGCAATGGAAGTATCTTTGATAATTCTTTTCCTGATGGTGTCAAATAGAGGATGAAAGTTTCAAGAAGATGAAAGATTTAATATGTTTTTCATTTTTGATGGTATCCTATCAAGCACACGGCTTGTAATGTCTTAAACGAAGGTACGTTTTACCACATATGACAACGTATAAAAATCTTGTATAAGTATAATATTTCGGTATTCAACATCTAATGATAGCAGTGACCTAAAAATACAAGAATTTAAATTGATATTTGAAATCGCGACATACGACAATCTAGTTACATTAGTCAATTAAAAGCAAATCTAGATCGGCAGCTATTTTAAATGATTTCATGTCAGTGACTGTAGGAAATGCCATTTCATACGTATGCCAATCACTGACTGCATGTGGCAATTAGGTATTTGTTTTATTATAGTGTTGATGGTAGAAAGTCGTTTCCTTGGCGTTTATTTAACGATTTATGAAATAACTTGGTATGTATGTATAGGCTTTCACCAGTATTGTTTAAGTGATAATCACAGGACACAACCCTACTGCAATGAATAGAGACAAAGGGAGCTGACACAGGGGTGTTTAGAATTTTCTGATATTGGGCTCGTACCAAACCAGTCCAATATTAATCAGTTAGTCAACTTTCCTGAATTAGTTTGGTCACTTTATTCTTCGGGATCCCATCAATGTGTAATGAAAGCAGAACGTACCTGAAAAAGTAAAAAAACATGCCATTAGTTTTCATTCATAATTCAAAAAATATACCGCAAAGCAAGCACGTTTACAATACCAATTTACATGTACAACGCTTCATTCACAAAACAATAGAAACAAAACAAATCATACATTCGTAACCGCCAATCAAGTCCTTCGATTTTGAAAATGGAAAGCCCATTCGGGCGCGGTCGGCTCATCTCGGTCGCGCCCTATTACATCACTTTGTAATATCGCTTTCTACTACGTAATTTCGTTAACATGGTATGCGTTGTCCAATACAGGTGTTTGGTCATAAAAATAAAACTTGATTTTGTCATGATTAAATTCAAGGCAAATATGAGAATTATGTAATGACCCTAATTTACGAATGAAACTTGTTTTGTGTCAGCCCTGATATATTAAAAGTATTCGACTATTTGACAGGTGAGAATCGACTAGAATATCTCAAATTACACATATCTAGATATTTCGTAATACAGAATTCAGAAAATCTTAAGTGCATATTTTAACTTAAGTACATTTTCCATAATAACGTACTTTTAGGGTACTCATAGTATACAAACCAGAAAAGCCCAGACAAAATACTCCCGCATTCAGTTAAAAAAAAAAAAAAATACCATAGATACCAGTACAAGTCTGACACTCCCTTCCGCTCTGCCCAGAGCGGGAGAAGTCCAGGATGATTTCCCATCCGTAAAAAAAAAAAAAAAAAAACATGCAAAGCCGTTTTGCTACTTCCACATTCTAATTTCAAAGCGCTGAAATGAACCCATAAAAACCAACACTACCTTTAGTAATTAATCAACATAATTAGTCAACTTATGAACTAAATAAGGTTAAGTAGCAAAACATTGCAACAGCTTTTCTTGTAGGCTGAATGGTAGCACCATATGGCCCTTAAAAAGCAGAGAATAAAGACAGCTATGTCTGAATACTACTGAATAGTGATGCGCCGCTTACACATAGACATAATAAGAACTGTGTGCAATGTTGTATTCGTGTTTAGGGACATCACTATGCGGGTTGAATTGCAAAATGTGTGGCGTAAGTGACACGAGAGTAAAGTTTTTGTGTACAAGAATGAAGATTTATACACGTTTGTCTATAATGAATGATCATACTTACAATGTAAGTAACTGAATAAAATGTATTAATCCATTTGTTACAAGTTTGTTCCCCATAACAATACTTAATATTAAATGAAGTAAAATTTTAGAAAGATTCCATGAAATCTCAGCAAAAAAATACGCACATCTTTGCAATTTATGCTAACGAGAAAAAGGAAAACTGGCTTTTCTTTTAAATACTTTCACGGGAATTGTGTTACATGATTCTTTGAGCGTCCCAAAAAGGTCTGATGCCTATCTGTGGCTTGATTGCGTCTTCATTCCTTAATCCTATTAGCCTAGATACCGGATCGACTCTCACTTTGGCTGTATGTTTTAATTCCTTATTTTAACGTACGTAGTACTAAAAACCTGTTATGGGTATAAAAAGGATGTAAAGTCAACTCAGAGGCCCTTGGGTTGCATAAAAATTCAGACACTACCCACAAAATAAAGAAGAAAATGGAACACAAAAAAATACTTATTTAGTAGATATACAATAGCAAGCGTATTCGTGGTGGATTATAGCCTAATCCCTCTCATTGAGAGGAGGCCTGTGTCCTAGCAGTGGGAACATTATAGGCTGATGATGATGATGATGAAGCGTATTCAGCAAAAAAAGAGAATGAAGGCCTTTGCCCTGCAGTGGGACAACATAGGCTTATAATAATAATAATAATTCAGAAAACAAACGTATGAAAAACGTAGTAAAACTCTATATTCACAGCCTACTTAATGAGGAAGTTATAATCTCGCTTCCTCCTATATCTTGTCCTACAAAACGATTACTACTGAGTTTCAAAGAAATGAATCATTGGTATTCTTAATGCAGCGCGTGCAGGGTTACCTGGATACTTGACGTTATTGGCTAATTAATATGGCGGCAATACCTAGGTTTCGTAATTAGCCCTCCAGTGCCAAGTGTGGAAAATGGAAAGTTATACTTGAATGTTAAGACATTTTTACATGAATATGTGCAGTTGGCTAATCTATCATTCTTATGTAGCGACCTATTGTTTTGGAAAAACATTTTAAAAATAACTAAAATTATTTAGGTAAAAGTGAGGTTATAGTGGAAGAGTTAATAAATTCATACTGGCATGATTGATTATTCTAAAAGATTCTGAAAGAAATATCTCAAATCCGTTGCTGGCTGGTGCAAACTGTTTTTTTTTTATCAAACTATCAATGCTAAGAAATCATTGATAGTTTGAAAAAAAACCGTTTGCAGTGACAATAACGTAATAAATATTGATACATTGACAAAATTAAAGGCATTGCAATAAAACTATTTTAAGTGCGGAAACCTAGCTGGCGATATGAAAATACTGACGGTATCTCTGGTTTGGTTATGTCCCCAGTTGTCTCCAACTAATACCAACATCATCAACTGCCTAGCTATGTTGTTTCCCCAGCTGTTTCTAAACCGAATCAAATCCAACTAATAGAAAATGAAGGAAGAAGATCATCATTCCGAGCACAATGATGCCTGAACAACAGAATTTTTAGTTTCGAGAGCACGATGGGGCAGTACAATAGCACAATTAGCATGACAGTACATTGTTTTGAGCAAAACTAAACCAGTAATTACTGAAATCATCATCATCATCTGCCTAGCCTTTTCTCAACCATATTGAGGTCGGCTTCCAGTCTAACCGGATGCAGCTAAATATCAGTATGTAACATGGAGCGACTGACCCCTACAACCCAGTTAGTTCTGAGTAATACAATACCCCTTGGTAAGACTGGTTACTACCCTAACTAACACCATTGATGACAAATGAAAAGTGACGTGTGAAGTGTTGGAAGTGGCGGTCTACATTGGAATCACTGCATCAGTAAATCGCAAGACATACCTACTCAAAGAAAACAAATAAAATAAATTTCTCTCAGAAAAGGAAGTGAACATGAGACTTCAATAAGTTATTAATTTACGACTTCAATTTATGACTTCAATAAATTATCAATGGCCGCCGCCGCCTGCCGGTGTGGTATGGTGCAGTCCACTTAATATTCCTTTTATATCGAAAGTTTATGATACATGGTATGTTGACTTTTTCAAGTAAACAAACATAAATTATTAAATAAACTGCTGTGTACCTCTTTCTTGATATTATTATCATTATGATTACCAACAAGGAACTTCAGAAAATGATACCGGAATATGACTGTTGAGAAAAATACCCCTTGCCCCGACTTCGCACGGGTGCAATGTAGATATAAACCTTCCTCTTGAATCACTCTATCTATTAAAAAAACCCCACCAAAGTCAGTTGCGTAGTTTTAAAGTTCTAAGCATACATAGGGACAGACAGCGGGAAGCGACTTTGTTTTATACTATGTAGTGATAGTGAAGTGATGATAAAGCTTTTATTTGATTCCTTATATTTCATATTCATGCATAATCATTACAGACATTAATTAAATTATTGAACAACCCTAATAAACATGCAATTTATAATACTGACAATCATATATATTTTTTTCTAAATTCATTATTAGTTAAAAATAAAAAATAAAAAAATTATATAAAAAAAACCTAATATTACACATAATTTAATATTAATATACTAACATTACTAATTACATTACATTTACATTATTTACATTATTAATTAATTAAATATTAATTTGTTAGTTGTAATGAAATACCTATATTTTATTTGAAAGCAAATTGATCAAAGTAATTAAATAGTAATAGAAAGTTAAGCCCATCATTAATTTCACAACATTTTCTTTGGAATTCGTAAAAGGAATTATGAAAAAAATAACAAGCACTTAACAGAATTTGATACATAATTTAAAAACTATAATTTCACGCAATTATGACACTTAACAAGAATATTATAAAAGTGATAACAGCTTACAAAACAAAGTGACATAATAATCTGCCTGTCAACGGCGACCTCGATTTTTGATTAGCCGTTTAGATTTATAACTTGTAGAATGTAGTTTTAATAACAGATACCCATTTTTATATGTTTAGAAATAAAATCTTTCCATCGATAGTCGAAATAATGGGGGTAAAAGTAGGAAGCTGAATGGCACTTAATGTTCTCCTCGTCACTGTGATCATTGTTTTGTTCTAGACCATACCTTCTAGTTACAGAGTTAATGCATAGGGGTCAAAGTTCCAACTTTTTCACAAGTTATTTTTTTTTAATACAAGTTTTTAATGTTATAACTTAACTTTAAATACCTTCACGACCCCCGTACTATTCAATGTATCCATCAGTACGAAATTGTTAGTGTGCCACTTTCAGTTCTACCGTAAAATGCAATTTTTTACCCCAAAAAAAATGTCATTTCCCAGACTTTTCAATAAATAAAAAAAGTATTTCAATCAATTTCGGTCGATTTTTTGGGTAAAGAACCTGAAGCCTACAGAGTTTTATATTTTCAGATTCCGTGAACTTTTATAATTTTCGAAATTTTTATAATTTTCATCCGAGCCGCACCTAGGTGTCCTACTCCGATACTGTAAAAATACCACCGCCTTTTTTTTTTTTTACGGCTGGGAAATCATCAAATGACTTCTCCCGCTCAGGGCAGAGCGGAAGGAGTGTCAGACTTGTACTGACTAAAACCCATCCATGTTCCTTCCTTGCCCTTTGTGTTCCAGGGCCGCGGTATCTCTTTCGAACAGCCCGCAGCCCTGGCAGGCATCGGCCATTGCGGGCCCCTTCCTATTTGCTGACATCTCTCAGCCTGTGTTTTTGTAAATCAATGGCATAAGCACACACCATTCATACATTACGCTAAGTACTTACCATTGTCTCACTTCACATTGAACAATAGAAGGTACTGACCCCATAGCTTAAGACTAACACTTCATAATACGTTCTAAAGATTTGGTATTACATAGGCAGTCTATTATGGCCAGCGTACATCGCGGCCGGGATAGGACGGCAGCGAATTTTACCTTTACCGAACCTAAATTCATACGTAGCTAGTGGTAACAAGATACAGATTCCAATGTTCAATGCCCCGAAGCGAAATCTCCTTTGATGCCTTGGGGTCGATATCTAAACATAGGAAGCTGTATCTTTATCCACAGTTCACAGTACAGTAGTGTCTTGATCCCAAAGGGAGACCTGCAGGAATCGGGTTTTTGGGTGCCTTCAGGCCTGGTATCTCCCCCACTAGCTCACTAGCAGTGTCGATCTTTACCCTTACGTTGGGTAAAGATAAAATGCTCTACCCTGGCCTTTAAGTGGTATAATTTCGTTTAATTTCTGATGGATACAACTCCCGATGGAAAGAGCCTAGTTGATCTAGCAGTCTCAAGCGTGACCCTTGAGCATGAGCTCTTGGGTTCGATTCTTAAATTGATGGCTAGAGTTTCGCACCCAATTACATGGGACTTAAACATAACCGACAAAATAAGGTTGTACTATAGGCCGCTTCTGCCTAATCCTTTGAAGAAAGCAGACTTATCCCATTCAGTGCCCAGAACCCAGCGTATGAGTCGAACAATATTTTTTTCGTTTGCACAATTCGTATCTGTAGCTACAGACTCGCTAGTCGGGTTCTGGGCATGAATACAAGTCACCTATAGTTCATAATAACGACGACTCGGATCCGGGTTGTGGGCACGCGAACGAAATTCACGAAGTTTTTGCGAAGTACTGGGCAGTGAATGGGTTATTATAGTATCATAATATAGAAACACAAAATTTTGAACTTTGTTTAATATTTTTAAAGACTGTCTCTTTGGTCTAGTGGTCGCAAGCGCGACTGCTGAGCATGAGGTCCTAGGTTCGATTCCTGGGTCGGGCAAAGTGCTATTGGGTTTTTCCATCAGAAATTTCTCAATAGCAGCTACGGAGTCTGGAGTTGTGCCCGGTTGATGGCAATAGGCTCGCCCCTTATTATATGGGACTTAAAAACATAACAGGCGAAATGTGGGTGTACTATTCGGTACACCTCTGCCTAACCCTTCGGGGATAACAGGCGTGATGTTATGTTATGTTATGTTTTTAAAGATTAATTCAACTTTCCATTCTTGATTATGTGTCTGAAAGCCACCCCGCTGTAACACCTGCGCTTGAAACATTTGGATGACACATAACAATATTTATCACCAAGTTCTATAAACAATTTTCGGATGTGGATTTTTCGGTGCATCCCATTGTCCCTTCAATAACATTGTTCAATTGTGTGACCATTATTTTGTTCAGCGCATAATGAGTACATGAAGAAGGGTTACAAAGTAATCTTAAACAAACATGTGAATCAAAACTGTTATCAATAACATGATTGTCAATCTTGTGCACAATCAAGATATTTTTAAAAAGAAAAACTTACAGAAAATCGAAGGCTTTATACCTATATAGCTATGCTTTGAAGATGATCACCGTATACCAAATAAAGTAGGCAGTCTTTTTTTTTACGGATGGGAAATCATCAAATGACTTCTCCCGCTCCGGGCATAGCGGAAGGGAGTGTCAGACTTGTACTGACTAAAACCCATCCATGTTCCTTCCTTGCCCTTTATGTTCCAGGGCCGCGGTATCTCTTTCGAACAGTCCCGCAGCCCTGGCAGAAAGTAGGCAGCCTTATAATACGAATATTTAAACGATGATACTGCAAAAGGGATAAATGCGGTTACATCATCATCATCTGCCTAGCCTTTTCCCAACTATGTTGGGGTCGGCTTCCAGTCTAACCGGATGCAGCTGAATACCAGTATTTTACATGGAGCGATAAATGGATAAATGCGGTTACAATAAACATTATTTTAGCACCTTTAACGTGCTTTCTGATTTGCTCGAATTTTGATGATCATTATTGTTACTTGTTGCTGAAGATTAGAATAGTACTTACATATTAGAATTAAGTCGTTCAACAACTAAATTTTGTTTTTTTTTTTAGATTTTGTTTTTTATCAGTATAGACAGAGATTACATTTACTTAAGTTAAAATCTATTGTATTTTGGTCAGCGAATAAAGGCTTTTTATTATTATTCCGTTTATTCATTTTATTACATATTTTATTTATATTTTTACATATTTCTTAAAATAAACAATATAAAAAACATTTAAAAATTTAAAAAAAATAGCGGTCCGCCGGTTGGGAACAGGGTCCAAGCTACCGGTGGTTAGGGCTCCAGAGACAGGAACCTCCTCACAATGCGAGCCGTATCGAGGAGTACTGCCTTCTGAATCAGGCCCTTGATCAGACCCCCCTATTGTTACTTGATATGCTGTATTTAAATTGGTTGATGATTAATAAGATTTGTTTTTTTAGAGATTTTAGAGGCACTCTTGAATTGGCAAGAACTAAAAGATGAAGCTCCAGTCTCAGTCACAAGGAATAATAACATTGAAAATATTGCAGGTGGCATTTAACTCCTATCCCTTCACGAAATAACTGCCTACTCCACAAAAATGTAAAGATAAGCAGGCTTAAACCATTTCCCATGCTAATTTCCACCAATGAAGCGCAACGTTCGACCGACGCAAGCGCAGACGCGCAGAGTTCGTGCCAATCAGTTTAACGGTAGATTTCACTCAGTTTAGCATAGCCGTGGTAATTGTTGGCGTAAGTCGACCCTTAGGTCATGTGTTGCCTCATTTTTGAAGCTATAAGTGGATAATTAAACACTTTGTTAGGTAATAGTGTTATTTGCCAGGAATAGTTTTGAAATGACATCATAATTTTGCAAGACTTAACAAAAGTAGAACTAAGCAGATACGCTATTCTAGCTGTAACACAACTTATCTTCGTCATGCAGAACAATTAAAGTAAGTAAGTTCCTTTGGAGATGAAGACACAACACACAATCTCAATCATCTACTCTGAAAACCTATTAATGAGAAACTAAAACCGATTTCGAGGCGAAATCCAAGTGCAAGCACTTCAAACCGTTATGTTTTATGATTTAAACTTAAACACTTAAAAATAGTGTCAACTGCAACGACTTCCCGTACCAATAAGGGTACACATGACCGACTTTACATCATAACTGTCGATGACTATAGGCGTCAATATAATTTAATTAACCATTCAATTTGACTTAACTTCCACAGCCTACAAAGAAAAAAATACAGTTACAGTTCTTTCATATTCGTTTAAGATTACTATTTGTTTGCTGTCACTGTCAACTGTCAAATCTATCAAAATACTATGATCTTTATTGTCGTAAATATAAGGTCCCATAAAAATAGATGAACAAATTTTAACACAGCGTTCAGTATGTTTAACCAAAGATATCTAAGCCAAAAAATACACTGATTAAAGTAATTTTATTTTGACCTAAAATAATAAATTCCCGGCATTTTAGTGTATTTTCATTGGCTGTTTTTTTTTTCTTGTAAATATTTAATGCGTTTTTCTTATTTTTTTATCACCATGGTCCTTATTTTGGTGGTCTGAATGATTTCTAAAAGTTTGTCCATCTATTTTAATGGAGCCTTGGTACAATCCGGAAATTTGTTGTCAATGGTAAAAAAAGAATGGAATGAGACACCATTTCCACTGAAAACCAGCGCTGTTCTGTGGGCCCCCCACAGCGCAGCATCATGGTAAGTTTAGTGATAACCTGCTTGACGCAGTCACGGCGTGCAAGCTGTCAATTTTTTTTTCTGTTCCGCCCTGTAATCCTGTTGTATTATTATTATTATTTTTTAGTTAGCCTGAACTGTCCCACTCCTGGGCAAAGGCCTCCCCCCATTCCTTCCACTTTTCCAGATTTTGTGCCTCTTCTTGCCAATTACCGAGAAAGCCATCCAAGGCGTCCCGCCATCTTCTCCGCGGTCTACCGCGACCCCGTCTAACTGTCTCAGGGCTCCAGTTTTGTGATATGCGGGCCCACAGATTTGCCGCATCCGGCAGACATGGCCTGCCCAGTCCCACTTGAGTTTGGCAGCTTTATGAACTACGTCAGCAATTTGAGTTCTGGAGCGCAGTGTGGTGTTCCTTATTCGATCAGTAAGTTTAACGTTAAGTATGCTGCGCTCCATTGCCCCGTTGGTTTGTTGTATTATAAATATTTATAATGCGTGGGTGATTTTTTTTATTATTTTGTATGCACGTTATGTCCGACTAGGTGCCGACTAATTTGACAGGACTAAACTAATATTTATCTTCTGTCCTTTTCATAATGAAATAGAAAGAAAAAGATGCACTCAACTTAAATTTAGTTTTGTTTGTGAACAAGGTAATCGGCACCAATAGCAACTTACTCGAAGTAAGATGACAAGTCTAAAGACAAAGTTTCAAAACTGCATCTATTGTTCTCTAAATACAGCAAAAAGTAAGAAGCATTGAGTAAAAAAAATTGTTTACAACAAATTGTAATGAATTTCTTTCTTTCTCGCTGCGCAGACGCAACTCTTCACAGATCATTGACTGCGAAATCCATCAATGAGTTTCTGTGTTTGAAATCTTTGATGAAATGCTGCACGACTTGTAGGGTTAGCACGGATATAATATACAAGGTTTTTTAGATAACGAGTACACTTGTAATGTGGCGAAATCTGGAGTAAATTTGAAACTCCATGTTTGATAAAACAATTGTTATTGGTTTTTTCCATCAGGAATTTCTCAGTAGCAGCCGCGGAGCTTGGATTTATGCCCGGTTTATGGTAATAGGCTTGCCCCCTATTACATGGGACTTAAACAAAGCTGGCGTTATGTGGGTGTACTAATCAGAACACCTCTGCCTAACCCTTCATAACAGGCGTGATAATGTTACACTTAGATTAATCAATAACTAAGAGGTAAAGAAAGATTGTATCGGTTTGCACCGGTTCACCTGATACCTTTTTCTTTTTTCGGATGGGAAATCATCAATTGACTCCTCTCGCTCTGGGCGGAGTGGAAAGGAGTGTCAGACTTGTACTGACTAAAACCCATCCATGTTCCTTCCTTGCCCTTTGTGTTCCAGGGCCGCGGTATTTCTTTCGAACAGTCCCGCAGGCCTGGCAGGTATCGGCCGTTGCGGGCCCCTCACTGTTGGCTTACATCTCTTCGAGGCGCGCGTGGAACACGAACGCGCCATCAACACGACGGAACGGTGAGCTAGCCCATTACTCACCGTCCACAGGTCCGCGTCTACGGTGGCCGGAAGCCACCACGTTCACCTGATCCCTAAATTATCGACGCGAAAAGCTCGTGTGTGTTTATCTTATGATTACCTACTTTAACATGTGTGTTAGCAATACTTGGCAATACCATGTTCAACCGTAACATAACATAACATAAACTCACGCCCTTTTCCCATGGGGGTAGGCAGAAACCACAGAACGCCACCTGCTACGATCCTTACATACTCCTTTTGCCTCGTCCACGTTCATACATCTGGTCATACACGCAGGCCGGTTGCGAGTACTACGCACCTGACCTTTCTAAAGAACCTCATCAATGAGGTCAGCGTATGTTCTTCTAGGGTGTTCCCTCCCGGCGTTGCCACTCACATCTCATGTTCAACCGTAATTTCATTGAATTCCATTCTTACTGCCAACCCTGATGAATCCTCAATGACTCACCTCTTGTTAGCACGTTAAACAAGCCGTCGAACCTTCTAAACTGACCCTTTTGAACGCAGTCTTTGTCTCGAGATCTTTGGGTAATCTTGACAAATAGCAAGCTACTAATATTATTACTTAAGACTGCCTCGTCAATCTAGTTTTCACAAGCTCGACTGCTGAGCATGAGGTCTTGGATTAGATTCCCAGGTTGGGCAAGGTGTAATTGGGTTTATCCATCAGGAATTTCTCAGTAGCAGCCACGTAGTCTAATCATGAGTCATCTTGTGCTCGGTTGAAAGCAATAGGATCACCCCTTATTACAAGGAACTTAAATATAACTACATAAAGGGTGTAAAAAGGCTCGTAACGAAACCGAAAGGCACTTGTTCACCCTGTCATTGCGATCATTTTTTTTGTTCTAGACCATACCTGGGAACCTCCTAGTTACGGAGGTTTTGGGGTCCAAGTTTCAACTTTTTCACAAGTTTTATTTTGAATACATGTTTTTAATGTATTTTTTTTAAATTAAGACACCTTCGCGACCCCCGTTTTATTCAATCATCATCCATCAGCACAATGTTTTGAATGCGTTACTTTGAGTCCTACCGTAAAACGTAATTTTTCACCCAAAAAAAAAGTCGTTTCCCAGCAATAATTTTTGAATAAAGTTACTTAGTTTGATGTACAGAATACTTGGTTATTGACGGCTTCGTGAAGAGTCCGTTTACACCCTGTATATGGGTGTACTATGAGGTACAACTCTGCTAATGAATAATGTATTTAATTACTTAAGACACCAGTAACACAAGTGATTGATGTAGTAATTAAAACTATGATGAGTATTATATGTGGCTGTACTTTCTTTTTTAGAGGTAATATAACGGTACTGAGAGTAGATAAGATGTAGTAATTAAATTTTCCGGAAATTTGCTGTAATTTTTAGCTGGTTGGTAGAATTTATCTGTAAACTGAAGACTGTGAAATGTGGCTATTGCGTTTTATTGTAACGCATAATCACTTAGCAGGCACAGCAGAGATTACTGCAAAACCAATTATCTGGTCATATTGAAGAAAGAAGTGCCTATAAAGCAATGCAATTAAATTTTTGATGTCGTCTTACTGTCTTAAACCCAGAAGACCTGTTTTATTTATTTATTTAACACTTCAAGTACAAAGTACAGAGGCGGACTTAATGTCCTAGGTTTACATCTAAAAAAAAAAAAAATCGGCTTGCAGTTTGAGCGACACTGCCGTTGCCGTTTCGTGAATTCGTATGTAAAAGGCAATTGCTGGTGTCTATTTTCAGACGCTGCTATGGCCACGCTTACGCGCGTCGATGGCACCGACTCGGTACTTTTCCGTTTGGGCTCATATGCCTAATACGATGGCCCAACTCCCGTCCCGCCATCTATTAAACGTTTGGAGATATAAAGCTCGCAAAGTACCGTCAAATTGTCTTAATAGCATTTCTGGCATGCACCCAAAGTTAACTGCAAGTAGACCTTCATACGAATTCACTTCAAATACCAATACCCGGAACATCATCCTCACAAAACCAGTCAGCACTCACCCATAATACTAACCATCAGGTTCACAACGGATGCGGAAGAGAGTAAAGAGGATATCCACATTTCTATATAAAAATGTACTGAGAGTGTAACGCCCTGACAAGTAAGTGGTACTGGTTCGACTTGATCTACCGGTGTGCAACGGATGCTGTGGCTACTTGTGTTACTGATTGATATCGTGCTGTTGATAATGATAACTGTGTGTAATAATCTGTAGTTGTGAAGTTCCGTGGTTCCGTGAAGTCGAAAACCACTGAGGTATAAAATGTCTTATTTAGAAAAGATGTCCCAGCATATTTCGAAGGGATTTTTCACACATTTCCGTCAGCTAGTCAAAGATGGTTTAGTTCTATTTTCAACTGTCGTTGAATAAAGAGGTAAAATCCTTATTATTCGTATTAGCATAATACTTTCAGAAAATAATTAGGTCAGTATATAAATACATTATTGGTTGGAGTCAGAACCTGAGGAATCGGAATATAAGTAGTTTATATCTTTATTCTGATCCCTCTCACTTCTCAATGGCCGACAGATTGATATAATTTGCATATTTAGCATCCAATATAATTAATAACTCGCAGATTCCTTGGATGTGTTTCACAACGCGGTGCGCAGGAGTTTCGCAATCAGCGCGCACCGGCTCGGCTGCTGCGCGTGCGCCGCTTTCACACGTCGCTTGCTACAGCCGTGTTGGATGTTGGTGAATATTGAGATTTTTTTATTAGTTATATGGAAGCTGGGGAAATAGATTTAGCTCCTGTGCTACCCAGGTTAACGGAAATAATTCAAATATTTAGAATTAAGAAAATCTGCATGTTTTATATACGAGAAGATCTTTGTCTGAGCAACGAATAGTAGATAAGACTGCTGACCATAACTGCTTTGTTGCTTGTTTTATTATTTTTTTCTTATGTTAACAAAATTAACAATATTTATTAACAATATTTTTTTTATTAACAATTGTTAATTTTGTTTTAACAAACTAAAAACAAATACATACTTCTTCTTTCTCTCTTTGATAAGCAGTCTTTCAAAATTAAAAACGATGGGCAATACTAGACCAAACCCTCATAAAACTACCCTCTTTTCCCAAAATAACGAGTTCTTTTACTAGTTAGTTATTTTGGAGTTTATAACGACTTGAAATTATCTATAAACAGTCGCATTAGCGTACATAATGTTCATGTATGTAACATCCCTTTCCCGAATTCAGTACTCCATTCTGTATCACGAAATAAAGATGAATTTTTGACGTGACAACGTCTAATAAATCGATGAACGCCAGCTGCATGCACGAAAAAGAGTCCCATCCCGGTACGCTCATTGTACGCATGCGCCACTTTCGAAGTGTCAGATATTGACAAGCCTAGGTTATTATTTTTAATCTACTGCTGGAGCTAGGAGGTTAGGTTGTATAGGTAATTTCTCTCTTCCACTCGATTTTATGACGTTGTCACGTTAAACTATCGTCCGTAAACCAACTTTACAGACAGCCAATTTTTATCTTAAATCGAGATATCACCGTGAAACCAGCAGAGCTTGTCACTATTCTTAATTATGAGTTTATTGGAGCAGGTAGACCACAGCCGGATAGCTGCCAACCATTTTGTAGCCATTCAATCTAATAAAGTTAACAAAGAAAGAAAAAAGTTGCCGAGAGCAAAAGAAAGTGTTTTCGCAAAGTTGAATAAAATCTTTGTTTGTGTTTTTTGCTTTATTTTTGATAGCTGATGTAATGAAGTTATGATTCACTTTATTTTTTACGTGCTTATACCCCGCGGCTTCGCCCGCGTGGAGTTCGGTAATTGTCCCACAGTACCGGGATAAAAAGTATCTGTGTCAATCCAGGTTATAAACTATCTATGTGCCAAATTCCATCCATATCTGTTTAAGAGTTATTGCGGGAAAGTCGCAGTCGTTCTTCGTAAAATACTGGTATTCAGCTGTATCCGGTTAGACTGGGAGCCGACGATAAGGGTACGCAGATGATGATGATGAAACTATGCAAGAGCTAATAAAAATGATGGGGTAGGTTTTTTTATGCCATGCCAGAGCTATACATATAAAAACATAAACATCCTCAAAATATTCGCAAATAGAATCTCACCATTTAACCTACAGTAAATATTACGAAGCATTACTTACATAACTGCACATTAGCAACTTTCTTTTGAACACAACAATGAACACTCCGGTATGGCCTTGGGCGCATTTTTAAAAGCTTAGACATCACAAAAATGGCTAACTAAGTAGCCTTACGTAAGAAGATGTACAATGTTTGATATCTAATACTAATATTTAATGATGTCGTGTCTATTTAGATACGAGACATGGTTTAAAACAGTTCCGTAATTAAACGTGCGACTAAGAGACAATGCTCATATCATCATTTACTGACGAGGTGTTTTTGCCTATTCTTTTTTCAACTATGTTGGGGTCAGCTTCCATTCTGGCTGGATGCAGCTGAATACCAGTGTTTTACATGAGGCGACTGCCTATCTGACCTTTTTTTTCCGGATGGGAAATCATCAAAGACTTTTCCCCGCTCTGGGCATAGCGGAAGAGAGTGTCAGACTTGTACTGACTAAAACCCATCCATGTTCCTTCCTTGCCCTTTGTGTTCCAGGGCCGCGGTATCTCTTTCGAACAGTCCCGCAGCCAATGCCTATCTGACCTCCATAATTCAGTTACGGGGTAATGCGATATCCCTTACCCCGACTCGTGGGATGAGATAACCTTTATTAAGCCTGGTGACAGAGAGACCAAAACCAACTTTCTAAGGGTTTTATTTTTAAAGCTTTATGATATAACGGTTCGATTATTTAAACAGCCAGTTATTTGAAAAGCACATAACTTCATTCTTATGTCCAATATAAAACAATAAGAACATTCAAATTATTAGAGACACAATAGTGACATTCAATTTGTACATACACATAAACGATTCGATTCTATTCATTTGCGATATTTAGTCGATTCTACAGTAGACTTTCACTAAATCGATTAATGTTTGTATAACTATTGATATGCACTTGTAACCGAAAATCGGAACCAATTTCAATTCTATTGTAGCATGTTGGATAAATTCTTAAGTGTTTTAAATTTGCCACAATGCCTTTAAAAAAAAGTTTTTTGCTGATTTTATGTTCTCAGTTTGATGTATTTTAACAGAAAAAAAAAATCAATACTTAAAAACTGCTTTCGATGCCGAATGCTACTAAAAAGAAAAAATAACAATTTCAACGTTTTGAATAAGAATTAAATATTCAAATGCCTGAAAATATTAGGAGTAATAATGACAAAATAATTCTTAAAATAAAAATAAAACGTCGACTACCTTGAACTTTACACATAGGTTAAATTTTAAATAATTTTCTAAATTAATTATACACAGTTTAATTCTGCTTAACCATTAAACATATCATTGAATATTATGTTTTATTACCACATTAAAAGCTAATATTTACCTACATTATTAAAATGAACCAACTCACACTTTATTAATTATAATAAATTATCAACTATTATTTTTTACATACTGAAACATAAAAAACCGAATTCCTGTTTGAGCTCATCTTCCATTTTGCAATCCGTCGACTGGTTTAAATAATGTCAAAGTTGACATTTTGAACGCTCGTTCAACCTTGCAAAAGGCCACATCCCTATTAACATACCGTCTTGACATTTCATTCTGTATTTTAGTATTCAATATTAAGGTCGCTTTTCCTTTCTTTGATGATAAACTGATATTTATAAGTCCCTTGTCGATCTTAATTTGAATTTTTCCGCGTTCAACTTAAGAATGTCACACGTACAAAATTAATCGAGTTGCTATTTAATGTCGATTGTGGATTGTTTTTTTTTAATTTAAAAGTAGTTTTTTTGTGGTCATTATTAATTATCCAGCCTATTACTACTATTATAGAATGTTAAAGGTCATAATTACAAAATACAGGAGTTTTGTTTGTCAAACAAGAATATTTTTAAGGGGTTGGTACGGGGTTTTACGAGTATTATTATCTAATTTACCTGTCACGATTTACGTAGGGTAACTCAATGAAAATCTACCAATAGGGTAAGGGATAGCAATAATTAAAGATATAGTGAAAACGCCAACAACCCTAACAATATATGTATGTAGTATTAGATACGTATTAGATACTGTTAAACCATCGTAAGAATAACGTAACTTCTCCTCGTCAACAAGAAAGAGTCTATGACCAACTAAACTTATGTGACAGTCCAAAACGAAATGTCAACTCTTACGGTACGTTCACACGGAGCCACGTTTTGCCGAATCTTATTTTCATCGGATCTGGATAAACCGAATGTTGTATTCACACAGCACATCTTGCATTGCCGTATACGACGGCCTCGTATCGAGATCCCCTGCGTGTATCGTGTGAACGCATGTATTGAATGCGCTATACCTCTGCACCGGATCTTACATTTTGCAGTACGGCCGGATCTGTTTGTAGTAGCAAAATCGGATGTCAACTTCAGCAAGATTCGGTTTTTTTGCCGAGTCTTGAAACTGAATGCATGTGTGAACTCATTCATTGAAATACTGATGCCACTAAACCGAATCCTGCAAAAAACCGATTCGGTAGAGAAACACTCGACGCCGTGTGAACGTACCGTTATATGTAGTCAGATCTTATTACAAATAGTACTACAAACTACCAGTTCAATAGAACTACAAGTCCAAAACCTAAGTCCACGAACTTATAATCGTCGACATGCAACTGAAATGTCAGGGGTGCACTGCACGACTTTGACATTAAACCAACAGTTTTTAATAGTCTATGCGCGTCATATGCCATTCTAGAGATTTGAAGCATGCAGTTCATGTTCCTAAGTGTAAATGTCTATGATTTTATGTTGATATAGAGGAGTGATTGATGATTTTTTTACATGTTATATCGTCAGATAAGGATATGTGTATTTTTATGTATCCTGCGACGATACTGACTTACGATGATAACTTCATTTTACTTCAAATAGAGGAATTATCAAGTTAACTCCCATATGCTCGGAAAAATAAAGCTCGTAGCTCGTCCGGGGAGTTGCAAAAATTAAAAACTGTTTCAAATGATGTTACCTAAATCCGCTGACGCATCCGAAGGTCTTCTGAGTTAAGCAATAGAGATCACATTCCATTTTTGGTAAAAATAGTCGTGAATAACCAAAAAACTCAGATGATAACTTATGGTATTATGATTCTTAAGTCCTTCACCTTTTGACTACCTAGTGTATTAACCACGACAAGGTATGAGCTAAGTATTAAAGAATCAATATCTTACGCCAACTATGCAAATTAGGCTGATAATCTGCGCAAAAAAGTTGTTTCCCAGCAATTTATGCGCAGTGTTACTTAGTTTCACGTACAGTATGCTGGTGGCTTTGTGGTGGGTTCTTAAGTTTACAACCTGTAACCACTTTCAGTGTAACTCATAGCTTGATATCTAGCCATAATTAACGATACCAGTATTCATTTCACACAGTATTCATTCCACACTCATTCAGTCACAGTGAGTGTGGTTATACACTGTAATCTGGACAGGCAAGTACTGGCGGGTCGAGGTTCGTGGTTTTGCACCATCGAGTGCCATCGAGTAACTAAGTCATTATCATCATCTTCCTGCCTTCCTATTTTATTTGGGGTCGACGCAACACGTTTTCTTTTTTCTATTCTCCCCTGTCAGACTTCACGGCATCATTTACTCCTTTCTCATTCATATCAGTCTTCACGCAATCTATCCATCTTTTCTTTGGCCTTCCACTCCCTCTTCATCCATCAACATTCATGTTCATCACTGTTTTAGACACAAGCGTTTCATCCCTTCTCATTACGTGTCCATACCAAGACAAACGACTTCTTTGATCTTTTTCTGAAACAGGTGCCACTTTCATACTTCCTCTAATATAACTTTATCCATTCTGGTCACTCCACATATCCCTCTCAACATTCTCATCTCCGCTACATGCAATCGTTTTTCATCCATCGTCTTCACAGGCCAGCATTCTGATCCATACAGTACAACAGGTCTAATCACGGACTTTTTTTTCCCCTTTAGCTTGAGGGGCATCCGTGGGTAGCAAGTTGTTCCAGTGACTTGTCGCCATTTCATCCATCCTGAGTTGATCCGGTCCGTTACGTCCGGGTCTACTTCGCCATCCCCTTGCAAAAGCGACCCGAAGTACCGAAAATCGGAACAGATCGGTATGGGCGTTCCGGCAAAAACTATGGGCACAACACTGGAGAGACTAAATCACAGACGAAGTATTCTGTTTTGCTCCTATTTACTTTCAGGCCAACTTGCTCCAGTCTTTCCCACGACACCTCCAATCTGCTTTGGACCTCTAGGCCACTCTCGCAAACCAACACAATGTCGTCGGCAAACAGCATGCACCAGGGAGCCTCTTCCTGGATGTCCGACGTAAGTACTTTTTTGTCCACATTTTTATTACGGTGCACCGGTTATGTTCTTACAAAAATCATTAAAACCATGAAAATTAAATCAAACTACATTTTGAGCAAGGCTCTATTTAAAAGCAAGTCTGACCTCTTTTGGTGGAGAAGTCTGATAAGTACAACTTCTGTCGTAAGATAAAATATAAGGAAATCAGGGTCCTAATCAAACAACAGTTTTACTATCGCAGTAGCTTTGACTTCCTTATACCAACAGTATCTATTGAGATAAGTCGTCGAAGAAATTTTTCAAGCAACGCTTTCTGATTGTGCCTGATGAAAAGTCAGTTTAAAAAGTTGTCCTATCTAGTAACAGTGTGACTGGTTGGCATTTTTATTCCCAATTTTTTTTTTACTTTGGATTCCTTAGTTTAGTTCCCTTCAAAATGGTTGAGTTGAATGGTGCTGATACATGCGTCATGTTCGTGAACGGGCGCTGTCAGTTGTGACTGGTCATCTCTTGGTTGCCACGGCTTATTTGAATTAATTATTTTATTTTTGAATTGTTTTTTTTTTTTTTTGTTTTTACTATGGACACTTTTAACGTGCACACTGCACATCTTGCTACATCGTTCTCACATAATGTACCATCTCAACATGAATGATGTAACCAAGGTTTTTGTAAAAATATACTGATTTACGTTCTTCTCCATAGAGATCCACGCTAGGGAATGGGCAACTACAGTACTTTCACAGTTTTTATGCCTTGTGACTGGGACTGTAGCTTCATTACATTTTTATCTTGTCGACAATTCAAAAGTGCCTGTAACTGGCCTACTTGAAATAAATGCTTTGATTTTGATTTTGATTTTGGTAAGTTTATTAAAAAGTTAACTAATATCAATTACATTTTATGTACATTATATACAGACAACAAATAGAACAAAAATAATGCTAAAAAAAGGGTAGACTAACAGTAAGTATGTACATATTTACAACGACAACAATAGGACACTTAGGCGTCAAAGTACTCCTCCGCATCGCTGTCATCCGGAAACGTGCCCAGAAGACTGGCAGCATTGCCACGTTGAATGGCAATGCTAATTCTTGCCAAAGAAATAGCCAGCCCTCTAGTCACGCGAAGTGTTCAAAGTTATATACAAGTTTCTCTCACATCAAAACAGCGAAATGGCCGCATTAACTTCATTATAATAAATAAGTAACGCACACAGCGCTTACACTCCGTCCCGTCGGTGTGAAAGTGTTCACTCATATCTCATGAATGAGCGGATTACTGTACAAAATGGACGAATCATTACAGCGCGCTCACTTCCTCAGTTTCTTTACATTTTTGTTTTGCTTACGCAACTGTCATGGCTGATGTCCTCGAGAGGAATGCAAGGTTGCATTGTTGCGTGGTCCGTAGACTCAGGTATAAGCAATTTTGGTCTAAGAAAGCTAGAAAAAAATAAACAGCTTAACGAAATGTGTAGAGCAGCTGTTTTGTTTTTATAGTTTTCAGTGATCTTCCTGTAGTAGTAAAAGTTAATCATAATAATGAGTACAATGATCCCTTTTCGGGTTTAGGGGTAGCCTAATTTGTTTTTCTGACATTCAAAAGTGCCTGTAATGGTCTAATTGAAATAAATGCTTTTGAGTTTGAGTTTGAGTTTTGCGTATCTTGCGTATATTTTAAGGTTTGACAGCATTAACCATCTTTATAAATCGATTAACTTAGGTTAGGTCAAATAAGGTAATGGATTACGGGCTTGGAAAAAATACTTTTTATTTGAACTCAGTCTGTATTGATTTCTGCAAAAAACTGCGATCGTAAAACAGCCGCTTTGATGCACCCGGCACAAGATTTCACCCACCCAATTCAAAATTAGAATAATTCAATTTGCAATTTCTATTTACCGATCGTTCTATGCCATGTAGCCAATTAATATTTGTCTATTTTTTTTTGCAAGTGAAGGAAATTGACTGGAATATATTAATAAGAACGTAACCTTTGGTCACGTTCCGGCGCCCGCGCAGTCGAGCTACGCCTTGGATAATAACTTGTGCTTTATGGGTGTTAGAGAAACCGATAAAGCAACTTATGAGTTATTTCTGCAGAGGTTAAAAATGAAATGAAATGTTTTATTTGCGAAAATTGTAGTATTTCATTATAGATGGTCGAATTTTTTTACAGTTACTCAAACAACTTGCTAAAACTAGCATAGCAAAATTATTGAATATTTATAGAATAATTGAAGCTAGAATAGAAATAGAATAGAATTGGTATGTTATAAAATTTATAATATTGTCAATGTCAAAGATTTGTCAATTTATAATAGGAAATGTCAATGTGAATCTTTAAAGTTAAGTTCACAGAATAAAATGATTGTTGTATAAGCCATTTGAATAGTGGCATTTTAAAACGATGGATTGGCAATTCCCTACATGAATTTGGTAGTTTCAGGATTTAGTGCTAGATTCTGTTAGCATCTACGTATGTTCTTCTATTCAACCGAAAACAGTAGGCAGTGGCGCGCCAGTAAACCTTGTTTGAACTGTCAAGTGTCACAAATGTCACTTTTTAATGTCATTGTCATTAATGTCAATTTGGCGGTTAAGCGTTTATTTGCTATAATAAACGCTTCACGCCGTAGCCGGGTACCGTAGTACCCGCTGGCGTTTGAGTGGGTAGCTAACGAATATGGATTTCAGAAACTGACTTTGACTTTTAAGAAAATATCATGAGAAACTTTTCTTGAAAAACTGTTCTGAGTAGTGTTCAAAATACGAACAACATTACCTTCAACTTCATCATCACCATCATCAGCCTATAAAAGTTCCCACTGCTGGGACACAGGCCTCCTCTCTTTGAGAGGGAATGGGCTATAATCCACCACGCGGGCCCAGTGCGGATTGGTAGATGTCACATGTCTTCGAATTTTTGGTTCTAGGACATGCCGGTTTCCTCTCGATGTTTTCCTTCACCGTTTTTGAAAGCAGTGGTGATGAAATAAATTAATTAATTAATGCGCCTGCCTGGGTTCGAACCCACGACTTACTGTTTGTAAGTCTGGGTGGACCTTCAACTTACCCATTTTATAATTTAAAATTATATTGTCACTGTCACTGCTTAATTCGAAATTTTATTATGACTATCGCTTTTTATAGCTCAGTAAAATTAAACATTGGATGAAGTCATTATGAAAGTGATAGTGCGTAAAACGCAGTTATGAAACCACTTTCCTGCTTCGTTAGTTCTGAACTACTCATCGTAAAAATTTTATTTATAAGTCACAACAAGTTAGTACATAAGATATAAGGTAGAGTTAATTGTGCGTCCACACGTTCCTCTCTAGCTTTACGGGGAAGCCTTTAGATAGCCCAAAAAAGATTTGGGCTATCTAAAGGCAGTAAAAATACTCTTAACGAAACCGAAAGGCCCTTGTTCTCCTTGTTGTCATTGCGATCAATTGTTTTGTTCTAGACCATACCTGGAAACTTTCTAGTTATGGAGATATTGGGGGTAAAAGTTCCAACTTTTTAATAACTTTTTTTTTAAATACATGTTTTTTATTGTACCAATTTTTTTACCTAAGTCACCTTTACGACCTCCGTACTTTTCAGTCCATCCATCAGCGCAATGTTTTGTATACGTTACATTGAGTCCTACCGTAAAACGTGTTTTTTTACTAAAAAAAAAAGTATCCGTAGCAATAATTTTTGCGTAAAGTTACTTTGATGTTAGTTTGATGTACAGAATGCTTGGTTGACGTTATTCAAGAGGAATATTAATTTATTTATTTACGTACGCACACAATCAATGAATAATTAACAGAAATCGGTTGCACATTATGTCATATCTCTCATTGAGACATTGATGTAAAGTAGGAATTTCTCCTGTAAGGTCACAGACCTCAAAAGAGCACAATTATAAGAATGCCAAATAAAATCTGTTAGACTACTAGTAATGATTTTATAGCAATGAAGATAGCAATTATCAAAAACCAATTTATAATAGATTCTGTTCCGAATCTCGATTCGATTCCGATAGATTCGATAACGTTTTCTGTTGGTGTGATCGTAATAGTACTTTGTATATATTTCAACATCTCACCACAACGGATAATAACTATAAATGTAGTAAATTCCGAGTTACAGAGGCAGTTTGGGTAACTAAGTGATCGGTAACCTAGATTATACCTACATAATATTTTAGAGGCAGATTTATGGTTGCATGTACCAAATGGTGGACTGTTTGATTTATATGGGAACTTAACTTTAGAGGCTTCGTATGAATAAGTTAAACATACATTAGGATTTTTTGAGCTTATTTCTACAATATCAAGCCGCAACTACCCTCTAGATATTTTAATATTTTCATAACATTACATCACGCCTGTAATCCTCGAAAGGTTAAGCAGAGGTGTATTTTATAGTGCACCCTCATTTCGCTTTAGATTAATAGGGACTGAACCTATTATATGGAGATTTTGGTTTTAATTTTATTTTGAAAATGGCCAGTCAGATGCAGTGCAGTCCAGATTAAGCCTTGTCTGTCTTGAGTGAACAAAATGTGCAAAAACAAATTATTTACATACATTATAAGGACTTTTGACAGTTTCGTAGGGTGTCAAGCTATTAGAAATCTTTAAGAGGCAATTTTTAGATGAGCATAAATAAAAAGACGTTGCACGGTACTGTTTTAATTTTTTAATGCACAAATTAATACATATCTTGTATTTATTACCAAATCAAGTCATCGGAATCACAATATCACGCATCATATTCTCAAATCAATAACGACGATGCGTAAACTTTTTCTCAACGATTATTACGATACGCACACATTTACATAAAAGCGAAGATATTTCCAATTGTCACGCAATTTCAACCCACTTAATATGTGGGACAGTGTACAAATACTAAACAACTTGGGAATATAACATTTAATATGTAAAAAAATAAAGGCTAAAATCGCGTGTGTGAGCGATTGTCAAATATTACGTAGGTCATGCAATGTTTAAATGGGTGAAGTGGCTGTAATGAATTTGGTAACGACTGGTAAGTGGTAAGGTCACGCCATAATCCTAGGGTGTGAGGGGTTTTACAAATATAATGTTTGATCGGTTTTGCCGCTTTGTGAAAGTCGATTTCATTTAGCGTTAGTCAGCAAATAGTAATACTACTGAGTTTACTTCTGCTAAAAGTATTATCAGAATAGGCTAAGACTTTATTATAGCTAGGCTTCATGCCTAGCCATAATAAACTCTTAGCCCATTCTTAAATTCGAATCGTCTCAAGATAAACCTGACCGATTAAGATTGACCTGAAAATAAAATTGCTGGCTTTTTATATTTAAGACCCATCTGTAATATGGGGCGAGCCGTTTCCCATTAATCGAGCCAGAATCCAGGCTTATTAAGTAATTCCTGTTGGAAAAACCCAATAACACCGATCTGGGAATTAAACTCAGGACTTCAGAGATAACAGTTGCGTTTGCAACCACTGCAAAGCCAAATTTAACATTTTCCCTTTTTGAATTTTCTGTTTTTGAATTTTATCAACATTTTCAATTAAGACCAAATCCGCACACGATATTAAAATTCTAAACTCGCAAATCAACTTTCTTTCTCCATGTCGATTCATCGATAAGGAAACTATTCTAGAAATCGCTCGACATTGCAACTGTTTCGCAAAAATGCCGGCGAAAAGTGAAAGAATAAGTAATCGATCGGTAGTCGAATCACGCTGCACTTTCTCGCACATCTGCGTAGAATGTATAGCGCTATGAGAATACACCCCGAGGTTAGTGCAACAGTTTCTAATATTGTGACTGTATTGGGCATGAAATGACTATTTAATGTTTTTAGGTACGGTATTTCGAAACATTTCAATATTTATTCTCCAAAATAAAATCGGGCAGTTCTATTCTTCTTTAGATGGGGGAAGCCTATTGGCTAGTCCTCCGTGCCTCGGAAAGCACGCTAACCCGTTGGTCCCGGCTGTCATTTGTAAATCTTTGACAGTCTGTAACGACTGTCAAAGATCTACAAATGACAGCCGGGACCGGTCATACCAAGGGGTATCGTATTACCCAGTACTAACTGGGTTGTGGAGGATTTTTTTTTTTACGTTTTGTGATCGTAATCTTCATCATTCTCCTGCCTTTATCTCAATTTATTTGGGATCGGCGCAGCATGTCTGCTTCTTCCATACTTCTCTATTACTCGTCATCTCAGCAGTCACCTCCTCAAAGGGCTTAAATTATTTGCAGTTATTTGTTTGGTAAACTACAAGCAATAACTTGGCTGCAAGTTTGTAGCATAACGTAGGTAACCTTTTTAAAGCTATGCTACGAAAGCATTGTTGATATACAGATAGCCTTAGAGGACCCCTGTCTAACACAATATCTCCTTATCACAAAGGTGACATTCCAACCAATACTACTCCTCCTTCAAAAACAGAACTCAGAACCTTCAGAATCCATCACAATATCTCACAAATATAATCGCATGGTATGTACGGTCGCAATTGTTTTGATTGCCTTCTTCAAGAAACAAGATAACATCAACACTTGGATATCTAATACGTTTTTCTATTGTACACGCCAAAAACAACCTTGTATACAACTAGCAATGGACAGCTTAAGATAATTATCGCATAAAACTGTTATATGCCTATTCTATGTTTGTTTTTCGTGAGAATGACCTTTTTGTTAGGAACCACTGATCCGTGTAGTATTTTTACTTTTAATTTTTAGTTGTTAGCTTGTTGCCCATTCATTGTTTTTTCACAATGGAATAGAAACGCCCTTCTGGGAGATAAGGGGAGGGGGGCTAGAGGCCAATGCGCGTGAGTCCCTTCTATATTAACAAGGCATTATAATTAGTGCAAGTGTCCACAGCTCGTGCCTAAATAACAACAGCCAATCAAATGTCAATCTTCAGGTTAAGCAACGCTTGGCTAGGTTGGTCCGTGGATGGGTGACCACCCATTACGTACAGAGTTTCGCCCGTGCCTCGAAAAGTACGTTAAGCCGTTGATCCTGGCTGCCATTGTGGCCATATAATATCAATCCATCCGTCGTACAGTATGTATGTACAATCTATGCAGCTAAAAACAACGCGCCCCTTGAATCCGCAATTAAAGTACTAATGTAGATTTTTTGCGCTTTTTACACGCAATCATCCATTAGGAATATAATAGTAATAACCATAAATAATAGCTGGAAACTACAGTTTAGATTGATATCATTCCATAACAAGGACAACAAGCGGAAATAAAATCAATAATTGATTGAAAAAATTTAAAGATTGTTTTTGGTGTATAATCGTTTCCTGCGACTGATGTACAGACGCCAGCACATCAAGCTAGAGCTACCTGAAACTTTCAAATTTTCCAAATCAACCTTGAACCCAATACTTAAGAGATCAAGTTAAAAAACGACAATTTCCAACAAAAAATGAATAAGTTGGTAATGTTCTGGCAATTACACATAAACATGGCAGTATCTATCTCTATCTACTAAAATTCTTTTGAGAACGATTACAATTACTCAATCGATTGTCAATCATTAAGTACAGTAAAAACACCCCATTGTTTGCACACCATACATTTCCAATCACTTAACATAACACAGTCGATATTCATTCATACATTCATAAACTCTTTCCGATTTACAACGAAGTTTCTTGTTACATTTGAGTCTTATACGAAAATAAAAATAACATAGGGATTGCATAGAGAACCCCGATCTTGTTTTCGTCAATTAAAAAACACTATTTCCAATCAAGACGTTGCTTTGAAAGTGAGGGGTTGAATTTTTTAAGGTTATCCTGTACACGTAAAGGGGGGATGTTTTTTGAGTTTGTCAGAATAATTTTTCAATAAAGGGATTCGTTTGTGAAATATTAAGCTTTAAAGTGCTAATTTTTGTTAGACTCAAGTGTCCCCGCCCGCCCTCTACCAGCTAAACGGTAGTGTTTGGAGGGTGAAAAAATTTACGATGGTAGATGGTATATATAACGAAATTAAAAGCAAAACTATCACGGCTAAGTAGGCTTTATAAGTTTACGAGTAATAGTCGACCAACTTATAAAATGTACTTGGTTAACATATTTTTCTAATCATAATGTATGGGAGCACAGGTTTTTCAACTGCAAATGTAAGTTTGTTTTTTATATTACAATAAAAATCATCGTTCGGGATAAATGGGACCGTAGGAAGTGTTCACTTTTGATGGCAACTACGGAACCCTACATGGTGTGGGGCCCGACATGCCCTTGTTTCACTTCCTAATGAAAACTTGGCATTTCGCACACACCTTAGACAATTTTACAAGCCTTCACCGTTCAATTATTCCTCCTGTTTACGAACTAAAAGAGCTCCAGTATTCTACTTGTGTTGTTGACGTTCCTGAATGGGCCGGGACTTCAACTAAATTCTATTTTGAGCTTTCACGGTTCATAACTAAACTTACACTGTCACTTACGGGATATTTTCCGTCAGTTTAATTCTATTATCTTACTAAACTCTAGTGTCGATAGAACAGGTCTCTTAGGTCTTGTATAATTTTCTTTGTTTCTTATATTACAGTTATTGGTTACACATTACACAGCGAGCAGTGGCTGTTCTCAATGGTCAGTGGGTTTGTGCCCAGTTAGGGCAAGCATAACTGGCAAAATCTATCAAAATCATAATATTTGATTTCACATTGCCCCAGATAGGCACTTATAAAACGTCGACAAAAAGGGATTGCAGGCGAGATGTTATGTTATGTAGGATCAAGTTCAAAATGATGGTGAAACTCGAAACATTCTGTAAAGGTACAAATCAAGCTTGTAAACCTAGTTGCAGACTAAGACTTGCAGGTCAGAGGTGATAGCAAGCGAAAGCCCGACGCTTGCGTGATTGCTTGATTAGAAAAGTGGTCATAGTTCTGGTTGTTATAAGAACCTGATTCTAATTGCTATCCTCTCGCAATTTTCTTTGTTTTATTGACGCCATAATAAAACAGGTGTACAGTCAACAAAATAGATATCCAGATAAAAAAATAAAAAAAATAAAAAAATATATATATATCGATCATCAAATAGATATCGATCCAGGGTCGAAAGATATAATTGTTTTTTTCCTAAAAACCGATCAATGTTTTCGTATGAAATTAAAATTAAATGAAGAAAAATAAACAATTGGTTAAATTAATTCAATTTCATTTGAAGATGTGCAACAGTTTCTAAAAAAACTGCAACTATATCTAACGACCATGCATACTTATCTATTTTGCTGACTGTACATGAAACTACAGTCCTTTATGGTTGTAAAAAAATACATCTCATTTCCTTTCAAAATCTTTTTTTTAAACGTTTCCCCTTGCTCGGAATTTCTCCTGTATCGTGCGTGCGTTTACAAACATTCGAACTCACACACAAATTGCCAGACCCGGAATAATTCGCTCAGCCATTGTGCCAACCGTGCCGTCAGATTTTTAAGGAGAGCTAGCTTTGAACTTGTCCACATTATTTTTCAGAAAACAAGCAAAGGCAATTGTTTCCATATATCACGGAAAATGCAGCTACATCCCTTTTTTGTTTTCGGATGGGAAATCATCAATTGCCTTTCCCGCTCTGGGTAGATCGGAAGGGCGTGTCAGACTTGTACTGACCAAAACCTATCCATGTTCCTTCCATGGCAGCGGTGCTCCGCCCAAGCGGGGTAGACCTCCACAGTGTGCTCCACCATGTCCCCTGGGCGATTATCACAGTGATAACACCCGGGTGTTTCCTCCCGCCCGATTCGGTGCAGGAACCTCCCGAAACAACCGTGTCCGGTGAGGACCTGCGTCAGGCGAAAGGTGAGGGTGCCGTGGCGCCTCTCTAGCCACTCCTCAAAGAGGGGAATTATCACCACTGTTGTGGCGTGCCCTATGCAGCTACATCCCTGACCTTAAGTTTCGACTCAGTTCAGAAACACAAAAAAAATTGTTTCTCTTAAGCAATTAACAAATACAAAACATCCTTATACATATTACATTAACGGCATAATCGACAATTCGCATCAAGTATTCCGGCCTCGTTCGTCTTTACTGCCGACAAAACAAATAATTACGATATCCCTTGAGGAAATATTGATAGAAAGCCGAATGTTTGGGCTTATTAGCTAACACTAATTACTGGTACAACGCAAGTAACGTAATATCGATTGCGACATGAGTACGAGTTAGAATCGGTTAGAAGGATCGAGTGGGTGAAGATCTGCTTGAAGAGCTGGTTGAATAGGGATGTTTCCTGAATAAAAAAATATGATACAATGTATTTAGTACGTCAGTTAGATTATCAAAAAATATTGAATACGTATTTTTTGTTTTATCACATCAATAAAAACTGACGACGAAAAAACGCATCAAAAATGCGTGGGGATGAGTGGGGGCTTGTGACGTCACTTCGCCAGAAAAAGTATATTGACATAGTCTTCATTTTTTGTTTACGTGATAAAATAAAAATACCTGTCCAATATTTTTTGGGAATCTATCTGACGGACTAATTCGATTTGTTTGGTAAAAAAGCCTGTTGTATTGTTAAGAAACTATAATAAACCCTTAACGAAGCCGGAAGGCAGTTGTTCCCGTCGACATTGCGATCATTCCTTACCACACTTCTTCTTTTTCTTTTCATTTATTTATTCCTATTACTCCTTGATTACTGGGCCGATTTACAAGATTTTTTTTCATTTGGTAGTTCAAAAAGCGCGCGCAGTGGTACTATAATAACAAAAAGAAAACATTAGAAACAGCTGTTCTATACATTTTGACCGGGTAGGACGTTAGTATTGAAGTTTTGTAGGAAACAGAGGACTTTTATTTTAAATTACCGATGTGAACTTTCTATGTTCAGAATGATGTACTAAATAAGTGCCCGTGTGTGCGGCGGTGTCCCTTCCGCATTGTATACCTTGCAGAGGTTATTTAAATCCAACTAGATACTCAAGATTTACGATTAAGTTTATGGCCACAAAAGGGAAAACTAACCATCAGTTGCACATAAAGGAAATCAGCAACATTTTCTCCCCATCATCGTAAAACTGATACAATTCCTCCATTTCCTAGCGAACCAAAGATTACGCTGGCAGTTCTCACGGTTGCTTGCGATTGCTCGCAGTTGCTACAGACAACCAGCACCCGTAGTTAATGGTTGCGTAACCATAGTTAACTGAATTAGTGCAATTAGTGGTCCTTAACGTCATCAAGATGGTTTTCTAATCAATCTTTATGGATTGTTTTAATTACGTAGATAGCATGACATTCTCAAGTGGTGTGATTTCTTTTTCTAGGCTTCCAGTATAATCCCCAGTCTGTGGAATTCACTGCCGGCTTCTCTGTTTCCTGATCATTATAATCTATATCTCTTCAAAGTTTGAGTAAATCGGTTTCTAAGCAAACGTGCTTCCACCCTAGGCCACATCAGGCGAGTTGCGGCCAAACGCACAGTATAACGAGAGTAGTGGTGGCCCAGTGGTAGCGACCCCGACTTACAAACAGTAAGCCGTGGGTTAGAACCCAGGCAGGCGCACTACTTTGTGTAATTTATTTCATCACCACTTCTCTCAAAAACGGTGAAGGAAAACACCGTGAGGAAACCGACATGACCTAGAACCAAAAATTCAAAGACATGTGACATCTACCAATCCGCACTGGGCCTGCGCGTGGTGGATTATAGCCCATTCCCTCTCATAGAGAGCAGGCCTGTGTCCCAGCAGTGGGAACATTATAGGGTGATGATGATGATGATGATGCACAGTATAAAAACAAAACAGCTAGATGCAGCTGATTACCAGTATTTTACATGAAGTCTGACCTCCTCATCCTATTTACTGTGTAATACAATATCCCTTGTTAAATAGTAATATTAATTAATCAAATAATCAAAATGCCTGTATTGTACTCGTAGTTTGCCGACCAATCCTTTGAAAGTTTCCATCGACGCCACTTTTTAATACACACGACATAAAACTTGACAAATATATACAAAAACAATCGTATTTTAAAACCACTTTGAGGTAAAGCATTATGATTGGAACCAGTCCATATAAAGGTGACTCAAGGAAGACGACCTCTGACGTCAATACCGGTGTTCCTATATGAGGCTTATTTGGGGTAAACAAGATTTAATTTTAGAAAACAACAGTGCTCTTATTTATTGTAGAGGCAGATCTTTATAATTTATTTTGTTTCGATATTTTGTTCTTCCAATAATTAGTGTCCATCTGTATTAATGTTTTCTTAATTCTTTTGAGTTAGAGATAAGTTAGCTGCTTTAAAATGAACGGTTTTATTGCTGGTATTGATTGTATTTTTATAACAAAATTTTAAATTAGTAAAAAACAAGGCTAGGTTCATACAACATAATTATATACATAGATTAAACCAATCAGTTTATATTTAAATAAAAGAAAAATATTTTAATGCTTTGCTTCGCACATCTACACCGTCACATGCTGTAAGTTTAATTTTAAATGTGACTGGAAGGTTAATGTATTTATTTATACGTACTATAAAGGGTATATTATAAAGACTCTTAACGAAGCCGAAAGGCACTTGTTCTCCCCGTCATTGCGATTTTTCTTTTGTACTAGACCATACCTGGGAACCTTCTAGTTACGGAGATATTGGGGGTCACAGTTTCAACTTTTTCACAAGTTTTTTTTTTGAAGTACATGTTTTTAATGTTTTTTTACTTAAGATACCTTCAAAATCCCCGTACTATTCAATCCATCGATCAGCACAATGCTTTGAATGCGTTACATGAGTCCTACCGCAAAACGTGATTTTTCACTCCAAAAAAAAAGCCGTTTCCCAGCAATAATTGTTGCGTAAAGTTACGTAGTTTGATGTAAATAATGCTTGGTTGATTCGTGAAGAGTCCATTTACACCCTGTATAATAAATTCTCCAAATGATGAAGAAAACCGGATCAAACTCTTCCGCAGAAGAACAGCGTCGTATCAAGAAGAACAACACAGCCAGACCGACAGACAAAAAAAAGAACTGTAAATCTTAGGGTGTTACCATACCAATCGATCGATCGTCGATCGATGGTAGAATATCAACTAACAACTATCAATCGACGTCGACTAATCCATTTTAAGATCGACGATCGATCGATTGGTGTGGTAACGCCCTTACATGTACAGACGGATATTATTTGTAATGTTTTTGACATGACACAACATTATATAGCATACTCGTAGCTGTCGAGAGGCTGTCAATACGAAATAAACATCCTCTCTACTTACCTACTCAACTTTGGTTTTATATACCTTACACAATTCTCGTTATTTATTTGACATTCTACACTTGAAGTCTGACTCATAGACGAGTTATAAAACGCATCGGAATCTGGTATATACCCACATCTACATGTCAATACCTATGAATATGTTTATAGTCTTTAGTCTTGTACAAAAAGCTCTGAATCAGCATCTAGATATTTGGTAAGCGGATCTTTGGGTGATGCAAGTTAACGCTTGAACTTTAGCGTGCCAATGTCAAATGGAATCTTTTTTTGTATTGTAAAATTAATTCTAACAATCATTTCAATATACATATGTATAGTTACTTTTTTCTAACAAGTTTTGTTTAATTTTGTTGTTTGACATCATGATTTTAACAACCCAAGTAAAAATGGTTTCCTCTTATTGAGTACATCTTTCTAAACCTACCTTTCGATGCATTTTGACGAGAATGTGTGTACATCTTTGTAGACAATAGCAGAAGTATTCCCATTTGAGCACCGATTTCAAGAGCACTCTCTAAGCATTGGGCATTGGGCTCTAAGCATTGGTGCTCTTGAAATCGGTGCTCAAATGGGAATACTCCAAATAGCAGATATTTTTGTGTACAATTTAAAACATAATTGCGATTAAAAAGTGTATAAATTGTCTGAAGTGAATTTTGACCTTTATGTGATGTGAATTATGTCAAATATCATGACAGAAACACTTATATTGTATTATTAGAAGTGTTTAGTTACTAAAATGATTATATTGTTTTTTTGAAGTGATAACGTCTTATAAATCGATGAACGCCGGCTGCACGCACGGAAAAGTGTCACGTTCCGCCTGAGCTGAGCATGCAAGCGAGAGCGCGGAACAAGTGATAGAGAGGCACGATCGGTCTAAGCGTTCGGCTTGTGTCACATCTATGTATTATACAAAATAATGAAAATTCAGTGATAATAATTCAATTCAATTCATAAAAGTATGCAATTTTCCATCAATGTTTTCTTATGACGTTATCACGTAAAATTATCTTAAACCGACTTTACAGACAACAATTTTTTTTAATACTGAGCCAAGCTATTTAGTACAATAGCTTACTAATTAATACGGCTTTCTTTACAGAATTAGGCAGAGGTGTACGCACGATGGCTGATCAAGCTGTAAAAAACCAGTTTATGCGGATCTCTCATTGTTGAGACAATATATACAAAGCGAGGCCACGTTACACTGGAAATGTAAAGCTTGAAGTGCCGCAGTGTGTACTTATTATCAGGAACACCAACGCCAGTACTATCAATTTATCACTGATAATATCTACTAATCGACACTACCCATATCTTATCTTATATTAATAAATAATTACTCGTTGACATTGCGGCGCAGGCGCACCCTTGAGGCTAACCGCTGCACGCTGTGTAATATGTACACTCTACTGTAACGTAAGACCTGTTCGATCGACACTGCAGTTCAGTAAGATGGAGGCTGTTCATGTTACTACCCTATGTTATTTATAATTAACATTAACGTCAATGAATAGAGATAATATCTTTGACTAGACATTACAGTATAACATCTTAAAACATAATATCAGTCCTGTTATACCCGAAGGTTTAGGCAGAGGAGTATCTAATAATACACCCACATTTACCCCGTTATGTTTTAAATTCTTTTCTCTATCCTCAGGACTAGATTGAGGTCAAGAGTAGGCCCATTTTATATTAAAAAAGTCCCATGTAATAGGGCAAGACCTTACTCCCATCAACCGGGTACTAATCCAGACTCGTGACTGCTACTGAGAAATTCCTGATGGAAACAGACAATAACACTTTGCTAGACTCGAGAATAAAACCCAGGACCTCGGCAGTCGCGCTTGCGATCACTCGACCAATGAGGCAGTCAACATTTTTAAAATGAAAACGTAATGTAACAACGCACCTCTAATACCCGAAGGTTTATGCAGACGTATACCTATAGAATGTATACCCAGTCCTCAACTAGTAATAAGAGGGGATGGGCTTAAAATGATGATGAAAATAATCATAATAAACTGCTTTAACTTTACCCAACTATGTTGGAGTCGGTCCAATCTAACCGGGTGCAGCTGTATACTATACAAAACTGTTAAATTTTCCCAGTTGTACATGAACCCTATTCTTTTGTAATAAAGTTGAAAAACTATTTTAAAAAAATGACAGATTTGGGTAGCTTGATGTGCTGCCCTCTATACCAGAGTTTTGAAAGAAATGACTCGAGCTTTGTAAATGTTTAAATAATGTTACACTGATGAAGCGGTTGGTTGGTGGTTGGTGTGTAAGTTTAAATGTTGTACGTGAAGAAATAAATAATACAATTATAATATTAGCCAACTAAAAATGGAGTAGGTAAGTAATTAAAAACACTGTTCACAATAGACATTTAATAAGACACACACTCATTTTATTTATTAACTATATTTTCGAGCCGTTTGGGGTTGAAACTCTAGGGCCGTGGGGTCCGAGTGCTCATAGCCTATTTAAGGAAATTTCGAAACGCCTAGTTGACGCTTCCCGTGACCCAAGGGCTGGCTTTTACTTTGGCCAGAGGCTAAGTGTTGCCATACAACGTGGCAACGCCGCCAGTCTCTTGGGCACATTACCATCTGACAGCGTTGAGGAGGAGTTTTTCGATGCCCTTTTATAGTTTGTTGTAAGTTTATTTATTTTAGTTTAATAGTTTTTATATTATATTTTATAAAAATGTCCATGATACAATTGAGTGTTGTACTTTGGAATGCTTTAATCAATTTTTTATGTTTCATACAGAAATACAACAAAAAAAAATTTTTTTTTTTTTTTTTTTTTATTAAAAGGCATACAGTTCCTAACCTATTTCTATTTAATAAAAATGTATGCTACACCAACTTTGGCCTCTTATATACCTATAATGACTGATTCGCATACAAGAAATATGAATTACAAAAAATCCAAGTCAACATTAAATACTTCATACACATCGAACAAGATTGACAAGTGTAACGCTATCCTAATTTAAATTCTTCAATAAAACTCGATCAATAAGTTTATTAAACCACAGAAGAAAAAACATTGTTATGAAACAAGTCGTGCACGTTATGTCTGTACCAGTTTTTATGTGCAACCTTTTTTTACTCTGTTTGTGTCTAACGAATTTGATTGACCTAGTGATGTTTTTAATTTGGATACCATAAATTTAAATGGTATATGGTTGATTGTGGGGGTATATAATTAGTATCAAGGTTGTAAAAGGTTAATGTTGCATCTAAAAAGCTTTGAGAGGAAAACGCAGTTGCTTTTTTAAACATATTTATTTCGTTTTTGTCATTCTATCAAATTCAATATTTTGTTACGTTTTTTGCAATGTGCAAAATGAATCGCGCTATTAACACATATGTAATTATAGAATTATATTGATTAAAATCACCAATACAACCCTTTAAGTTGATAGTTATTGACTAGCGCGACTCATTTTTCATTTATTGACATACATCCTGACACTGACTTGCAAATTGCAAAAAACGTAAGAAAATGTTAATTTCGCGGGCTACCCGTACGTTTTTAGTACAAAGTTCGCTGTTATATAGGTACGCATGTTATACGAGTGATAGGCTTATTAATAGTTCACATTTGAAGGTTAGGGCTAAATGTCTGCGCTGTGCCAAACGTGCAACTCAAAAAATTGGAAAAGATATCATAATTACCAGGAGTATAGTTGTGGGTTTATTTTTTGAGTTATAGAAAATACCTTAACTATAATGTAGCCAATGGATTACATGTGCATCTATAATTGCAGTTGATAACATCAACCGTTCTAATCGATTCGTTGTGGTGCAATGTGCATAGCAACCGGCTTTTCAGCGATTGTTGACTTTTTCTAGCCGACGCACGTTTAGTCAGAATCGAACCCGCAATCGCTTACTCCGCTAAATTATTCTGTCACAATCGCAAGAAGAGGTTCCTTCGCCGTAATTATGTTCGAATTTCATCTTTTGATTCGCCTGCAGACTAGTGAAAATTTAATTAGTGATTTAGTTTTAGGTGTAACTAGTAGCTACAGATAATTAAACTATGAATTACCTAGGTATAAGATAAAGAACAACAAAAGTGGCTGATATGATATAATAACTATTATGAGACTATATGAGCAGTTCACCACGTGATACAATTAATATAATATAATAATAATATAATATCTTGGGACAACCAACACATTGCCATCTGATCCCAAACTAGGCAGAGCCTGTACTATGGCAACCAGACAATTGATAAACATACTTATATATTTCTAAAAACATACATATTATAGATAAACGTCTTCACGCTTAAAGTTTGTCTCAATATTTTAGTTGATGCTACTCCAAAAGTTCAGTTTCTTAGCTCGAAATTGAATACAACCACGATTTTCTCTCCACGATTGAGTCATAACGACCAAAAAACCCATCTACAGCAATGCTCACCTTACTTCATATTACATAACTCATCTTAACACTCGAACCAAAGAGTATAAAAAGCAGTAAATAAAACAGACAAATAAAAAATAATTTGAATAGCACCTTTTAGGTGAGCGCGTTGAACTCATTTGTATGGTAGCGATACGGACTATACTATGAATGGATGTATTTAGCTACTGTGAAAAGTTGAAAACTCTCACTTGACGAGTTTAATCGTAAAAAGCGAAAGTTTTTATTGAAGAAGTCGATACTCTATGGTGTTGTATTACTGTTGTGACCTTGAGTAATCGGTTGTGTTGGAAATTGATGGGTATTAAGATTAGGTTTTAAGGGCACACGGTAGCAGCATTGTGTAACTCTTATTACTTTTTTTAATGGATTTAGTTGTGTTTAAGTTTTAATTGAGCAGTACATCATTTTTAAAACATGCTTATGTTTGAGGCAGGGCAACACGGTAACAATCGATGTCGATGTATTTGCACAAGGACGTTCAACAGGGTGATAATGGCCTGCCTAGGCCCTTTTATCTCATTTAGTTTGTTTAGTAGTCTTAGTAATAATATCAACTCCAACCTCTACAAGTAGACTTAAATAAAGGGTGTAAACAGACTCTTCACGAAGTCGTCAACCAACCATTATGTTCATCAAACTAAGTAACTTTACGCAAAAATGAGTACTGGGAAAGGACTTTTTTTTAGCTAAAAAATCACGTTTTACAGTAGGACTCAATGTAACGCACTCAAAACATTGTGCTGATGGATGGATTGAATAGTAAGGGGGTCGTGGAGGTGTTTGAAGTAAAAGTCTTACCAAAAAATCTAATGACGGGGAGAACAAGTGCCTTTCGGCTTCGTCAAGAGTCTTTTTACACCCTTCATAGCCACTAGAGGTAACTAAATTTACTTTATTAATAATTCTGCTAAGCCACTAGCCATTTCACATTGTATTTTCTTGTGTACAAGTCAATAATATTGTACATACAAATACTTATAATATCTTTACCACAAGTACTGTATGTGAGAAGAGTCAGAATAGTAGCGCGACGGGGAATGTGCGCCCGCGCAGGCCGCACAGCCAAGGACGCATCGCCAGTACTCGTATGCGGATCGAGCGGAATTGTACGTTGTATGATTGCAAACAAATGCAAAATGTATGAGCGTTGAAGTCATTCTTTTATTCTTAGTCTATTGTGATTTAATTAATGGAAAGGGAAAGCTTCAACAGTGACCAGCTCAGGATAAGGTCCCAGTTGATGGCCAAGTCACTTGTCCATTAAAATCAGGAAAATACAGGCGTCATAGTATGTGTTTGGATATGTGATTCCTTGTTAAGTTAATCAGATAAACAAGCTATTAGTTTACAAATGGTTAACAACATTTGAAAATGTGTACTTGTAAATCGAGATTCACTAAAATATATTATCACTAAAACACAAGCCATGTTATAGGTACCTATGTTAATCACTTCCTGGATCCAACGACTATGTATTTTAGAAAAAAAAGATGTGTTGCAATTTAAAAAATAATAACACCTAAATCCTTTAATCTAGCAGTGTCTCATGCAAAAAAGTACGCTACGTTGTGGATTAAACACTTCCTGGACTCTAAGTATTTTAGAAAAAAAAAAAAACATGATACTTAATTTTACAATGTTCTAGAAAACATGTCACGTTTCACACATAATTACGTAAATTTTGCAATTTTAGTCATTAAGCCTTAAAACAAGAAACTAATCTAACACTTGAAAAAAAATTTCGATTAGTTTTGCAATATTTTAATTTGGTTAGGCCCATATTTCTAGAAAATCACAGGTCACGCTCAACCCATATACCTACTACTCAATTATTTTTTAAATTCGGTATTTTTAGCCATTAAACCTTAAAAAAGGTAGTGTCCTCATTAATACGCGCTAAACCAGTTCCCTAATCCGTGTTGATCACTTGATAGCAGGTCGTTTGACCTTCGCCACAATTAGAAGAACCAGGTCTTATCGTCGTGGTTTGTGCCAATAATAGACAGGTGGTCGTAATTTTATAATATAGAACAGAGGTTATATCTAGTTACATAGTCAAGACTGGCTAGTGCAAAACTATTTCGATGTTAAGATTCAAACATAAGGTCCCATTAAAATAGATGGATAAATTTTAAAAATCATTCAGACCACCAAAATAAGGACAATGGTAAAAAAAAATAAGAAAAACGCATTAGATACTTACAAGAATAAAAAATCAGCTCAACGAAAATACACAAAAAATTAATATACTAGTAATTTATTATTTTAGGTCAAAATAAAATCACTTTAATCAGTGTTTTTTTTTTGCTTGGATATCTTTGGTTAGCCGTACTGAACGCTGTGTTAAAATTTGTCCAACTATTTTAATGGAACTTTATACATATAATATAGTCTCCAAAGGGTCAGGCAGAGGTGTACCTAAAAGTACACTCACATTACGCCAATTATGTTTGAGTCTCATGTGAAAGGAGACGAGCCTATTGCCATCAACGGGGCACAAATCTAGACTCCGTGGCTGCTACTGAGAAATTCCTAATAGAAAAACCCAATAACACTTTGCCCAACCCGAGAATCGTGCACAGGACCTCATGCTTAGCAGTCGCGCTTGCGACCACTAGACCAACGTATTCATAATAAAAAGACAGCCTTTATAAATGCATGTATGTTCCTAGGCATCGAAAAGGTGCTTTTTAATCGACGACATTGGTTTAAATGAATCTCCAATTCTTTAAATTGGTCACCATTCCACAATACTTGCAGTACTATTATATACAGGGTGTAAACAGACTCTTCACGAAGCCGACAACCAAGCATTATGTACATCAAATTAAGTAACTTTACGCAAAAATTAGTGCTGGGAAACAACTTTTTTTTTGGGCTGAAAAATCACGTTTTATAGTAGGACTCAATGTAACGCACTCAAAACATTGTGCTGATGGATCGATTGAATAGGAAGGGGGTCCTGGAGGTGTTTAAAGTAAAAATCTTACATTAAAAACATGTATTTAAAAAAAAACTTGTGACAGGTTGGAACTTTGACCCCCAATATCTCCGTAACTAGAAGGTTCCCAGGTATGGTCTAGAACATAAAAATAATCGCAATGACGAGGAGAACAAGTGCCTTTCGGCTTCGTTAAGAGTCTGTTTACACCCTTTATGCTCAGCTTAAGATTAAGATATTTAAACATAGCCATTATTGAAATAATCGACTAAAGGCCATCTTTGGGTCAAGCCATTCACACATAAATAATTGTTAACTCCTTTAATTCCCGCTGCATTAAACATAGACAAAATTACTGCGTATTAATTAAAGACACTAGTAACACACACAGCAAGAATTCTCTCATTTTTAACTTAACAAGAATGCCATTATAATTATTAAAATGTAATTTATTGAATACTAACCTTTACTCCAGACTTTCAAGATACGAGCTCTGTTGCTAGGCCTTCAAATGGTATGCCACAATAGGTCATAGAGATTGAACTTGTGACCTTTTGGCTATTTCAGTACGCTTTTAAGTTTTGGCTATTGTTACTAACGATTTATTTTATTGAATAAGAAAAACACTGATTGAATTCTTACAGAACCTTATCTTTTTTTTATTTAAATGCTGATCGTTGGTATCGCTCCACTTTGTATTGACTGGAACTTTGAGGTGGTTAGGAAAACCTGACATAAAATAAAAAAAAAACTGTATTCCGTTTATTGGCCGTAGTTCGACCGCGTAGTTCTACTAGTAGAACCAAGGGTATTTTTCTTTTCGGTGGTTATATCAATCGGACCATGGGCAAATCAAGTTCTACAAAAATACTAAGGGCACCACTGCTTACCAGTTCTATTCAAAGTAAAGTTAGTATTTAACCTCTTGGCATGTAACTTTATGGGATTTTTTGAACAAGACAACGTTTATTAGATAGTTATAAACAAATAAAATTGAAAAAAATATTTGAAGAAAAACGTACCTGTACCTTAAAATTAAGCCAATAAAATTAGCATAAAGACGTCAATTGAATACATTAGTATTATTTAAAGAAAAACCTGACTAGTAATTTGAATAGCTTATAATCTATAGAACTAAAACATTTTATTTCTGTGAAATTGAAATAATCATCCTTGACAATTCGCGAATGAACATTAGCTAACTAAAAATACAAGAATTAATATTTACAGTATCTATGTAGCTTTAGTACTATTCATTTATTCTGAATTATTTTGTAAATGACATCAATCAGACATTAGTTTAGACTACGTGTCACACACATACCGATTGCGAGTAATGATCGTAACCTTTTTGAACACCCTAATTTTCCTACATAAGAATCATAAAGAACAGCACTTTCAAACTGATTCCAAATCATCATCAGCCTAGGCCTTTCCCTACTTTGTTGGGGTCGGCTTCCAGTCTTTTAGATGAAGCAACTGTCTATTTGACCTCCACAACCCAGTTAATACTGGGTAACACGATAACCCTTGGTAAGTCTGGTTGTCAGACTTCAAACTGATTCCAAATAAAAATTGATATGGTTCATTCGGCTCCCTGATAGTTTGTGAGACTACTATAATTGTTTCTCATCTCCTACTTGTCTAATAATAATCTTCGAGTGTAAACTCGCACAGTAACCTGAGGCTATTCGCGCCAATATCAAATCTAGCAAATCCAAAGCGGGGTAAATTCGCATTTGTGCGAGTTTTCAGAATGTGAATATATGACATTCGCCAAAACGTAGTACTATGAGAACAAAAACCTCGTTTTAATTTTAAAGTAGAATATTGTAATAGAACCGATAGAACAATATTATTAATATATGAATAACTAGCGACTCGCCCCGGCTTCGCACGGGTGCAATGTAGATTTAAACCTTCCTCTTGAATCACTCTATCCATTAAAATAAAAACCGCATCAAAATCCGTTGCATAATTTTAAAGATCTAAGCATACATAGGGACAGACAGCGGGAAGCGACTTTGTTTTATACTATGTAGTGATAGTGATGATAGTGATAGTGAAGTGATATTCCTATTAATTCTACTGTAGAACTGTATAGTGGAACTAGTGGGAATGAACCGTTGATCAACGTTTTCGCTGCATGCCAGATAAGTGTTTTAGTTCTCGCTTTTCTACCAAAGTAGTAAAGTATTTACGGGCCTGAAATAAGTCTTACATCGAAAGTAAAAGCCACTGGTTTTCTCTTCCATCCATAAACGTTGCGACGTAGAGATTGAAGATACATTGCTTTAGAATTAAACTGATAATCGGTTTGCAATCGTATCTCGGGTCCAAATGAGTGAGCATTACGTAAAGTACGTTCAAACCTGTCTGTTCTGGTTAACATTCCAAACGCACGCACTGGTATTATAAGTTAGTGAGTTGGTGAACGACTGACTGACTTTTAATGTAGCTTTATCCTTGTTTGGATAAGCAGAGTTGCAGCAGACAGAATTAGGGCTATATAATTTTTGGATGGTTTCCAAAAATAATTTCGCCCTAAGTTTCCTGGAGTTGGCTTTTTTGTTCCGATTCGAACCGAAGCTCTAAAATTCGAATGCTTGATTGGTTCAAGCAACCGGATCTTTGCGGTTCAGAAGACTAATACCCGTAATTAAAAATGTTTAAAATCTGTTTCCAGTTTCATAGTATCTTCCTTATTGAAACATTTTTTTTAAATATAGGACCTTCCCCTCTCACAATGAAAAAACTCAACTAAAATGATGGTGTTTCCAAATTGCTTCAAGGTTTTTCAGCACCTCAATTATTCATATCAAAGACTCCCCAGTTCAACAAGAAAGTATACAAACCTGATCATTACTGAGATCCATTAGTAACTCTCTTATTAGTATAACGACTACTTATAACATATTTACGTAATGTAAGCACTTACATGTGCAGTTAGCTAATTAAGATACATTTTAATTGAGTTTATGTAGACATTAGCTTTTTCTAATCTTATTTTGCGTAATTTTTTTCCGGTAATTACTTCAGAGGAAATATTTTACTGAAGAGAAGTTTGACTGTGAAAACCATGATTATCTGTGCCATCATCTAACGACCTAGAAATGGAAACTTTAATAAGATAAAATAGACAATATCGGAAACATTATTATAGGGATATTGCCAAAAACACACTTGGTTTATAGAGTCACGTAAAAGAAAATCTCAGTCTTCGAAGCCATTTCGTCTGACAACAATATAATATAGTCAATGCGAATACTTGTAGATATGTTTGTCGTCTGAATTTTCTTATAAATTCTATTTGTAGTGAACGTGTTTCTGCTAAGGTCACAATCGAGAACGAATCAGGTACCTACAGAAGTTTATTTATAGGTTTTTAAGGCAAACTACCTGACTGGACGTGGACGAGGCAAAAGGAGTATGTAAGGATCGTAGCAGGTGGCGTTCTGTGGTTTCTGCCTACCCCCATGGGAAAAGGGCGTGAGTTTATCTATGTATCTACTACCTGACTGCCAAATCTAAATACCCTTTCGTAAATTTTTAATTTTTCGCTAGAAAAAATCCTTATTTATATGACAGACCAAGTTTATGTAACGATAGGCAATTTAAACAATAAATTGTTTCAACAGCCGTAAAGAAAAGGTCTAAGATTTAATTACCGATTTATTTCCTAAACGCGCATAGCCAAACAGAGAAATCGCAAAACAAATCGAGTGAAATTCCAATCGATTTTACAGAATACTACGATTGTATACCGATTATATTATTAACCAGTTTGTTACCCAACCTAGCCGGACTCAGATGAATTCCCCGTCTTTTGTAAAAGTGACCAATTTTGACGATTACGTATGATTTATGGAAATATAGGCATACGCTGTTACGAAACTCGACTAACGCACATTAATTAGGCTGTATCACACTCATTTACTGGCTTTCTTGCATAAAATTAAAAAAGAAAAGTTTTTTTCTATGGTTATTTATTTTTTAGAGACCATTTTATGTGTTGTCTTTTAACTTAAAAATAGAACTTACCATTTTAAATATCGTATAAAACCAACTCGTCCTGTCAAAGTTCCCCATCCTTTTAAAACGTAAGTACACAAAGAATGTATCGATTGTACTTTGAAAACACTACTGTTATTCACATTATTCACAACATCACATGCGAACTAGATCCAAAGCACATTAATAAAAAAAAAACTATATTGACACTGGCCGTGAACACGCGATTTAAAAAAGTTATAAAAAGTCGCGTTCGAAATTCAAGTTTTGGCGGGAAGCGTTCACTCGCGCGGACTGCGCGCCACAGACTGCCAACATGGCCGCCTATTTTTTTGACGGTTCACACGAGTCGATTCACTTTCTACGACCTTACGGCGTATGCGACTCGTAATTAAGCATAAAGATTTACGTAACACGTCGATGTAACCCTTGTCAAATTTGATTTCCGCGAATTTATTTGTTTTAGGACACCTGTCTGTGCGCCAAAAATATTGAGGTTTTTGGCGCTTATTTCCTCTTAATTTGCCAAAATTGAGGGTAGTTAAACATTTAGTACGGTTCAAACTTCCTTATATTATTTTTCACACGCTTAGCCTATTGAATGGGTTCAAATGAAGTAACCAATCGAGTACGCCGTGCTCAGAAATGAAAGAATAATAAAAAGCATCAAGCAAATCTCAAGTTTTGGTCAACCAAAAAGCGTCATTCAGTAATGTGTTTATCTATTATCTTCATTAACCAACATTACAATATTCTATGCTCTATTTTCCTCCTATAAATAAATACTAGACTCAGACAGAACGAACGCATTTGTCACATATTGTTATATTGTAACAAGTTCTCGACCTTATATCAATAAGTATGGATCCGGTTCACCTAACCTTCAGGTTAGATTGAATAACTTTAGTGAACTGTAGGCTACAATCCAAAACTGACCTTTATCACTGATGATATTGCAGTTATAAATAAGAACTTTAAATGCACCCATCAAAAGAAAATTGAAAATTCGACAGACATTTTTTGCCATGCAGTACCGACTGATACGTTCTGTTTTTTTACCAACGAAAAAAAGAGAACCTAATTAAAAGGAAAAATAGTTAAAACCTAGAAAGAACCTTATTTGATATTTTCTGTTAATTTTGTATGACATGTAAATACTGTCCTACGCCATAGTGTTTACGCCCGATGCTGAAAATCATGCATTTTATCCATCATTATTTTTCTGGAGTAGCAACAGAGTCACTGGATTGGCAAATACATATCCGTCGGTAGGCAATTAGGCATGCCGTGAATATATTCCAGGTACAAAAAAATGCCACCAGTCAATTAAAGTGATTTATCGCGATAATGTATGTCAATTCGTAGCAGGTAATAAATATATCAAGGTGATATGAAAAAGACACCTAATGAGTACACAACATTATTGGAATAATTTCATTAAAAAGTCAAACGATGGATTCATTAAATTGTATCGCTTTTCTTTTCCCGGTTGTTAATTACGACGGTTGAAATAAGAAAATTGCAAAAACTATACATTTTTGGATTGATCAATAAAATTAAGGTTATTATATAAGAATGATCAAAGACTAGGTAAAATTTTACCTAGCCTTTACATACCTACTAGGTACTGCATTTATATACTTCCGAAAGATACTAGTAAATACCCTGTAAAAGAATAAAACTAAAGGCTCTTTAGGAAAAAAATACAGTGGAAATGTGAATAGTGTCATCTTTATTTGTAACTGAAGAGTATCAAACTCAAAACCAGGTACACTGAGGTGCCGGTGTCTGACAGGCACAGAAGGCCACACGACAACAATGATAACAAAATCAGCATAAGCTGACCTCAAAGGTCTATTGCAAGTCTAAAAATCAAAGAGTTTCCACATGCGGTCTACTGTACAAGGAAACTCTCGAATCAATTAAAGAAAAAAAAAAACAATAATTATCTTTCCATCCAACCAGTGACTCTGAGGAGAATGATCTCAAGAAATACCGCAGTTTTTAAATATTTCTTCAATAACATATTTGACAAGTTTTTTCGTAAGGCGCGCCGGTCTAGCTTGCTACCGACTGCATTCCAGTCTTTTCGTTCAACCGGTCAGGCGTGATCTAGGACATATGTTGAAGGCTTAAGTGACGGAGAAGGGCACTTGGTAGAGACAGACATGTATTTTTACGTCATTTTTGCCTGCTCATGAGTGAATTGGGTTTCCTGTGAGCCTGCGGAAGTCTTTGTTAGGTAGGAAGTCATGATTCTTTACTGAGAAGGTTTTTATCGGTCCCAGAGACAACTTTTGGTATTTTTTTCTTGCTTCAGGTTTTCAAGAGCGTGGTGATTGTAAGGACTAAGATTCCTTCTTGGAACGCATTTTCCAAAGGAGATTTTCAATTCGATAATTCAGCAGTGGATATCGTTGAACTCTTCGTATGTCCCCAGCATTATCTTTCATCTTCAGATGACAGATTAGTCCTTACCCAGTCAGATTTTGTACAAACCTTTGGTGAAAAAGCACCTTCGTACACTGGAAGATATTAAGAAAAGGTTTGAAATCGAGTGTGTTAATTTTACATTGGAAAAAACATTTTTTTTTTCTCAAAACAGTTACAACACAAGTCAGTAACAAGCAATTTCTCCGGATGGTTTTTTTTGTAATTTCATTGACAAATAAACTTTCCTTGGGCGTCGTATTCCGCACACGGCGTAGCCGCAACACAAAGAGAATTGCCGCAGTATCAGACTAAGCAGAAGGTCATCTCGTAACAATGGGCTATTCGGAACTTGGAACTTTGTCTCTCACTGCGTTTGAAGACCCTGAGCTGGCTTTGAAGGAAAAAATTATGTACCTGCGTTTATCTTTTCATTTTGGGATGATTGTGGAGCCATAAAAATACCCCTCTTCGCAAGGTTCAATCTGCGTTTTGAAAACCTGATACTATTGTATGTAAAAATTGATGCCTATCATTACTGCTGAGCATGAGGTCCTGGGTTCGATTCCCAGGTCGGACAAATTATTATTGGGTTTTTCCTTTAGTACTAGTCGGACTCAATTATCTGAAATCTCCAAGACGTAGCTTGATAATCAGTATAGAGGCCTTTTTTTTTCGGATGGGAAATCATCAAATGACTTCTCCCGCTCCGGGCAGAGCGGAAGGGAGTGTCAGACTTGTACTGACTAAAACCCATCCATGTTCCTTCCTTGCCCTTTGTGTTCCAGGGCCACGGTATCTCTTTCGAACAGTCCCGCAGCCCCAGTATACAGGCCTAGGTCTAAGTTAGCCTTTGCTCTGTATTGGAAACATCTCTCATGCTTTAGACTCGGACCCGGTGTATCTTCTGCACTTACCTTATCTACGGCATCACCATGTATGTCTCGACGACCGTGCCGAGACTACTGATCAGATGAAATTCTGTACAAGTCAGTGAACTCAATAACACGTCATTATGAAATCGCAGATTGGTTTTGAAAAATCTTCAGATGCATTGATTGGTTGAAATCAATAATTGTATTTGAGTAAAAAAATGCATCAAATTTTATGATCACATTCTCATAAACTCACGGGTTTTGTACGTTATTGGGTAGGCTAGGTTGACACTACAATACTTGACCTGCTTATGATCCTTACATAGGTGCAGGGTACTTCTTTTGCTTCCCCCACATTCATTATGTCGTTGACACAGGACTAGTTGTGAGTTATGCGTCGAGTTACACGATAACTAATCAAATCTGTGTGATTCTTTCTTCAAAAGACCATCTCGGACACATATTATCTGTATAGTCCTCGTTTGAGTTGAAGATTATGTCTGGACTTTAAAAGAGACCTCTGAGTTTGTTTTGGCTGTTTTAAACCCTTTTATTTTAAAGAAGGGTACCAGCTCGTGTACTGGTACCTTACACTTTACCTACGGTAAGAATTATAATGATACCATTATGCACACGAATCCATCTACACAAATATTCCAACAATATGAATTTCTTCAAATTACTAATTAAGATTCTCTAATGTCCGTCCGTCAGTTCTGCCTAATGTGCGGACAGGCAGGACGCTGACGGCACTTCAAGTAAAAAACTTGCGACGGAAACGGATATTATAACTATTATTACCACCATTGCGATTGAATTTCAAAGCACGCGTTGTATGAATTTTGCATAAATATGAAGGTTCTTGAATAAAATTCGAAATTTAATCATGGTTTTATTCACACATTATGAATAATTTCTTTGATTCATTATGTGAAAGGCGGTCATTATTCATATTTTTGGCAGGTGCGGTATATTTGTATTACAAGACCCTTGCCACCGAGGCACAACTTGATGAGGTATATTCAAAATCATCTGCAAGAAGCCGTTGAAGAACGGGGGGAGGACTACTATGCGGATTTCCAGTCCTAAAAAAGACGTTAGTTGGAGCAGGCTAGCTTGAGGAGATTGGATGTTGTGAGCTCCTAGGGTCTGAAAAGTAAGTCATATAATTAAATAAGGTACTTAGGTCTCTAACAACATTTACTTCTACTTCTTTGCGTATCGATAGACTTAAATAATACCCAACAAATCCTGGAAGGTGCAGGTGGCTGTGCAGGTTAAGCAAGAAAGGAGGTGGGGCATATCCTGCAGAGGGGCTTCACACTGACATTGTATTTGGGACGGGTCGATGATATCCCATTTGGCCAGATTATTTCTACAGCGGTTAACCTGGGCCAGAGATTTCCAGATTGGCCACTGCAGTTCCTGTCCAGGAGGAAGATGTTCTGAAGCATTAATGAAGTGAGGAGGGGTGGGATCTCTGTTCCTCCTCAATTCGCATCGTTCATCTGACGCACTGTCTTCTGAGGAAATCGTGTCTCACGAAGATTTTACGGCTTCTTAACTGTGAAGGTGGTAGTTGATTTCCCAGGGCTGCGGGACTGTTCGAAAGAGATACCGCGGCCCTGGAACATAAAGGGCAAGGAAGGAACATGGATGGGTTTTAGTCAGTACAAGTCTAACACTCCCTTCCGCTCTGCCCAGAGCGGGAGAAGTCATTTGATGACTTCCCATAAGAAAAAAAAAAATATGTGGTTGTTGATCCGTACAGGGGGTGGCAGCTATTGCGTTCCGATTTCCCTTCTCAATGCGAGTAGCTATTTCGCGCCGAACGTCTGGAATATTTAATATTGAACTTGCATTCAAGTATAACTTTAATTCATATTGTCAGCTCCATCTCATGTCGACCACGTAAACTAAAATTGACACCAAGTGTTGCAATCTGAAATAATTTGAGACTAAACAGTCTTTTAAAATAAAATTATGCCAAACTAGGTTTTGCAACGTTTTTGGATAGTAAGACCACTTATTATATGACTGTGTTTATGTAATTGAATTAAATATTTCTTTTGAAATTATACAAAATATTTAAAAAAAAATCGCCATTTGTAGGTATTTCAAAAATGGCAACATTAAAAAACAAGTGTCAAACGAGGTATCGAAGAGTGCGGACGGTTGTTCATCAATGTTTTAATGAAATTATGAAAATAAACGAAACGTTCTAAACCAATATACATTTTATAATTATATTCCAATTCTACATTATTGAAATGGTGTGAAAAAGTTTTTATCTGTGAAGCGGGACGAGAAAAACCTGCAAAATGGCAAAGTGAGTGAAAGAATTATTCTGTTTGGAATCTAAGTGGATTATTGGATAGTAACTCGATACAAAAGTGTCGCCTACACTATGTTGCGGTTGATTAGACACGGCTGATGAAATCTCCGGTTACGGATATGTTTAGTCTTCAATAATATTATGGAAAATATAATCATAGATCTATGTTTTTATGATTAGGCGATGTTTTCTCGTCTGCTTAGCTCTTAATGAGATGTCGCAACGATGTTTAAGGTCAAGTAGAATTTACGTTTTGAATTTTATTTAACTATTTTTGATATAATTAAATGAAATGATTACATACTCATGAAAGAAAACATTTGACAACAATAATACAATAGAATAGATGGATCAAGCTTTGTTTTAAAATTATAACATAGAAATTTGTGTATCTTCAAAAATATTTAAAACCTATTGGTTATATGGCATAATATTCCAGGCCATGGAATAGTACAAAAATAATTAAGTTATACCACACTTGTATTCTTCATTCATGAAGATAATAAAATTACTATTGTGTCTCCAGTACTTCTACTTTCTGGTAACACAGTTTAACATCCTAATTCTGTCTATTAAGTTAGAAACATAATATAAATTGTATCTTAGTTTTATTATTATCTGAACTCAAAAATGTACCTTGGGTATGGAGTTACAAACATCATTGTCTGCCTAGCCTTTTCCCAACTATGTTGGGGTCGGTTTCCAGTCTAACCGGATGCAGCTGAATACCAGTATTTTACATGGAGCGGCTGCCTATCTGACCTCCACAACCCAGTTAATACTGGGTGATACAATAACTCTTGGTAAGATTGGTTGCTAGAATTTTTGGGCCACTGACTACCTGTAACAACTGTCAAAGATGTGCAAATGACAGCCATTTATTTGTATGGAGTTACAAACACCAGCTCAATAAACAATATCTCAATTCTGTCTCTACTTTTTCTTACTATGTTCAATAAAAAGTGTTAAATATTGTTGTTTTTGTTTGCAGGGAGATGATGATAGTGTTTGTGTACGACACACTGTGTTGTAGCTCTGAAGAAGATGACCCAATCAATGCCGTGCTGTACTTCCATCCTGGATGGGTGTCTGACACACAGCGGCATGCACTTGCGGGACAGGTTGGTACAAACTCTATGCATTTAATAAGAAATTGGCTTCTGGAAGGAACTTCTACGCCATTTCAGGAAAAATATTCTTGTCAAAGGCACCAATAATTTAAAAAAAAATTGACCAATGAGTCGATGAGTTTATGAAAATGCCTGGGACAAACTGAATGGTGTAGGAAGAATGCAGGGCTTTCTGGTGCAGCTCTGGAGAGGCCTATGTCCAGTAGTGGGACTGGTTTAGGCGTAGTTGATTGAATCACACATTTCTCTCTTTTTTTTGCATAGCATAAACTGGGTGTTAACAGCACTTTAAATGATTTTGGCAAATCAAAAATGCCTTTAAATTGATAGCAAGTCAGGCAGCCTAATAGATCAAGCTATTAGCGATTGCAAAGTGTCTATTATCAGCTAAAAAGATTAATTTTATCCTTCACCTTATATTGTTATCTGAAATGAATCTGAATGAAATAATGTTAATAATGTTATCTGAAATGAATCTGAATGAATGAAATCTCTTTAATTTTTATATTGATATCCATTTTACTGATTTAAGTATTAATGCAATTCAATTGGTTGTCTAGGCACCAGAATCAATAAAATAATGTATATAAAGGTAATTAACTATTTTTAGCACAATGAATTATAATTATGTCTCATTCATAATTGATTAGCTAGAAAATATAATATTATAAAAGAAAAAAATACCGGCCTATTACTGTCTGAAAAATATCATTAGAATATTTCATGACATTATAATAGACATTCAACTTCATATAAAAGGAATGCAGTAAATTATTTAAATTGCAATTTAGCTTATTTCTTATCTGCATAAAAACAAGATTTGTAAGCATTTAAAATGATATCAGAAATAGTGCCATTTTATCAATAGTAATTTATCTGGTAAATACTAGAATAACTGGTGTTATTGGAACATCAGTTTGGCTCCGCCTCATTTAATCCCCTATGGTCGGTGCCCTGGCTGGCAATATTCATTCTTAATCTATGACAACACGCCCCGTAATTGGCTTACCTTTTTGGCCCCGTATTTGCTAGCTTATATCGTATGCCGGAGAACTCACGAGGGAGTTTAAGATGTAAAAATTAATTTCGCGGAAGTTTGTTCTTATTCTTATAGTTTGGTTAGGAAACTTATTTATATCTTTAAGTTCCTAAGGCAATGCGCTGACTCCAAAACATTAAAAATGGTGTATCTTGCACTCTGCCAGTCTGTCATTAATTATTGCATTTCGGTCTGGGGAGGCACCGCTAAGACTAAACTGCTTGGGTTGGAGCGCGCCCAGCGGGCTGTGCTCAAGGCGATGCTCGGCAGGCCGTATAGATTTCCCACAAGAATGCAGGGTACTTACTGTGCGGCAGCTCTTTGTGCTCAATACCACCCTCAGGAAGCATAGTCAGGTTCCTCCATTAGATACAACAACTCGTAAAGCCAAGTCTGCATGTCCATCGGTCTCTCACAAAACAGCTTTCGCTGGCCGTCAGTTTTATGTAATAAGCTCACTCATTTATAGAAGGGTAAAAAATTATATCCAAATCAGTAATCTAAACAAACACGAAATTAAAACCAAATTACAAAACTGGCTGTATAATCAGGACTATTCCCGAACAGAAGATCTTATTTCTAAAATAATGTAGGCACGTAATAATAAAACTACAACAAAAAAATAAAAACGAATACAGAAACACATGCGACATCACACGAACATACACTACACCCCCTCATACTCAACGCCACACCACACCACACCACATCCCACCCACACAGCCATCCCCCTTTTACACACATTCATAAGCATAGTAGTGAGAGCAGCGGTGGCGCAGTGGTAGCGACCCCGACTTACGAACAGTAAGTCGTGGGTTCGAACCCAGGCAGGCGCGCATTACTTTGTGTAATTTATTTCATCACCATTGCTCTCAAAAACGGTGAAGGAAAACATCGTGAGGAAACCGGCATGTCCTAGAACCAAAAATTCGAAGACATGTGACATCTACCAATCCGCACTAGGCCCGCGTGGTGGATTATAGCCCATTCCCTCTCATAGAGAGGAGGCCTGTTTCCCAACAGTGGGAACATTTATAGGCTGATGATGATGATGATGATAAGCATAGTTAAACCAGGTCATTATAGGTTTATCAACATCACAAATGAAGGTTTATTTTGTACACGAAGTTTCAGTAGAACACTGACTCCTAAGTCACAGGATCCCCCTAGTTTAGGAGGTAGGGTTTTTAACTATTTGTACAGCCTTTTCCTAAAATTCTATGTACCTATTATTTTATTTTTCTTATTCTTTATTGCACACAAAAAAGAGAAATACACACAAAATAATGACAAATAGGTTTTGTACAAAGGCGAGCTTAACCTAGAATTGGGTTTTCTTACAGCAAACCTGAATTCGATTACGAAATTTGTTTGTTTTTATAATCGCGAATATTCGCGAAGCCATGGTATCAAAAACATCGCATATTGAATATTAATGACAGAATCTTCTTTCATTCGTCTCACAAATTCGTTGATAGGAATATACATATTAATAAATTATTTTAATGTTATCGAGTAGATTCTCGTTCGTCGAACCCTTCTCTAACTGTGTATTTGTAACGTACGGCCTCGCACTTACTTGACTAGATTTTAGCGATTAAGCACCTGCTTTGAGACATGCGTCAGAGCAGCGGTGGCCTAGTCATAGCGGCCCCGACTTACGAGCAGTAAGTCGTGGGTTTGAACCCAGGCAGGCGCATTACTTTGTGTAATTTATTTCATTACCACTGCTCTCAAAATAGTGAAGGAAAACATCGTTAGGCAACCGGCATGTCCTAGAACCAAAAAATCGAAGACATGTGACATCTATGGTGGATTATAGCCCATTCTCTCTCATAGAGGGGAGGCCTGTGTCCCAGCAGTGGGAACATTTTTGGGTTGATTATTCATGTTATACGAAGACCGGGGCGTCTTGACATTCTAGTCATCTAGTATCTCCTTAAATTATTCAACAATTAAGCTCTAGCTGCAATGTCACGTCCACAACTCACCAACGCGCTACCCAAGACCTGAATACATCACTTAATAATAGGAACAGTCTCGGCCTTTTCCGCCTGATCAGTTATAAAAAAATTCGCTTGAATAAGTGTCCTCGATTGTACATATAATATAAACAGCCAGTTAGCAGTGTTAACTGATTAGAAAGTCTTTTAACTAATCAACTTATAGGATGTACAACCTGTTCGAAACGCATCAGTTATGTGAGCACGCATGGTTCCGAAACTTGTTTTAACTGTCTGACATGTAAACGGACTTGAGTAGTCCACTTAGACCGAAATTTAATTAGTAGCAGCGGTTGTAATTTGGCTAAGTGTAATATCTGTTTCGGATGTAGATAATTCTGAAGAGCTCGTGGCTAAATAATAAATAATAACAGCCGCTCGGGTCGATCTTTAGGTTAAGCCGTTCTACAAGCTGATTACATACCGAGTTTCCTCCGTGCCTCGGAAAGCACGTTAAGCCGTTGGTCCCGGCTGTCATTTGAAGATCTTTGACAGTCTTTATGTAGTCAGTGGCCCAAAAAAAAGAAAGTCTGACAACCAGTCTAACCAAGGGATATCGTATTACCCAGTACTAACTGGGTTGTGGAGGTCAGATAGGCAGTCGCTCCATGTAAAATACTGGTATTCAGCTGCATCCGGTTAGACTTTAAGCCGACCCCAACATAGTTGGTAAAAGGCTAGGCAGATGATAATGATGTAGATAATTAGATATCCATCCAAAATAGACTAACACAATTTCATTTCGAGACACTTCTTCGTAAGTATACCGTATAGCTTATTTGCTTTCCTTTGTAATGGAATAAAAGGTAGTGTCTGCTACGTTATTTGTGGTGGCAATAGACTAGGGCTGTCATGCGTCCCGGTACCCTGTGACATGACCCGGTTCTGCTGGTTGGCCTATCAGAACAGAATCGTGAAATTTAGAGAATTTTAAAGACGTTGCTTCCGTATGTGTCTCTAGATAGAAATGCCTTCTTTTTTTTCGTATGGGAAATAATCATATGACTTCTCCCGCTCTGGGCAGAGCGGAAGGGAGTGTCAGACTTGTACTGACTAAAACCCATCCATGTTCCTTCCTTACCCTTTATGTTCCAGGGCCGCGGTATCTCTTTCGAACAGTCCTGCAGCCCTGGAGAAAGAAATGCCTTAATCGCTTTTACCGTAATTGAAGACGTGGTTGTTCTGCTCGCTAACTAGCACTGTTTATTCTTCCTCTCCCAAATACAAATCCTGGCTACACCCCTGCTAAATAGATATGTGTTTGCGCCAAAAGTCGACGAAAAATTCTCTTCAAAAACCCAGAAACCCTTGAAAAATGTGTCTTGCACTCATCTTCATCAATAGTTATTTCATTACAGATGTCCCGGTCGGCATTTATGGCAGCCTTACAATACCCTTCTGATATTTGAAGACCTTATTTTAGCCCACGATCGTCTCTATCGAAGGAAACAGCCCTTTTTTCTTGTTGTAATCAGAAATAGTAGATCCATACTTCGTAACTTATCGAATTCTAACTCTTTGGAGCAATAAAACTTGCTACTACTTTAAATGTATAAAAAACAATAAATATTCAAATTGTATGAACGCATCTCGTCTACCTCCCCATTCCAAAGAATAACATTTTCTAAATCACGAAAATACAAATGTGTTGTTATGTAAGTTTACTAATCTAATTATGTAAAATGCCGAATAATCGATCGCATCCTAAACAAGTAAGCAGCAAGCGTAAGGTCAGATGAGCAAGCTTATTTATAGATCAGTGACCGCGTCGATGCTTTGTTTTTATCTTTTCTAGGAACAAAACACGTTGACGATTCTGTATTTTTTAACACACTTCGTATTTTAGCAGGAAGAGGAGGTCGTGGCTAAATAATAACAGCCGCTCGGGTCGATCTTTAGTTTAAGCCGTGCTTGCCTAGGTTGGTCTGTGGATGGGTGACCACCCATTACATACCGAGTTTCCTCCGTGCCTCGGAAAGCACGTTAAGCCGTTGGTCCCGGCTGTCATTTGAAGATCTTTGACAGTCGTTAGGTAGTCAGTGGCCCAAAAAAGTCTGACAACCAATCTAACCAAGGGGTATCGTATTACCCAGTACTAACTGGGTTGTGGAGGTCAGATAGGCAGTCGCTCCATGTAAAATACTGGTATTCAGCTGCATCCGGTTAGACTGGAAGCCGACCCCAACATAGTTGGGAAAAGGCTAGGCAGATGATGATGTATTTTAGGAGGAACTAATTTACTTACACATAAATCAGACACAATTGTTTTTGTGTCTGATCTGTCTTACTTCCAGCTACAGGTTTTTGTATAAAAAACTACGCAACGGATTTGAATGCGATTTCACAATGATTTAACTAACACGTTACCTTTTCACGCCTTAACCGTCTCTAAAACACAGAATACTTACTTTATCCGAGCATATAAGTAATTTCCCCTGGGATAAGTACCGACAACCACGCGGGCGAAATCACGAGCGAAACCTAGTCTATACTTCTATTATAAACAGGTAAAATTGGTTTGTTTGTATGTAAGTTTGTAAAGGAAAGAGAGGCCTATACCCAGCAGGGGGTGAAGTCGGGCTGTGGATGATGATGATGAAGTTTGTATGTAGGGGATAATCTCCAGAACCAAAAAAATCTAATCAAAACCAAAAAAACAATCCAATCCAATCAAACAAAATCCAATACTAAAAACAAAAAAAAAACAATCGAATAAAAAACGAGCAAATTCTACAAATGATTTGTTTGACCACTGGTAGACAGCCACTTTATTCGTGAATGCTATATATAGGCTATAAATTATATTTATACCATGTATATTATCGAGCTATCACAATTTTTGCGGACGAAGTCACGGGCGAAGTGCTAGTGCAAAATAAAGGGTTTGAAGATCTTGGCCGACAAGTTCTAAGATAATATTTTTCACCAGGTCGTGGGCGCAGCACACTGCATCAAGACGCTGTTCTCCCAACCAGTCGCCATCACGCTGCAGAGCGGCAAGTTCATCATCAGGGAATATGGAAGATACATACTGGTAAGTGGGAATATGGGCAGCTCTCTTTAAATAAAGTTCAACTAAACTGTCTCTAGAGCCCCTCATCACAGCCAAGACTGCATGAAAGGTGCTCTCTTCGACTTGCAACTTCACTCCTACAAATGCTGTTTTATTCATTGAAACCAATCAAATTAGAATGTGAATCTGTAAACCTTTTTTGACATTCATAGAAAATAGTCCTAGTAAGTAGTAGGTAGTAGTCGGTGGAGTGACGATCTTCGCAGGGTGGCTGGTAGCAACTGGATCAGAGTTGCTGAGAATCGAGTTGAGTGGCGTGCGATTGAGAAGGCCTATGTCCAGCAGTGGACTGCTATACGCTGATGATGATGAGTCTTAGTATTTTTTTTTATGATGGCTTCTCGCAGTTCAGTCTATGAGGCTGGCTACTGCTTAACCAGTCTCATCTTGTGGATGCTTTGAAGTTAAGGCCTCCAGCCAGGGGTAGGAACTATAAACTAAGCGACCACACGCTAACTCTCTGGCACTCCCTGTGGGTACGAGCCTCGGCTTAAGGCGTCGCTGGGGGGGGCAGCAAGGGGACAGGCTGGATCTGAGTGATTACAGCTGCAGCTGATTTATTACTAAAAGCCCTAGTAAGGATCAACGCACGCTTATAAAAACTGCACGGGATCAGCATCGACTCTACTCAGCAGCTCTCGTTTTAGCTGATCCCGATCCGAGGCGAGTGTGTAAGTGTGCGATGCAGTATGGGCTTCAATACAAAGAATCTAGAACTACTCCAGCTGAGGCGATGTTGACCCCGTGCAGCGTGTTATACTGTGTCATCATCATCTGCCTAGCCTTTTCCCAAATATGATGGGTTCGGCTTCCAGTCTTACCGGATGCAGCTGAATACCAGTATTTTAGGTAGAGCGACTGTCTATCTGACCTATACGTCCCAGTTGGTACTAGGTAATATACTACCCCTTGGTAAGACTCGTTGTCTGAAACCACGGTCACCCATTCATGGATCAACCCAGGCAGCCGCGGCGCAGCGGATGTTATTATATAGCCACGAGCTCCTCTTTAGTACTTATAACTGTATGTTGACTTTAATAGGATACTTTTATTCTGTATTCTTATTTTTAATTCTTAGTGGTCTCGAATCTCCTGTGCCGACATAACTTGATTAACCTCTCCAGGCTATAGGCAGCGACAGGAACATCCCAGACTGGGTGCTAAAGAACCGCGCGAATCTCCTCACCTCCATGATCAAGGTGTACCACGGTGACCTTCAAGTCCTGGCCAGTCAGATGGATGACCAGCGACGTCTCTCGGAGAAGCTGTACCAGGTCTTTGAGACTTATCTACCAGTGCTACAGTACGGGTGCCATATCTTTCAGAGGGTTCCTATGTTGACTTTGCCGAAGGTAAGGATTTTTATAACTTACAGCATTTTTTCACCAGGTGACCTGCACGCGCATCGCGAAGGCCGGTTCCAGGTGGCGCAAGAAAAGGGTACCTGGAAATACTATGCGGGAGAGCCCTTCGTCCAGCAGTGGAGCATTCAGGGCTAAAAAGAATAAACGGACGAGTCTCTTGACTGTAACCGCGCTTGGATCCCTAAACTCCGTGTTCAATTGGAATGCTTATCGTAAATAAACTACTTTTTACAGTTCCGTACCCGAAGTGTAGTCAACGGGTCCCTTATTACTAAGCCTCTGCTCTCCGTCCGTCCGTCCGTCTGTCTGTCGATCAGCGGGCTGTATGCGGTGGAAATTTCCACAGAGTGTGTATTTCTGTTGCCGCTATAACAATTAATAATAAAAATAAATTAAAAATTAAAGGGGGCCCCCTACTATGATGGTACGGAACCATTCATGCGCGTGTCCGATTTGCATTTGGCCTGTTTATTATTTTGCCTGCACCTATGTGGGGTCATCACAATAATACGTTTTTCTGTCCCACTCACCTCCGTGAATCGTCACGCTATCATTCAACTTCCCCTTCATTCATAATAGAATCAATAACAAACAAAATCGTCTTGCCAATCAAAACCCTCATCCTCGATAGCGATAACGAGGTACAGTTACCGTTTGGAGTGTACTTACTCAGCGCTTATCAAGCGTCGTGCAAATATTATGAACTGAAGTGAGCGCCACTGTCCTGTCGCTGTTTCTAATGTGGTACCGTGAAATTAGTTTAGGTATGAAGATTAAAATGGCGCTGAATGATACAAAAAATGACATACTGTAACTGCATATCATAACGTACGACTTTCAATAATAAATTTTGTTTTAGCAAGCATTTCCACAAAAAAAAAAAACCTTTGCGGAATTTTTATTGCGAAATTAATATCATGCGATAGCCATGGGTCCTCTTCCTACTCATTTTTAGAAGTAGGAATATGATAGATAATTTCCTTTTAATTTTTTTTTTTTTTCCTTCAAAGTCGAGGTTCTGCATTTGACAGAGCATTCTTTTTTGGGCTCCCACAAATCTTTTAGCACCAAAAACAGTCTACTACTACAACACAATATCGTAAAATCGAAATCTATGAATACTTATTGTTTCCGAACAAACACACCATCTTACCTAATCTGTCTCTTTCAGAGCGCGACATCGGTGTACATGGAGTCCATGCAAATATTAGAACATTGTAGGAAAAGCAAAGGCGTGTTAGGCGGCGTCATCTTATACAATAACAAGTAAGTTATAATGCTTGACTTATTAATGGTTTCTCTCTGACTAAATGACAAAATTGAACCAAGATCTTAAAACGTTACTGGAGACGTCCTTAGGTTAAACGTTATTTTTGATGATGTAGCACAAATGCCCAACTAGAAATCACGGTGTCTCGGGGTACCGAACCAGAGCTGCGCCAGCGCTTCTGCGCGCCCTTCCACTCACTCAGCTCTATTGATTGAAGATGTGTCTGCGATCTGCGTTTGCGCATAGGCAGACTTCAGACGTTTGAAACAATGCAGTAGTAATCATGCATATTCATAAATAATATACCGAGCTTGAATAATCTGGTTCAAGCTCTGTATAGACAAATTAAATCACTAAATTATTATTTTTTCTTTTCAGAATCATCTCCACACAGCTACCACCAGGTCTGACCTCCTACCTAACCGTAGTAGACCCCTATAGGATAAAGTCCCCTGCTGAGACACTGGACACGGAGACACCCTTGCCTCTAGGTGCTCAGCTCCTGGTGGTCTACGTGGGTAAGAAGCTGTATGATAACCTCAAGAGGCAGGTGGATAAGATACAGGAGTTCCAACATAATGGGGAGGAAATGATCGCGAGGTTTAAAAAGGTTAGTAATTGAATTGGAACTGGGCAGGCCACATTTGCCGCATTTCGCATCACCAGATTGGATTTCAAACAACAGCAGCAACAGAACCCGGCGATGCGTCAGGCCCAGGAGATGGAGTGACAAGATGGACTCTTACCAAAAGGATTGAGCCTAAATAGCCAAAGGTAGAGAAAAATGGAAGGAGGGAAAGGTGGCCTTTGCCTTGCAGTGAGACACATCAGGCTAATAAAATCCTTCAAAAAAGATTTTTTAACTGGTGTGCGGCAAAGATTTTAATCGTTATATCTGCCCAACCAAGTATGTAAAGATTGTAGTAGGTGGCGTTCCGTAGTCTCTGCCTACCCACATGGAAAAAAGCGTAGAAAAAAAACTTTAAACATCCGTCACGTTTGTGTTTTGTCGATATTTCAATACTATCTCGTTTATACTGAACCATGAACATCGTATCTATTGTTTTATGCCGTATATGTGAATTTGACTGGATGCGAGTCGCACGGGACCGGTCAAAGTGGCGACACTTGGGGAAGGCCTATGTCCGGCAGTAGACGTCTTTTGGCTGAAATAATGATGATGATATGAATTTACTTTTCTCAGTTTGAAAAGTTATTCGCGTGATCTTAACACAGTGACGCACGATTTACCTCTTTTCTTATGGGCTGGGTGGAATGAAGTGCAAATATTACATTACCTTATGGGGTAATGGTTGCATTGAGCCACATTGCTCTTATCAATGTTACAGTATTTTTATAACTATTCATTGATAACGGCACGGTGCACTCGACCGTTGCTGTTTTTATGACTACGCTTGCAATAAGTTGAATTTAATATCCAAATGCCCTTATATCAAGCAGGAGTTATCGCTGGAGGATATTACAGTTTGCCATTAATGAATAAATCTTTTCACAGAACCAAGAAGTCGAACGCGAGAAACAACGCGAGTTCCCCCAAACTGGGATGAAGCGAGATAAATCCTTACTCTTCACCGCCGTCCCTGAAGAGGACCACTCCATGATATCACCCCCTAGCCGAGAGGAACGAAATCCTGGCGAAGAGAGGGAGAGGAAACCACCTTCCATGCCAGACGTTGTCCCTTTCACGAATAAACCCAGACAGAGACCAACGAAGCTATCACTAAGTTTTAAAACACAGCAGTCACTAGACGAAGAAGCACAAGAGAATGACAAGGTCTTCACTGGCCAAACAAGTGTCTGCTCAACACCCATGGTCGAGTACAAAAGACTCCACGGCAATATGCTCTCAATCTGCCAAATACCAGAAGCCCAGCAAGACAACGACAAATCAGACTTAGAACCAGACGTCCTGAAAAACATAGAAAATTGCAACAAAATCAACATGGAAAACGAGAAACGGGACAACAAAATGGTTTTGGACATCAACTGTATTGCAGACCATTATATTAATAAACCTGAGCCAATGAGGAAACTGGCTAGTGTCACAGATCTACAAGAAACTATTAAAAAGTTATCGAATCGTGCGACTTCGAAATTCAAATTGAAAAAGTCGAAAATCTCCCTGAATGGTGATACTCCGTCCCCCGAACATACTCCTAAGAATCCTAGCACTATGACCATAAACGACCCTTTATTCCCCGTCTTTAGAAACGATGGTGTTGCCATATCAGAGTCCCTTTTCAACCAGTACCTAGAACAACACTATTCGAAAATGAAAAATGATTCCAACGACAATATGTTTACTTTTAATATGAAGTTGTGTGAACAAGAGAAATTTGAAGATTTTGATTCGGAGCTAAACAGGTCTCCGCAAAGAACGCCGAAAAAGAAAGCGAAAGATTCGACGAAGACGTTGCCGACTGATCAGTCGAGGAGGAAATCTTTGTCTTTACCTTTGAAGTCTTTGAATGAGAGTACGGACTCTCAGATAGGTAAGATCGCCATTTTACACTTTAAGTTAGCGAGCGAAACTTCTCATACGTAACGAGTATCGTTTTCACGAAAATAAATCAATTAAAAACTCATCATTTCAAACAACTACAGTTAAAAGAGGTCAACAGATTTTTGTTTTGTTTAATGTTCATAACCATAAGACATCGATATCATCACGTCTATGAAGTTTTGCTAATTAATTTTATTTGACCTTGTACGAGTAAGAAAGAAAGAAAAAATATTTATTTGTCGCAGAGACATGACGTGCCTACAAAATTTTGAAAAATAAAACAGTAAACATACATCGCATAGGAAAACATTTCGAGTTTAACAGAACTGAACAACAACAAAAAATTAAAACTTCACAGCTTGCACGTCGTGAGTGCGACAAACAGGTTACCACTCACCATGATGCTGTGCTATGGGGGGCCCACAGCACAGCACATGAGTACATGACATGTGTCGTAATACGTGTTCTATCTGTGCACAGGTTCAGAATCTGAAGCGACAAGTTTCAAGAAGAAGTTGACTGGGGTGCAGCTGACCCCTCTAATGGAGAAATTGAGTCACCTCGCCTTCTCTGACAAGTCCAGCGGGTACAGCAGTCGGGTCATGACGCCCTTGGAGCTCCGGGAGTTCCTTACGCCCGCTGCGGAGAGGCAGATCACGTTTACTGATAGGTATGTATACCTACTTTTCTTACCATAACATAACATCACGCAGGCAATCCCCGAAAGGTTAGGAAGAGGTGTACCCGTCTGTAACATTAACTTTTTGTGTTTCAACTTTTTGTGTGTATAATTACAGAAGAATGTATCAATGTTTGTTCGTCTTTCACGCAAAAACGGTTGAACGGAAAATAGAAAAAATCTGACGGACTAATTAAATTTGTTTGATAAACTCCCTTTTTTTTTTGATTGGGAAATCATCAAATGACTTCTCCCGCTCTGGGCAAAGCGGAAGGGAGTGTCAGACTTGTACTGACTAAATCCATGTTCCTTCCTTGCCCTTTATGTTCCAGGGCCGCGGTATCTCTTTCGAACAGTCCCGCAGCTAAGATAAACTACTCTCACATATGGTCTATTTTCCAGGCCAAAAACCCAGCGCCAAGACTCAGAAAGCGACGACGATTCCGACAGCGATCTGGAGCTACTCCCGGACTACAGCAAGCACGCCGTCAAATGTGCGCTGTTTGTGAGCGGGCTGCACAATATGGCGCTGTTAGCGCTTGTCGACACCGATGCGGCTAACAATGTGGATACTATTAATAGTTTGGTAAGTGATATTGGTTGAAATTGTAAATTAAACTAAAAAACTTTAAAAGTCATATGAATTCTCTTGATTTGTAATGGCTATAACTTGGTCGACACGTAGTGAATCTTCGTGAGCGGAAGGTCTATGAGCTCAATCAAAGATCTTCGTGGCCAAACTTGCGGAGGATCATCAATGGCATGTTCTGCGATCAGATTCAAGATCAAAAGCGGTAGTCTTCTCCGTTTGACAAGTTTTAAGCTTCTATCTCTTGAAAGCTACCATAACCGTATTTGAATACACAGTAACAGTTAGCGCGTCGCCTTATGTTGACAAGTCTGCAACACTTTCAATCATTCCGTTATATTTGTTCAGTGGGAAACCTCACTAAACGCGCTAGGCCCGATCGAGCAGAAGTGCATGGAGCCCCTCGGCGCGGTGGGCGAGGCGACGGACTACAGCTACCTGACGCTGGACCCCGACTGGGGCACGGTGCGCAAGGGGGGGCCCTGGGCCGCGCTCGACATCGCCACCATGGGCCTCATACATAACGACTTCGCCGAGGATACGGAGATGTCCGAGTTTATATTGAGGTAACATTTTGTCACGTGTTTTTTGTTATGTTTAGGTCGCTATTATCTGATTAGATTTTAAGTTTAGGGAAACTATAATGGCAGATATTTTAGCCACGCAAAGATTTAAATCTGTAGACGTGCCTCACCGTACTTTGATCTTGTGTATCTCACACATTCCGCATGGAACGATAGATACGATTTTTACTAGAGAGAAAGAAATGCTATCCAAATTTCAACGAAACAGAAACGTAACCAATTTTTTGACGCGGCAGGGTAATTTACGATTTAAATCTTGTTCGTCATGTAATATTTGTGCAAGGCCAAAGGTTTTGTACTTTTTCATTACAATTCAATCCTTACTTTCTATGCTGGACGTGAACAAGATGGTGAACTAAATAATAAGATTGACTTTATTATGTCAACCAAGAAGCAAATGTTCAATGATCAATACGCTGGAAACCGGGAGCGATCACCGCATGGTAAGTGGCACATTGAACATCAATATCTAGCTGGAAAGGTCTCGATTGATGAAGTCTACGCTCCGTCCAGCACAGATCCAGATCCAAAACCCCGAGAGCTTTTAGCGTGAACTCCAGAAGGGTGAATCTTGAATTTGGCGTATTCTGTTGATTCCCCGGACGCAATTTATTTGATTCTCCTGCCCACAAAAATGTAAATTGCATTATTTTCCGTACAAAACGGCCAAAAGTGATGCCTTTTTGTTTATAATTAAGTTAAGTTTTATGTTTAACTAGCTGACCCGTGCAACTTCGTTTGCGTCACATAATGCAATTAAATAATATTTCGACTACCCTACCCTGCCTACCCTACCCTGCCCTACCAACCCTACCCTACCTATCCTACTCTACCTATCCTACCCACCCTACCAACCCATAAACCATCTACTAAATAGTCCGAACAAAGCCTAAACATTTGGTTTCGATAGGTGAACCCGTACTTGAGTTATAAAATTACAACGAAATGTGGCATTGATTTTTATATATATAGATTATTGCTTGTAAAAAATCTATTCAAATAAATTGCACCAGGGGAATCAACAGAATACGCCAAGATTCACCCAGAATCGTTTCGAGTGCTTAGGAAGCTCAGTGGATAAATATAACGACGGGTTCGTGGAAACATACGACTGGGTCTAAATTCTTCAAGACAAGTCGTGCAGACAAGAACAAAAAACTCTGAGCATACTCTCAACCTAAGGTACAGAAAAGCTTACCTCCGTTCATTTCAGCAAATATGTCTTCAATTATGGGTATGGAGTATTGTTCATCTTTTATTACTTTATTTAGAGTAATCTTGTAGTCTGTACATAATCGAATACTCCCATTTGGTTTTACTATTGGAAGAATAGTTGTTCCCCACTCGATATAGTCAACTATCGTAAGCACATCTTGTGTACATAGTCTTTATATTTCTTCGTCAACTTTCGGTTTCAATGCGTATGGAATTCTTTGTGGTTTAATAAAGTTCGGCTGAGTATTTTCCTTTAAACTTAAATGAGCTTCGTGATTTGGAATTTTTCCTAGGTTTGAACTAAATACGGATGAAGAGAATTCTTCTAACAATTGTTCTAGATTATTACTATGAATTGTAGCTTGTACGGTTCTTATATCTGTTATATCATTATCATGTAGTTCTTTCATCCAGCTTCTACCAAAAATTGGGTGGAAATTTGGATCAATAATGTATAGTTTGCCATAAAACAATAGACTGTTGTGTTGACATAAGCTACTCCAATCGATCTAATGATTTCTCCAGTGTATGTTCTCATCTTAATTTCTGTTTTAAAAAGTTTCTTCTGTATGTTCATGTTTTTGAAATCCTTTAGTGACATTGAAGATAACGTAGTACCGGTGTCAAATTCCATACATACAATTGTGTCTTCTATTTTCAGAGTAATCGTATATTTCTCAGTTGATATCTGCAATACTGCCTTGACTGTTACTTGAAGATTCATTTACTTGATGAGAGTTGATATATCTTTGTAAACAGACTCGTGCTAGGTGGCCTATTTTCTGACATTTTCGGCAAGTGCTATTGATGGCTCCACATTAATTTGCTCTGTGGTCATCTTTTCCACATCGAAAACATTTTCCTTTAAGATCGCATGGTTAATGGTAATCTTGTATAAATTTACCTTAGTATGGTTATAATCAGATGTTTTAGCTGTAGGTATTGTTATTTTGTTGATTGTGTTAGGTTTTTGAATATCTGAGGACATTGTTGCGTTTTCGTTCTTTCCTATTTCTGTAGCAGTGATGTTGTATCTTTTTCCTGTAGTATTTTCGTCCGAATTTCACCATCATTTAACCCTCGTATGAGTTGTAGGCACAAAAAGCTATCAGAATTTTGTTTTTAACAGTTATGGACTTATGACATTTGAACTCACAATTTGTTTTTCTTTTTTTTTTCAAGGTCGGAGGCGTATGTGGCCAGTTTCCTTTTGTTGTTGCATGCGAGATACAAATTTGTGGCGCATTGTCCAAATACTGGGCTTAGGATCAATATAATCTTCTAAAATCTATGCAATCTCTTCGAAAGTCATGTTCAAGATATCTTCTGGAGAGCATATATTATAGATTATTTCGTGTTGATCTGGCGAAATCGTGAAAAGTAGTACGTACACTTTCATCTTACCATCTGTGATATTGTTCAGCAGTAAGTAAACCTTTTAGCTTTTGGTAACGTTCGTAAATGTTTACCAAAAGCTAACTTTCTCTTGGAACCCCTGAAAGTTCATATGAAACTGTTCTTTGTTGGTCATTGCTGTTTCGTAAATTGACTGTGTGTCTGTTGCACTACTTGGAGATACAGTTGTAATCACACTTTCTTTTTGTAACTGTAGGAATTTTGAACGTAATTTAGTACATAATTCTTCAATTTCGAACCTGTAATCTATTTCTTTGTTTAGTTCACTATCCTCAGTTTCATTTTCGTTTTGAACCTCTTGAAATTTGGGAAAATTATCTTTCAGTGTTTGTCAGTCGTGTTGCAATTTCTTCAATAGAAAACTGTAATTCTTCTTTAATGTAGTTTTCAATCCTTGTGAATGTACCTCGTAATGAGGATCGTATGCGTTTTAACTTTTTAACTTCGGCCATCTCGTCGCCAATATCAAATAAAAGATCAAACGTAAATTTGCTATTCGTATATTTTTATTATACGAGTCAGTCTTGATATTATATTCGTTGATTGTCGACGATATAGTGGTCATGGCTGAGACCATGGAGGACATCAGTACAATGCTCGATGACCTCAGTAGAGCTTCCGAAAGAGTGGGTCTTAAAATGAACATGTAACACCCACTCCTATCAAGATCGGAGACTCAAGTTATAAACGTAATCTTATACAACTTGAGTCTCCGATCTTAATGAACTGGACCGTTTGTCCCAGGTAGACATAATTGTCTGAAATGATGATGATGTGAACGAGAAAGTGCTTCGGAATTATGTGCGTGTGTGTGGGAATCGGTCGGCTCAGATTGAACAAATATCCCACGAGTCTCAATACTTTGAATATTGTTACAGGAGCGACGAGAGCGTAGTAGTAGGTTCAGTATGCGGCGGAGCTCAGGTGTACTACCAAGAGAAGGGGGCGCGCGGGGCCGGCCCCCCCCCTCCCTCGGACGCGCTGGCGGTGGCCCCGCTGCGCGCGCGCCGGCGCCTGCACCGCGACCACGCCACGCTGCTCTTGTAAGACCCTACATTCCAGAACAACTGCCATCCAACTGTAAACCAGGACTCTTAGGAGCGATCAAGTCTTCAGCCATGCATACCATTCTTAATATCGGAGAATTGTATGCTGAAGCGTTGACAGTCAAGTGAGATTGCCTTCGCATCTGGCGTTTGTCGACGTTGCAAGCAGCTCTTTTAGTTTTGCCTCTGAATTTAAAAACACAGTAATACTTTTTGAGTCGATTTGTGTATGTTTATCTATGGGCCTTAGTTGCCAGATAATAAAGGAATATTATTAATACTTTTGCTGGTTGGCCACTGAAACTTCTGTCCAAATCAGTGATCTTTATTCTTCGGTTGTTGTCAAGAGGCAAAATAACTGAAAGAACTGTATCCATGATTTTAATAAGTTGGGTGCGAAGGATACCTTACTCAAGATATGCCAATAAAATTCTTAGTGTTTATGTGGTCAAAAAATGTCAGTGCAATTACTACCTAATTGCAAAATTAATGTTATTGTAGGGGATCGCTCGTAATTGAGCCGTTGTATGAAACATAGATGTTGTTTAGATTGAACAGGTTAGCAAAATGTATGTTTGTTTGGTTCTGAAAAGTCTAGCAATTCGTGAAAGATTGCCCTAGTCGCAATATTTCACTAAAGCGTTTCATTTACACAAAAATCTTTGTGTAAATTATTCGTTTTAGCAAGTGAGGTTTTTTTAAACGATATTGACAGAAATTATGTTATTGTGCGTATTTGAATGGAAAAGAAAGCATTTTTTAATCACCTGAAGTAAAACTTTAATTAATGAATCGTAAAAAGACACTTAAAATGTTTAATAGCATTCTATTAAACATAATGACACACTGAAAATCAGATACTTAACTTATCTGTAATTTATTAATTTTACGTCCGTTTTCACTAACACTAAGGGACACCTTAACAAATATCTAAATATAATAGCAATATTAAAATTCCAACTCTTGGCGCCGAGCTAGTCTTTGAATATCCAGGAATGCGCTTCTATTTAAGCATTATGTGTAGCTTAATGTTAGTAAAAACTGGCATAATAATATGAATCCAAAACTGTTGTATTGGATACAATGTATTGTAGCCATTTTAGAATTCTCCACTCAATAATCACATATCTTATAGTTCCAATGTAGTTAGGGACCCAGCAACATAAAGTACCTACATAATACCAAATAATCTTAGTACCTTATACCAAATACTGATCCATTTATGAAGCCCTTGAGTCACATTTTAGCGTTCTTTTATACATTTTTGCTATTCCACATATAATAAGTTTATGTTTTGTTAAAGTACATATTTCGTGATATTCTGATATTGATTTTTATCACAAACAAGTTTTTAGATTCGTGTTTTCAACGGGTAAGCTTACAGGAAACATAATTTAGATCCCATTGTTAAATAAATGATGTATTGAATTATTAAGTTAGTAACAACCGCATTTTCATACCCCATATAAATATAATACTGCCGCACCGCAGTGGCGTAGATACGACGAACAAAAATCATATCATCTGCCTAACATTTTCCCCAACTAAGTTGGGGTCGGCTTCTGTTCAAACCCGATTCAGCTGATTACCAGTACTCTACATGAACTTCCTATCTGACATCCACAAGCCAGCTCTTTGGCACCTCCTCTGTTTAAAAACTAAAATCCCAAAATTTCGGAATTAATCTCGGCTACAAAAATGCAGTTCTATCCCCCACAGACCCAATTAATATGATCAATCGAAGAAGTACAGTAAGGGTACTTTACCATTATTACAAGGCGTAAGTCGTATCCCCGGCAGTTAAATTAGAATGTTGCCCACTTAAAAGAGTGCTTGTAAATATGGCCAAATTGTTGTTTAGATGTAAGAATAATAATTTAGTCGAAAGTTTTTTTATGAGTGTCACACCGGTCGGTGTCTGTATTATATGAAGTATTTATTATCTTTTTTTTTTATACATGAACGCTTATATTCATAAGCAAACACATATTGAACAGCTTTTCCAGTGCTGTTTCGCACCAAGATATGATATTGTGTCAGAATACTTAGTGCCATTTGGTTAGCCATTAGAATTTGATGTTACTAGATTATTTTTGTTATATTTTTTAGTGGGACTGTTGGTATAACCCCATCAGAATAAGGACACAAATACACAACTAATAATCCAAAAGGAATAAAAATGAGGATAAATAAATTGACCACCAAAAATTACTTTGTGACCACTCACATCTATCACCTAAAATATCAATTGATCACCATATTTAGTAAATGAGCACCAAATTTTAATGTGGTGGTTGATGACAAACTAGTTTTGCCTAGGCCGACTTGGGGCACCCCGACACGGATAGATTAGGTTAGAAGGGTTTGGCGGGGTCGAATGAGCGTGCGAAGCGAGCGAATAGAACCCGCCATACCCTTCGTGGTAATTTTTTTATAAACCATTCAGAAGTTGTTCAATTTCTGGTGGTCACTATTTTTGGTTCTGATTTCACGCTAAAATGGGGATCTAATTTTGGTGATCATTTACTATTTTTGGCAATCAAGTTTTTTTTGCCGTTACATTTTTAAATCTGGTGGTTGGTTAATCATATGCCACTAAAAATCGCCCTTTTTCGTTACTGCTGGAAACATGGCATGTGAAAACTAATTCAAAAATATAATTGACAGTAGGTATAAGCCTCCCGTAATTAGAACTCTATACCTAACTGACGATATGCGAGTGTTCTGTAAAATATCACACCTCTGCCCACCTCTCCGCAGAAAAGTCTTTATGCTATTCACCAAATCGTATTTGTCCTATACCTGGGACATACCAACTTAGTTGTAACGGATTTGACAACCCCCTAGGCTTATGTAGGTCCATCTTTATCAAACATAAATATGTAATACATACCTTTTTAGCCATTATATTTCTTGCAGTAATATAGTAACTGCATCGTAGTGTAATCGTTTCGAGCTCATTCTACTCTTGCCACTAGGAAATAAGTTATTCGGCCAACTCTAGATTAGTGTTGCTATAGAAAGCGGTGTTGCCAATTTAATATTTATTTTCATAGACAGCTGAAAAATTCTAGTCCTTCCAGAAATTATCTTGTAGTCTTAACTTCACTAAATACATCTTTGTAAGCCGCTGAAAAGTACTGAAATGTATCGGTTTTTTTTTTTACGATGACTGTCCATCAATGTTTCCAATGGATTGAATCTTGTTCACAAGTTATCCTCAAGGAAGAAAATATGATCTTATCCTGTATAAATGACGGGTAGTCATCGTAAAAACAGTCGGTAAAGAAAAGCTGGTTGCTATATCGAAACTTGTATTTTCTATACTTTTTTATATTATGTAGTTTAGTCCTGTGACTAAACAGATTTTTCTAGTATATTCAGCTTAGCTATAGTAAGTATATATTGTTATAATGTTGCTTGCCAAGTACCTAAAGTGTACTCTTATTTTAGCAGTATTATATGTATGCATTCCAGATTTCTAAAAGCATCTTTGATTTGAAGCAGAGAACATTAAGACTAGATATACTAGTTGACCAATTTAATTGGTCATCAGTTTATTTTTTCTATACAGCATTTCTGGGTTACTCCAGAAATCTAAAATTGATCTTAGGCAATCTAACTTTTACTTTAATGAAGCTAGTACAGTAGCATTAAATACCAAAACGAAAGGCTATTTTCGTCTTATATTGCATATTCCTTCCAGTGACTGCGATCAAAAGTTACCTACGGATATGAAAATAAACCTGCTACCTGTATACTAGCTTGCATCAAGTCACAAGTCCGCTAGACGTTGGATGCTTGCCGCTATCTGTTAATTTGATGACGGATAAAATGCTGCCTTGTACTCAATGTCGATGTGCACTAATTGACAAAAAACGAAGTCGTTTTGATACCTTTTATTTAATTTGTTAGCAGCTTCAAATCAAACAATGCAATATTTGATCACATTCCACGTCCCGTAGCTGTAAGTAACACAATTCCGCCATAATTGAAATCGCGTCCATTGCAAAGTAATGCTAACAAACGATCATACGTTGCCATGAAATTGTTTTTAATGTTATTTGTATATTTTTTTAAGTTTATTAGCGGTTAGCGTAGTCGCCATGGTGAGTGCCAACACGACACAATTATGTGGTATACTTACATATTTATAATAATTATACATAAATAATTGTTAAGAATTTTAATAAAAATCTGATAGTGATAATTTTGTTAATATTATTTCACTAATATAGTACCCATTCTATTCTAATACTACTTTGCATAAAAACTGTATTATTCTTTTACTACTTTCTACTTTAGTTTACATATTATTTGAAAATACGCACTTGGCACATAGACAGCACGAAACTGGTTACTGCTGTAGAATTAACTGCCTAGTGTGTTTATATTCCTTATTTTAACACATCTAGAATGAAACATGTATTATTATAGTTTAGTACATAATAGATGAATCCTACAGTACGCTATTACATCGAGAGTAAAAAATTCAATGTATTTACAGTTTTTATGCAACCAAGTCTTACTATTTAAAACTAACTAAATGCCATCAATATTACATATCAATTAACTAATGAAATTATACTAAAAATCAATATAAATATATAAAAGCAAGGTTTTAAAGCATTCAATGTCGGTCTGTCAGTCTGTCTCGACGCTAACGTTGGGTCAGGCAATGATTTGACTTACAGAAGACCCTTTCAAGAGAGGTTGAGAGCAATTTGAGATTATACTTGGCAATTGGTTTCCGTAACAACTGAAAATAATTTTGTAATTGCTTTTTCTATCAATAGTTGACCCCATTGCAATCATAATAATATGGTACGAAAATTTTACTGCTCTTATGATACATTTATAACATTGCTTGTTTCATATTAGGTACATATTTTCCTGCCCCACCCCAGTTAATTACTACGATAAACTTTATCATCTTCCTGTTTGTGCACTTTATCCTGCGCAAAAGCCAAATTATAGGTACTGTGGGATTCAGTACATAGCTTCGAATACTCCCAGCCTCAGACCCCACGCAGCGTCGGTCGAGAGAAAAGAAAGGATACAATGGATAGAGAAGGTGGGACGAACCAAAGTGAATGAAGAAGAACCATAATGACGTTACAAAACTATTGTTTATTAACAAGTCGTACAACACAACGCTACTCTAGAACGTGAGAAGCCAGACTCGATACAACCGAATACATAATAATACATATGTAACTAGCAACACGAGAAATGCAAGGTCACGTCGCCGTAACGCTAGAATGTATGTACGGTAGTCGGAAGATAAAGAATATGATCTATGCGCGCGCGACTTCTCTCTTCAATGTCTTCGCAAAGCTTGGGCTTCCTACTAAGCGGCTAACTCGATCATATTCTTTGCGCTTCGACAAGCCGGTGCCGTCGGCTGCGACAACACGGACGCCCGGCGGCCGGCGGCCGGTCCCGATTCCGGCGAGCGCCATTTCGAAAGGACTTTTCAATCAAACATTTTCAAAACTTCAACACAGTTAGTTTCAAGGAACTTCATCCTTTACTTCTTGTTTCAATACCTTTTCAAACAAACAAAATCAATATTAGACTTAGTGTTAAATCTTTATTAAGAGCTAGTTTTACATCCTAGAGGCAACTAAGCCCGCGCGGGCGTTACACGCTAACTTATGCTAGACCCTTTCATCACATTATAATTAACACAAAGGAGCTTCTCTCTTGGGGCCGCGCGGCCGGCGCACGCCTGGCTGCGGCCCGCCTGTTACAGAATGTATACAAACGTTAACATTACTCTACACTAAACCGGCCGAACAGTATATAAATGCATAGGAGCCGGTCGACACATAGTTGGGATCTGTTGTTGTATCAAAATGCTATGCTATGTCTGAAGTTGAACTCAGCATCACGCACTTACTAATAACGACCTGCAAAGTCAAAGAGGGAGTAAATGTGTTATACCACAACAGTATGGTGCTACGGAGTGACGTGGCAACATAACATCTATCAATTTATTCTGTTACATCAATGACTAATTACCATCACATTGTTTTGTTTGCTTACACTAAGTATTATCCGCGAGCGATAATAATTTGACTGGAGCCATGTACTAAACAAAACTCACGAGCTGATAAAGCAAGTTTGCCGATGCAACCGGCCAGTTAGCTACAGACTCTCATCTAAATTTCTTATCGAAGTATGATCGCGCGCGGATAATACCAGAAAATCCTCAACATGCAGGATATTTTGTAGAATAAATTGATAGAAAACAGATATAGCAGACAACATTTAGAAACTTATTCCTAATTAAACTAAAAACAAAGATTCAAAGACAGACCCCACTTCATACAGTCACATACATTATATACAGGAGTTTTGTAGCAAATTACCAATTTAAATGGAAGAGTTTGGGCATGTCCATTCTTTGGTATGTGAAAAGGTATCTTTGAAATGAATAAGTACATTTTTCTCACAGCTATTGCAAAGTTTTTAATCTGATACACAAAGTAATCTATATAATTGAATTTTAGTTGAGTCAATAGAAATTATAATTAATTTTACACTGAGTACACTGACTCAAGCTAACCTACTATAACATAAAGAACGAATAATGACTTTGTGTCAAAAATAAAATAATAATAAATGTGTAATTTACATTATTTTTGTACAAATTAGCTTGAGCTTCAATGGTCATACATATTCTCACATTGAGGGGGTTATTAAGCTGTACTGCACATTTAGCAAGTCAATCAAACAGGGCTACTAAAACTATCATTATAGAAAAGAGACATATCTAAATCTATATCTTCTATTTTGAACTCATCACCCCCGTAACACAGAACTTTAGCTAGTTCCTATCTACCTAATTGACTATGTACATAGTTACTATATTTATTTTACTTTACAGCCAAAAACGGTAAGAAGAAAGGATTCAGACACACTTGCTGCAATTTGTGCAGATGCAAACCAATAGGTGTCCAGTGTCACACATAATATCAAGGCTTTCTTGTAACTTACTCATCCACACATCCACACTGTAAGCTTTCAAGATTTTTATCACCCACCACCGAAAATTAAAATTAATAATTATTTATTTTCACACATCTCTCAAAATAGATATAAGTTTATGACTATATTTCAACTAGCCTAAATAGCTAGTAACGTCTAAGTTTGAGTAGCCCTGCAAGTATGGTGATCCAAAGAAGTGGTTTACCAGCAACATGGTCCCTTACGCGTTCTAATAAGCGCTATTTTGGCTTGAAAACTAGCAATGTCGAAATAACGCCTAAAGCCTTGTTGGCACTTTAGTCAGAGAACTAGTAATTTAGTCAAGTGGCTTCATTAAAAAAAAAAGACAAATACGGCCTTTTTGAGCATGGAATGGAAAGAATCAGTATATATAGGTATTTAACACAACTGTCAATCAAGATGAGCCATTCTTCTTGAAGAAAATGTTCAAAAATAATATTCTTTCTGTGGGGCACTTCAGTTTTATTTTAATGGGCGATGCATGCATGAAGGTGCCGGTTGAACAGTTGTTTAAAGCAAACATGAAAACAATATCCGAAAAGAATACCAAGTTCTCGAATATATCACAAATCACTTGACTAACTTACTAGTTGGGAAGTTTGTTTATGAATAAGTTGTCGTAATTACTGGCAAACCAGTCATCTGGGTTGTTAAAGGAGCGGACAACGTGGGTCTACCGCTCCTGGTGGTAATAGGACTTACGCGGCGAGTAGGAGCGCTCTCGCTCGTAGCGGCGGCGGCGGTAGTGCGGCGAGGGCGAGCGGTGTCGGTAGCCGCGGTGGTAGTAGTCGCGCTCGCGGTAGCCGCCCGAGCGGTAGTAGTAGTCACTGTGAGAGAAAATTGGAATGTTATTGAGGAAAATTGTAACGTTATTAGAGTGTATGTTCCACCGAAAAGTATATGAGGACGCGCTGTTAAATACGGGACCTCAAAGGTACAATTCCGAAAGCAAAAAAGGTACAACCGCAAACTAGTTTGTATGTAACGCCATGAAATCACGAAAACGCAACCAGTCGTGTCATTGTGCTCTGTCAGAGATTGAGAGAGTTTGCCGCTATGGATTCCGCTTGTGTCGCTTCAGAATCGCACATCTCAAAAGCTGATGGACGCTACTGAAAATGCCAAACTCGTCGCTAAATGGACCGACTCAATTTGATTGTCATCGATACACTAAGCAGACGTGGTCCCACCATGAAGTATTTCGTGTACATTACTAGTCCTTTATATTTTACCTTTAATTTTCTTGAACAATAAGGTTTGTTATTATTACAGATAAATAATATGACTGTGAGAGGATTGTACTGACTTATTTTGACAAATTTGACTGAGTCAGCAAGAGGGAAAAGAAAATAAGACAGAAAATGGTAAAACTCACTCTCTGTCGCGGCCACCACCACGCCTGTCGTATCCATTGTCACCACCTCTGCTTACACTGTAAATTAAATAGATTCCTTTATTTATATATATTCAACACTTCTAGACTACAAATTTACAGAGGCTGATTTATTGCTATGGGTATTTTCTACTTATTAACCTTTCGGTGATACAGAGATAAACAGTGGAAGGCAATTTCGTAATGAAAAAGATAATCGAAAGTTGAAAATTAATTACGAATTTCCAAAGTCGATTTGTTGCGTTAGTATTGTTTTTTTATTGGAAACCTTTTCTCTACAGTCATGGTAAGAATATGATGAAGTAATGTAAGACCAGGCCTTAAATATATCGCCAAAGCTTTAGGACGATTTACTCTAAATCCAGTCATAGTATTATGATCTACCAACACATAGGAGTCACCCATTTCACTCTTTAGAATGTGTGAATTTCTATGTTGGATGAACCGATTTGGTTGTTGTAAATCAATAATGAACTTAATTATAAATTTACTACACCATGAACAACCACGTCAGATTACAACTACAATAGAGTTGAAAACAGCGTACAAAAAGTAATTCACTGTGGCGTATGTTCGCGTATAGTATTTTTCATTAATATAAAGATACATTTTGGGATATAAATTATATTTATATGGTGCATATTAACCGAGCTATCACAATTTTTGCAGTTCATAATCAAATTAATGCAAGATTCGCGATCATTTTTCTGATCGGAGGGCGTTGGCCATAAGAGATGCTTAACACTTGTTCTGTGTTCTTGTTGTTGTGCGGCACATTTTCAACAAAAAAGCCGAAACGAAGCAACTTCTACACACAGATCGGTACGTCCCACAGTGGAACGAATGTATGGGAGCGGTTGGACGTAGACATGTCCGAAAAATAAGAGTAAAATTATGACAAACTAATGATGCCATCTTATTCGATTACTTAATGCCTTCATAAATTGTGGTGATGAATTTCTTCATAACTCCCATATTTCGGGAGTAATTTGAGAAAATGTGAAATTTTACTATGAAAATGAGTGTATCGAGCTCTCTCCCTCCTGATTCCGGGCTTGTTTCAAGTACCAGTCTCTAATATCGTAATGCTATTACTAAGAGCTATATTTAATACTAAGACACATAGTGCGCCAAATGTGCACTTTCTGGGATAAAAAGAAATGAAAATTTAAAAAAAAAAACGTTTTTTCCCCATTTGTATTTACTTTAAACCGCAGACAGACTTATTAAGAGGTCTATAAATATATTATATATATACAGAAATATATATTAACAAAAATATTCACAAGAACTGATGAGAGTATGACTTTTAAGTAAGTTGATAATAAATTACCTAGTTTCATTAAAAGTACAATAAATAATTAAGATGTAAGCTCTAATTTACTAAGTTACACATTTTAAAACAATAACATCATTTAATTATCTTCGTCATCATCATCATCATCAATTAATTCAAATTCAGAATCGATGTCCGCTAAATCATTTATGTTAACAAATTCGATATCACTTTTCTCAGAATCCGTAAGCTCATAAAATTCCTTAAAAGAAGATTTTTTTACAAACTTATTTCCTTTTGGACGGATACTTGTAACAAGTGGATCAGAAGACAGTAAAAGATTGTGCATAATATCTTCATTGCATGAGATACTGCTATGCTTTCGAGAATGCCCCTCTCTATATTTTCTAAAATCTTTATTTCTAGCCTCAGATGCCTCTTCGGATAGAAAACCAATGGGCACAATTGACATGTTCTGAACTATGTCTGGCCCATGCATTCAAATTTTATGAAGTGAAGAAGGCATATAATACCATGGGTATAACTCCACGTAAAGCTTAGCAGTATCAAAGCAGAACTCTCGGAATTTAGTTACGTTGATCTTCTCTCCTGATGAAATACACTGCAAGATCACACAGATTTTTCTTAAAAGCATAGCATCTATTCCGGTCAGTTCAGCAGATTTAGTGTAGTTTTCAAAAAATCTCCTTGCCGAGTTGCCATTGTTGGTGGATCCACTGCCTTGTTTCACAACATCGAGAAGTAAGCCCGTTTCTCTTCTTACAGCCTCTTGAACTCTTTTCTTCCTGTCATCAACTTGCCTTTTTGCTATATCACCCCTTACTTGCCATGATTTTATGTCTAATTTGTAGGAAATGTGTAATAAGCATTCCATTGAGCGAATCCAAGCGTGAAGGGTGCTTAAGCTATATTTATACATGTCCTCGTTTGCGTGTTTATCTTTGATTAACTCTAAATTATTCATTTCTTTAGGACAAGCCTTGCATATGTCACACACTGAAGCTGCTGTATCGGATATAATGGAATGAATTTTACCATCAATCATTGTCAACAGCAGTTGGTGTTTGACACTAATTCCATCAGTGATGGTGGATGGAGTTAAGGCTTCAATCTCTGCTTCGATTTCAGCCATCTCTCTCTGCACATTTTCTTTGGTTTCCTTTATAAACTTAAACAATATTGGCCGGCAAAATGAAGTGGAAGATGGTCGCTCGTTTTCCCAAATTGTTACACCTTTTGAGACGAGCCGCAGTGGTACAAGACTAATCATAAAATTACTAGCAAGATCGATTTGCTCATCTTCACTCGTCCTTTGATGATAAATGCTTTGGCTAGATGATCCGTCAAAACCCCATTTGCTGGTCAATACGAGCTGTTGATTGGGATCAACAGGGGTTTCTAACGACCTAATAAGTCTTCTTGAGGTTAAATCCATCAAGGCTTGTAATTTGATTTTTGCAGAGCTCTCTGTAACTGTGAGATCTTCTTTGGCCGGATAGCACTTAATTTTTTCTTTAACCAACATGTAGTAACTCGGGTATTGAAGAGCTCCTTCTTGAGTGTTGAAATCCCGAAGAGTGTTATAGCGCCATTTCGATAAGTTCATCGATACATAAAGAGCCAATGCCTTCAAAGGGGATATTTCCCGTACCTGAATTGATTTACCTTCAATGAAGGCTTTGATTTTTGAGGCCTCTTCTGGATTCTCCGTCAAGTATTTCATAACATAAGCTGTATCGCTTTGTCCTGCCTTTTGAAGCGCCCTTTCGGCCGAAAACATAATTTCAGCGCTGCTACTGCTGCATGAAAGACTATCTTCAGTGCGTCTTCTTTTTTGCCGGTTACTAAGGTCCTCAAAAGATTTACGAGGACTAGGATGTGTACAAGTTGAAGCATCAGATTTAGCAGGAGAAATTATGGGCTCGATGACGTCACTTATATTTTCTGTAGAAGGTTCCATATTTTCATTCTGTAATTCCGGCCATTGAATTGCAGCCTGTAGCCAAATCTCATGTTTCTTCCGAAACTTATCTGTGCTTCTTCAAGACTGTGTCCATTTTGCATAAATGCGGTAGCAAAATCGACGACACCAGTCTTTTAAACTTGTTTAAGCACTTTCACATAACTGAACACAACTGTTATCTTTTAAAACACTGAACAAATAGTTAAAGTCGCGTAAATCTTTATGTGCGCGTGCGCATAAAGCAACGTGAATATCAAGATTTGTATTAAAATTTGGAAAATACATTGCGAGATTAGCTTGGATACAACGAGGTGTAAATCAACACTGATTTTAAAGTTACTAATAGTGACCTATTTATATAAAATCCAGGTATCCCAGGTATCCTTTGTTAAATATTGCAAGGTAATTAGTTATTGTGATAATTAGTAAATGATGCATGCTAAATTAGTGTATTAAGAGCCATTTAGTAATTAAATAATAGCAATGTTCTTATCAGTAATCATTAGTGCATCAGTTTTATATGTAAACCTTAAGTCCCTAATTATATATCCTAATTAGCTTATATCTTCTCTAATTGGCTGCTCAGAAATGTTATTGTAATAAGGTAAACCTTTAGAAAAACGGTTTTAATCAACAAAATAAACAAAAAATAAAAAAATTGTGTTATAAAATAAACATCACTCTTTATCCCAGAAAGTGCACATTTGGCGCACTATGTGTCTTAGTATTAAATATAGCTCTTAGTATTAGCATTATGATATTAGAGACCGCTACTTGAAACAAGCCCGGAATCAGGAGGGAGAGAGCTCGATACACTCATTTTCATAGTAAAATTTCACATTTTCTCAAATTACTCCCGAAATATGGGAGTTATGAAGAAATTCATCACCACAAGTTATGAAGGCATTAAGTAATCGAATAAGATGGCATCATTAGTTTGGCATAATTTTACTCTTTTTTTTCGGACATGTCTACGTCCAACCGCTCCCATACATTCGTTCCACTGTGCGTCCCGAACGGAAAAATCCGGTCAGCATCTACCAATGCTTAATCATGTTCGGATCGGCTACGCACAATCCAGCTGAGCCGCTTTTGACTGAGCGAATGTCTATCGAACGTGTATAACACCACTAAAATTGTGCAAATAAATATCAGATGCAGAATCAGGCTATCTTTGGTGGAAAAAAATTAACATAAATCATTGTTTACTCACGTAGGTTTTCCCATATAAATGCCAGGTGTCGGTGTGTGCGCTCTCTGCGTGATCGAGTAGTCCACGCGGATGCGACGTCCGTCAATCTCCATGCCGGTGCACTCATTCTTGGCCACTTTGGCGTCCTCCTGGTTCTCAAAGTAAACGAAGCAGAAGCCTCGGGAGCGACCGGTCTGTAATGTGGTTTAGTTTTAGTCCTGCATTCATTGAAATAATTCACGGCAAAACGCTAAAGTAGCCCCGAAATTATTTTTTTCTTAAGTTTTTTGCAATTTGTATATCATTACCAGGTCGTATGTTTATCAAAATGCGATTTGTGATTATTACAAAAAACCCAAGAATATTTCACAGACTTCCTTAGCGCTTCCTTGGTGGAAGCGCCAGGATAGTCCGCGAAATTCAAATTTTCTTACGTTTTTTTTGCAATTTGCAGGTCAGAGTCAGGTTGTATGTTGATTAAAATATTATTCGGTTAAGGTGTCGTCATTTGCGAAGTACTTGCTTGAAGTGCTTCACATGATGCTCGCACTGTCAAAAATATGTATATGAAAGGTGCGCACTCTACAGCGTGACCATTAAGAAGTTGCATGATGGACAAGCACAATGCTGAACAGTTGCCTGGTGAAAAATTATGGAACCCCTAGATTTGATATCTCCCAGTGGCAGTTTAAAAAGATGTTGCTTGCATCTTGAGAGCTCCTTATTCTTCATTCTTTACTAATTTTTAGACTAATATGTACGCGCGCGTTACATTTTGATTGTGCGTTTATTCTATTTGGATACCTAGACTCGCGTATGATCGCCTCAGGCCTCTTCAAAAACCAATGAAGATGACATAAAAAACTTGTAACTAAACCTCCTGTAATAAAAATATGTCAATGAAACTCACCTTAGCATCAATTACGACTTGTACTTTATCCACGGGTCCATATTTAGAGAAGATGTGATTGATCTGCTGTTCAGTTGTGTACAGACTCAGTCCAAACACGCCAAGGCATCTGGACGGCGTAGGATTCTCCTGTTGACGGTACATGGGGTCTATTTTCTTGGAAAAGAGTCTCACTCTTTATAATGCTTTGAAAAGCTACAAAAGATATTGAATTTTGTTTTTTCTTTTGCTTTTCATATTGAGTAGACAGTCCAGTATTTACTGTAGTACTCAAAAGTATCGAAGTGATACTGGGTTAACAGATTTTAAAGAGACTAAGAAAATATTATTCAAGAGCAAGACATTTGATCAAAGATCAAAAACAAACTAGAAAATTTAAAGGGGATACTGAAATTGAATATAAAAATTAATATTGTACTGGTTTTCTATTGAATTTCATTAAACAATTTGAGCTACGGCCATTATTATTTCCTTATCAAATATTGATAAAGGTTCGTTTGGTTTTGGTTTTAATAAAGTCTCCTTTTACAACTAAACATGGCTCATGATAGCTCAAAAGCAGCATGCATTAATAAAAAAAACTTAAGAATACTTAAAACTATGCTTACAACTAAAATTTTGCTTTTTGGCAAAATATGCAATTGGCTTTTTAGGGGACTGTGTGATTAAAGGATTAATCACGAGAAATTTGCCAATTGCTGTTTGTTCCGACGATCTGTTTTTAAATTAGTCGGCTTTTTACGTCAGATGCAAACAGTTATGCTTACTACTGACATTTTCTTTGTTGCTTCAGTACACAATGGCCATTGTTTGTGTATTCTTTATTCGTACTCATGGAAGTTTAATTTGAAGGCTTTATCAGTGAGCCCAAGTAACTTTACACAGCTTTTTCACCATAATGTTAAATGTATGGGTACAATGGTGGTCTTATCGCTATAGCAACAGAAAAAAACGTAGCTCATTCATATAACTCCAAACATGGGCCACTGTGTACAAGCTTTCATTTAACATGCGGGGACAGCTTAAAACTAGGGAATAGTACAAAAAAAGGTATTCACATAAACGTCACTCCTCACCCTGTCACCCATGTGCCGGCGGCGGGAGGACATGGGGCTGTGACTGTGGGAGCGGCGATAGGAGCCCCGCGGCGAGTACGAGCGGCTGCGGGAGCGCGAGTACCGCGAGGAGCGGTACCCGCGCCGCGCAGAGCCCGACCGCGACCGCGACCTGGAGGCGGACCTAGCATCAGCGGGGACGCTCAAATTAACATGCAAGAACACACAAAGCGAAGGAAGCGAAGCTGCTTTTTGGTGACTGTAAATTGGATTTTGACATTGTTGCCCACAAGAAATTGCAAATGTTGTTCTATAAAAATACCTTTGATGTAGATGCGCCTTTCGAATTTGGGACAGTAGTATAACAGAGATATTAATAAAAGATATGAATCAATCAATTCAATATGAGTGTGACTAGACTAAAGGTCTCTCCACAATTCAGCTTATTACTTGACATAGACATTTCCTGTTATGCTATAGCCAGTACAGTCCCACTGCTGGGCAAAGGCTTCCCTCCATTCATTCCGTCAACAGGTTAGATTTCGCTTAGAGCTTGTAATTGATCAATTACAAGCTCTAAGCGAAATGAGACAAAAAAAGATAAAGCTTTGTTCAGTATTGTTTTTAAATGTCAAAATCCAATATGAAAACCATTTCAAGTTTTATTGTATTAAGAATATTTATAAAATATTCTAAAACTTACTAACATTATGTAGAGGTCAACCAAAAAGCCAACTATGTTAGCAAATAAAGGCAGTTGTCAGTTTCCTGCATACAATATTATTGATCACACATCACCAATCATCTTGTTTATACTGTGTTACTATAGTTTTTATGTAATTGGACACACCTTACGATAACAGGGACAATAGTGTCGCCAATAATTGATTACATGGGTTTTGAGTGATCAATCAAGATATTGTAAGTAAGAAACAGCATTGTCAATAGGCATGCGTATAGGATGCTGGGGTTAAACACACATTACACATCTGCCTAGTCTTCAACTCTATTAGTTGGTTTTCAGTCTAACCAGATGCTGAGAAATACTACTACTTTTCATGGTGGGACCCTATTTAACCTACAAAACCCAGGGGTATACAAAAATCTGTCTAGCCTTTCCTTAAGGGAATGGCTTCCAGTCTAACCAAATGCAGCCGCATACTAGTATTTTACATAGAGGGACTGCCTATCTGACTTCTACAACTCAAGGGTTAGATATACAACAGAGAATTATTATTCGAACTTGTATTTTGAAGGTCTAGTGTATAACAGGATATTATTATTGTTAATAATATATTGATTGTGGTATAATAGGCTAGTTCTTTGAGTTTTGCTGACCTATTTGATTGTGTTGGTTTAGGTACATGTTAAGGTAGGAAAGTACCAAGTTCTATTATAATAAAAGTACAAGTCATGAAAATATCATGTTACTGTTACTTGAACAAATTAAGTTATTGATAAATTATTGCTTGTTCATTTCTTATTCAATTAAGTTTTATCTAGATTAGCTTTACATTGTAGGCCTCATTTTATTAGAAAGTTAATATTCTAATACCTTTAGCGAGCAATCTTGTATATATGTATTTAATCTGAATCTCAGGTCCAAGGATTTTGATGAAATTTAGTATGCAGAGGGATTCGGGGGTAATAAATCGATCTAGCTAGGTTTCATCTTTAGAAAACGTTGTTTTATCCTTGTTACCAAGCAAGGCTCGGTCATACAGGTACTGTAGTGTTAATTAATGTTTGTTTCTCTTCTATTATGTTTGAAATTTAATTATGTTGAAACTGGAATAGAAGTAATAAATCAGGAAACCACTAACTCAAATGAAATGGTAGGCAACTAGACATTTGAGAACAAACATTCCAACTATGTAAATAATAATTAAATGCTACTTTATTTACTACTTTCTTATCACTCCCCCCGCGCGCCCCACCTCCCCCGAAACATACAACATTATTGATAAAACTGTTGCTACGATATTTTAGTGCGTATCGAACAATCTAAGTAATAAAAACAGATGCCTATCGACTAGCAAATTAGTATGCGGTATCGTCACGAAAATATCAGGAAGGTCGTCAACTCTAGCATAAATGACTATAAAATTTGCACTTCCCGAGTCGCATGTAAACTATGTTAGAGTTTAACGATACACACCATTGCGCAACACACGCGAGCGTTACCCTTGAGATCGAGGTTATGAGTATTTGTTAGTAAAACAACTTACAATGCGGACTAATCGCTAACTTGACGATACTATCAAACAAGCTCCAATAACCAACAAATAATTTACAGCAGACTTACGGGCTCCTATATTTTCTGCTCGATGCTTTTGGCGGGGGCGGCGTCCTAGACCGGCTTCGGCTGTGGCCTCGCGACATAACGGCGGGCTTCGGTGCCGGCTCTCGAGACCCGTTACGAGTCCTCGAGCGACTCCTCTGAAATCACCCAAGCGATATTATCGTCATTAAATATAGAATGATCCTCCGACAAAATAAAACACACGCGGCGGGAATGCGAGTCGGACGTGACAAACTACGGTTAATAATAGTACCTCTCGATCCGACATTTTATCCGACGGGATGAATCCGATGAACAAAAAGAAGATACAACGTATTCAATCTATTTTTGATGTGTAAAATTCGAATAAAATTTCGCGAGCACACCTCAATCGCGTACAGCAAGAAACGAAAAACAAAATGGCGTGGGTTAGTGTTGCTACTTAAGATGCTAATTATTTAGTGAGAAAAACTAATAGAGTTTAGTCGATTTTACTAGGGCTACACTTATTAGTTATTTTTGAACGCAAAAAATAATTCAATAGGTGATGTTACGTTTCTAAACGAATAAAGACTGTCAAAGTGGCATTATCCACATCACATTGCGGAATGTGTGGTGCAGTGTGGTGTGATTCGCTCAGTATTTAAATTCATTTAGTTTTTGTGTAAAAATGACTGACAACGAAGTACAAAATGATCCCTCAGAGGACCAGCCTCAAGAGAAGACTGCTAAACAACTAGAGAAAGAAGCAAAAAAGGCTGCAAAGCTGGAAAAACTTAAAGCCAAGTTGGATAAAAAGAGCGCTACGCCAGCTGTGCAGAAAGATAAACCAGAGGTAGGTTTTTAAGCCTTAAGATAAAGCTGCAATAATTTCCTTTAGCTTATACACTCCTTTTTTTTGTTTTTTTTTCTGATTTGAATGTGTTTTTTGTCGCTTCGTTGTTGAGAAATTCTTAGGTTAATAACTTGAAGCCTGTAATCAGCAAGTGAAAGTAATGCCGCAACATTGTTAGTCACGTTGCATCAGTCTAAATGTCTTTCGACATGTAATGAATTGTGATCTGTATTACGTTAAATGAGACTGCTTTAATTGTATCAATATTTCAGAAATCTGAAATTGATTGTTAGATGCCTCATACCATTCAGACTTATTTCATATTTATATTACGGCGAATTTCACAGTTGTTAATAACACTAAGTTCTCCGTGAAACTAGTTCATAAGTCAATATTATTCTTGCTTTATGTACTCCTTGAGTAATTCCACCAACTACAGTTTGATCGCGTTCACAATAACCACATTTTCATAGCATTGCATCTAAATCTTGTCATATGAATGTATTTGCAACATTTGACAGAAACATACAACAGTTAAAACAACAAAATATTTTATTACTAATCGCGAATAGTTGTCAAAACTGTCTTTACAGTTTCATAAATTTCTTATTTCGTTTTCTATACGTGTTGTGTACAGTTCTGCATATTTTTCTTTTAAGTTCGTTGTGTTCGGTAATATGCCTTTAAAACGGAAAAGGGACCCGACTTTCACAGCCAGTGAAAAGGATGCTCTAATCCAGTTGGTGGGTCAACACTTTGAAGTGCTGGAATCAAAGAAAACAGATACTGTGAGCATGATACATAAAAATGAGGAGTGGAAAAAGCTTTCACATGAATTTAAAACGTTATCTAGTATATACCCACGAGACTGGATAGTCCTGAAAAACTGTTGGGAGAATTTAAAGAAACGGGCTAAACAGAAACAAACATTGCGGAACCAGCATTTTTTGAGAACAGGTATGTATTATGAATTTTCCTTTTGTAGAATGTTTGTTTATCCTCAGATCATACTTTTAATTGTATCATTTGAATATACATTTTTCATTCATAGGAGGAGGGCCACCAAATATAAATGAAGACCCAACAGTAGAGAAGGTGCTGGCACTCATTTATAACGGGGTAACCGGTTTTCATAATAGCGACGATGAGGATGGGGTTCATGGTTTAAGTGAGAATTTGTTTCATTAATTTGTTTATACTTGTTAAAATATTATTTTAAATATAGTAAACAAAATTATATAAATTTCAGGTTCAGATAGCAATAGTGTGTTAGAAACAACACAGCCGGAAGTTTTGTTTGGTCTAACTGGTATGTATTCTATAGTTTATTAAGCTTTTAGCTTATTTATTTTAATGTTCTGCCTATGGTGACGCAAGCCTGTTCTCTGAGAACGAGAAGAGAATCTTAATTCTACATATCGTCTCTGTAGAATGATAACCTCGTATGTAATCCAAACTTTACAGGAAACAAAAAAAAAAATTCATTTTGTCAATGTTTAAAATAGTTATATGTGCTTTTGGCTCATGTTTTGAATGATACAAAGGACTTACTTTTGGGTTCACGGTTTTGCCGTGTTTTAAAATACGTGATTTTCATTCGATTTTTACAAACCAAAAAAAGTACTTTTTGACATATTTATGTGGTATTCATTCTACAGCGACGATATATAAACCCACGCATACTCAACCTTCCTACATGGAAAATCATAGGGGTCGGCTGAAACAATAAAATGCCATCTTCTAAATTCCTTTCATACTCCTTTTGCTTTGTCCGTAATTATTGACATCATTCATTATTGAAGTAAAACCTCTTTATGCACGCTTGACTTGGGAATTAAGCTAGTGAATGCGTTACGTTACGAGGAAAACGGAAGTTGAGAGGGAGATATAAGTTAGTGAAGATAGAAAGAGAGAGAGTTATGTTTTTGACTTTGACAGATGACTGTTTGGCATTTGTTTAAGTTTTACTTCAGTCGTGTGATCTAAAGCACACTCGTTTTTTTTTAAGCTTATAATTGAAGAATTAACTAAAATACAACAATATAAGTAAGAAGCCTACTTGGTATTTAATCTATTATATTATTTAGTCATCATCATTCTTCCGCCCTCATCCCAATTTATTTGCATGTCAGCATGTCATCTACTTCCATACTTTTCTATTTCTCGTCATCTCAGCAGTCACCTCTTTTCTAGCTATATCATCCTTCACGGAGTCCATCCATCATTTCTCTAGTCTTCCTCTACTCTTAGAGCCTCTTGTTATTTTATTTGGTAAAATGCTTTTTTTCCAGATACCAGTATGAGTGAATCAGATAGTCAGTTGCAAGAAAGTGTTGTGGAGGACGAACCTGTTGCAACCACATCAACATCAGTAAGTATGCTTGTCTTTACCTAATTGAGCAAGAATCATTGGTTTATGTTTCGGATTATTCTTTTTAATTTATTAGGAACTAAATGTCTTATTTCTGTACAGGACTGGTCCCCGTACAATGCAACTATCAGAGATCCAGTTAACCCGATTCTGGCTAGGTCCCCAAGCCCATCAGTACCAAACACTCCTCTAAGGTTAGCAGTAAATCATTCATTTAGACTTAGCTTACATCCTGTGTTTGTCTGTCAAATTGTAAATGAACTAAGGATCACTAATGCATGATTGAATTTAATTACCTAACGAAGCTTAAATCATTTTCTTTAAAGTTATAGTTTTTTTAAGGTTTTATTTTGTTTAGATATCGCTTCCCAATTAAATTTAATGTCTGTGTAGTTTATACAAAAATTTCAAATAACTTAAAGTGCATACGGTCGTTGAACCCAAACAAACACCAAGTACAATTTGGATGAACAGACACCGCCGGCACATCAAGCTACTACAATCTGTCAAATTTGTTTAGTAGATTTTCAATTTTATTGCAGACTATTAGGTTCAAGGTTGATTGGGAAAATTTGATAGTTTTGGGTAGCTTGTGCTGGCGTCTACATTTTTTTTCTTGTTTTTATCGTTTAAATATCGACAACCGTTGAGTTTCGGAGTGTCGCTAGCTAATAAAACTTGACCCTGTAGAATCACTTTCTTCAATAGTAGATTTTTACAAAACCTGTTCTAGTTTTGGACATCAACAAGATTTTACTAAATATTTAAATTGTAAGTATTTACTATTAAAAAAAAACCTTTATATTTTTTTATAATATTTCAGGGGCCAAGCAGCACCACTAGCTGTGGTTACGGCTTCAGGGTTACCAGCTAGTTCCAGTACGAATCGCTGGAGGCCTACTATAAGACAGGAAAGAGAATCTCCCCTCAACACAAGAAGACTTGACTTCCTATTAAAATCAAACTTGCGAGCTGAAGAGAAGCATGAAGTGGAAATGTTAATAAAAAGAGAAATTTTAAAACAAGAACAATTAAAAACGAAACAGGAACATATTAGACTAGAAATGTTAGAGATAGAATTAAAGAAATTGAAAGAATAATAACCTCGACGAACATCTTTCGAGGCTCTCCACAGGCGGTTGGATCAAGGGCCTGATTCAGAAGGCAGTACTTCTCGATACGGCCCGCATTGTGAGGAGGTTCCTGTCTCTGGAGCCCTGATCACCGTAGCTTGGACGGGAGACACCGGCGGACCACAAAGATTTTTAATAGGTTTTTTTTAAAGAAATATTTAAAAATGTATAAATTAAGATGAATGAATGAATAAATGATATTATTGAGTTTATTTCGTTATAAACAGTTTTTAACAGATTCACTGTAGAGAGAGGCCTTCTTTAAAGTTTGGAGATACCTGAAACAGAAGACCTCCCTCTTTCATTGTTATGTGCAAACAATCAAACATATTATAAAACCTATTAATAACAGAATTGAAAACAAAGTAGGTAAAAAAAAAGTGTGTGCGTACTTCTTTGGCGTATATAACTAAAATGTTGACAGCTAACTTCAGGGTGTATGTTGACTAGCTAACTTCAGGGTGTCGGTTTTTCGTGACGGTGTGCGCGCGCATCGTAAAAATATACTCTCATCATTTTTCCCTAACGCGCCAAAAGAAGTATAATTTTAGTAACAAAAATTTAGACTAGAGAATAAAAAAAAAATAGGTTTTTAATTTTAAGTATTTCGTACCGCCTATTTCTGGCCAATTTTTTGTGCCGCTGTTTTTATACGTTATGCTATTATTTTAAGACTGATAGCTTTATACATACTGACTTTTGGCCGCGACAGCGCCCTCGGAATTATTATCTAAATAGAATCCAGTGTTCTAACCTAGGTATTTGTGCGTAGACGTGAATAGGTAACAGATAGACATAGTTTCGCGTTTGTAATATTAGTAACATTATGTAGGTAATTATTTTACTGTAAATAAAGAAGTTCATAAATGTGTTGAAATATTGTTTTATTAGGTAATGTTTATTACATACCTGTCACCTTATCATCTTAAAACACAACCACAGACACAGGTATAAAATTAAATCTCAGTGTCATCCTCACTGTATATTCTGTGTCCAGGAGTACTGCTTTCTGAATTAAGTTCCTGACCCAGTTGTACAGTGAGTGTTGCAAGTACTCAAGATGAGAATGACCAGAAATAATAAACCAAATATCAATCAAATGAATAATACAATGTGTAAACGGAGCCGTCAACTAAGCATTCTGTACATCAAACTAAGTAACTCTATACAAAAATTATAGCTGGGTTTAATTTAAGGAGAAAAATCATGGTTGGGGGAAAAAAACATTGTGCTTATGGTTAAATTTAATAGTACAAGGGACATGAAGGTATTTAAAGTAAAGTTATAAAATTAAAAATTGGTATTTAAAAAAAAAAATGTGAAGAATTTGGAACTCTGACCTCAAATATTTTCGTAACTATAAGGTTCTGAACAAACAAATGGTCCAGAACAAAAAAACCATCTCAAGGATGGGGCGACCAAGTGCCTTTGGGCTTCGTTATGGGTCAGAAGGAAGAGCTCGTGGCTAAATAATAACAGCCGCTCGGGTCGATCTTTAGGTTAAGCCGTGCTTGCCTAGGTTGGTCTGTGGATAGGTGAGCACCCATTACATACCGATTTTCCTTGTGCCTCGGAAAGCACGTTAAGCCGTTGGTCCCGGCTGTCATTTGTAGATCTTTGACAGTCGTTAGGTTGTCAGTGGCCCAAAAAGTCTGACAACCAGGCTTACCAAGAGGTATCGTATTATCCAGGACTAACAGGGTTGTGGAGGTCAGATAGGCAGTCGCTTCATGTAAAATACTGGTATTCAGCTGCATCTGGTTAGACTGGAAGCCGACCCCAACATAGTTGGGAAAAGGCTAGGCAGATGATGGGTATAAAAAAAAACCTTAACGACGCCCAAAGGCACTTGGTCTAGTAGGTCAAAGGCTTAAAACTGGAGTAATAAACCCAATTAAATTGAATTTAGCTTGAATTGATCGCTTTCTATTTCATTCATGTGAAATCCGCATGAATATAAATAGTAATCCATATAATATTATTATTAGAATGGTTGAGAAATGAATATACAGTTCCACTAGCAGTAAATTACATATGTGTTTTATCTTTACTATCCTTAAGCATTACATAATAATATGCAGGTATCAAACAGTTAGTTATTTAAAAAATAAGTCAATTCAATTATCAAATTAATAATATAAAGGCGAAAGTTTGTATGTATATATATGTGTATGTTTGTTACTCCTTCACACTCAAATGGCTTAACAGATTTGGATGAAATTGGGTATCAAGATAGCTTATATGCTGGATTAAAACATAGGCTAATTTTGATCCCGGAAAATGCGACATTCTCGTGGGATGAACAAATAATTACAATATTTTTTTCCCGAATTTTGACTAAAATCCGTCTTATTGGCGACCAAAAGTACTAGGTCAGCACAAATTCAAGGTGTTGTTTATTCAAACGAGGTAGGTAGGTAGGCATGTAATAAAAAGAGTCAAATTAATTATTAATAATAAAACCTTAGCCTATTCCATTCTCTTGTTTCACATAATCTTTTCCAAAAACCTATCTTCACCGGAACTTATTCTTAAAACTCATTTGGTCCCTCAGAAAAAGGTGAAGGATACAAAAGAGAGCGCAGTATACACAGCGGAGACAGCTCCGGGCGAGAAGAAGGATATCACGGGCGCCATGCCCGACGCGTACAGCCCCAAGTACGTGGAGGCAGCCTGGTACGCCTGGTGGGAGAAGCAGGGCTTCTTCAAACCTGAATATGGAGTGAGTATAACCTGAAAGCAGCGGTGGCCCAGTGGTAGCGACCCCGACTTACGAACAGTAAGTCGTGGGTTCGAACCCAGGCAGGCGCATTACTTTGTGTAATTTATTTCATCACCACTGCTCTCACAAACGGTGAAGGAAAACATCGTGAGGAAACCGGCATGTCCTAGAACCAAAAATTCGAAGACATGTGACATCTACCAATCCGCACTGGGCCCGCGTGGTGGATTATAGCCCATTCCCGCTCATAGAGAGGAGGCCTGTATCCCAGCAGTGGGAACATTATAGGCTGATGATGATGATAACTTTAAAACAGTTTCCCACCGCCGCGCTGGTCAAAGATCTTGCCCATAGCTCCATTGTGCCCTGTTTGTTGCTTTAAATTGTTTTTGAGCAATCCTTTTCATTCATTTCTATTTACAGAGAAAATCCGTCCTGGAGCCGAATCCTAAAGGCAAGTTTGTGATGGTGATCCCTCCTCCCAATGTGACGGGTACTCTTCATCTCGGCCATGCCCTCACTAATGCTGTTGAAGATGCACTAACAAGGTGGCACAGGTAATTCAGAAATCAATTTATTAATGTAAGGCGTCAGACACACTATAGCTTAAGAATCTTATTTCATTAATCTTACTACGCTTTCATCAGAAAAAAAGCTCACTATTCTAGGCTACCTAATAGGTCGTATAAATAACTAACTACCCACGCAACTTTGTTTGCGTCACATAAGACAGACATTTTTCATTGATGCTCCGCTCCTATTGGTCGTAGCGTGATGTTATATAGCCTATAGCCTTCCTCGATAAATGGGTATCCAACACTAAGAGATTTTTTTAACTCGAACCAATAGTTCTTGAGATTAGCGCGTTCAACCAAACAAACGAACAAACTCTTCAGCTTTATAATATTAGTATAGATTATTTGTTCCGTGTGGGAACTTACTGTAGCCCAGTAAATGATAACTCAACCACTGCGACAATCAAGCTGTAATTAAACTCTGGGGAAGCCCGCACTATTCGTGAGACGCGACTCCGTGTTAATGGTTAAGAGAAGACACTCGACGACTTCTTGCGTCATGATCATCATTTCAACCGAAAGACGACCACTGCTGGACATAGGCCTCTCCCAAAGGGGGGGTTGCCATAATCGCCTCGCTTAGCAGACGGGATGGCGATCGCAGTACGGTTGTTACAAAGGCACAGAGAACGCTGCTGCCTATTATCTGGTAAGTCCCTTAGTCGCCTCTAGCGACACCCACGGGAAGATATGGGATGATGCTATTCTTTACGTCCGACACCATACAGTACCAGACTTGAAAGTTTTGGCAGTCTGGCGTATGTCACACAAAATGACAAGGAGCGAGCAAAATGCGCGTGGGATCGCTTTATTTTGTCAGAGCTTTAATTATACATTTGCTTGCATAGTGTTACACTCCAACCCCAAATTCTGATTAAAACCAATTTCTCATCTCAATCAACAGGATGAATGGTAAAACCACCCTGTGGAACCCCGGCTGTGACCACGCTGGCATTGCCACTCAGGTGGTGGTGGAGAAGAAGCTGTGGCGCGAGGAGAAGAAGACCCGGCACGACCTGGGACGGGAGGAGTTTATCAAGAAAGTCTGGGAATGGAAGGAACAGTTAGTAAACCTTGCTATATGTATAAAAATCGGCACACTCAGTGTCAAAGTGTTAGAATGTACGTGCGGTTGACTGTACATTAATTTCTTTAAAAGAGAACTCCAATCAACCTTTAATCTAACGTTTTAGCATTAAAATTCAAAATCCATTAAAGAAATTAGACAGATTATAGTGGTTTGATGAGCTGGTCTGTACTTTTCTCTTACTTGGAAATTCCTGCTGGAAAAACCCAATAACACTTTGCTTTGATTTATTTACGAACCTTATCCCATCGATTAGAAATTCGACATAACGCTGTACTTAAAGTCGAATTTCCACTGCAAAAAAAAACACAAATCCCACCATTCTTTCCCCCAGAAAAGGCGTCCGTATCTACGAACAGCTCCGCTCGCTCGGCTCGTCCTACGACTGGTCCCGCGTCCGCTTTACAATGGACCCCTCCATGTGCCGCGCTGTCAACGAAGCCTTCATCCGCCTCCACGACGCGGGCGACATCTACCGCGCCAACAGGCTTGTCAACTGGTCCTGTACGCTCAAGAGCGCTATATCTGATATTGAGGTGGACAAAGTTGAGCTCACTGGACGGACGTTTTTGAGTATACCGGGGTATACGAATAAGGTAGGTTATTGTTTTACTGTTTTATTCGTTAACCAAAAAAAAGAAAAAAAAGTTGATCCCGTTCCCACCCTCCAACAAATATGTATACAAAATTTTATAAATTATATACTAAAACCTTCGTCGAGAACCACTCTATCCATTGGTGAAAACAGCATGAAAATCGGTGCAGTAGTTTTTTAGTTTATCGCGAACAGACAGACAGACGCGGCGGAGGACTTTGTTTTATAATAAGTAGTGATGATAGTGTTAAAGGCTAGGCTCATCCTACGACTAGTTCCGAGTCCGCTTCACAATAGATCCCTCAATGTGCTGCGCATTCAGTGGGCTGTTATTTTATTGCTTTATTAATTAACTAGCTCATAGCTCATGACTTTTTTAAGAACACATCCAGGACAAATCATAATTCATAAGTAAAAAAAAAACGTGAAAATTGGTCGAGCCGTTTAGGAGAAGAATTACAAACACACACACACACCAGACTAAAAGACTTAATTCCTCGACACCGACACCGCGTCGGGCTTTTCACTTTTGTTGGAAGGGGGAGGGGGGGGGGCATTAAGGGCATCGTCTTCTGACTGGTTCAAGCCGGTTTTTCCGCTGATTTTGTCACTCCCTATTTTGGCGCTCCTTACTATTTGCACCTAAACAACCAAAGATACCATAGTCCAAGACCCTACTAACCATTAACTCTTGTTCCAGGTGGAATTCGGTGTGCTAGTCTACTTCGCGTACAAGACGGAGGACACGAACGAGGAGATCGTGGTAGCGACCACGCGTATAGAGACCATGCTGGCTGACGTGGCCGTGGCCGTCAATCCTAACGATACAAGGTATTTTCAAATAACAAAACATCAAGACTGCCTCGTTGGTCGAGTGGTCGCAAGCACGACTGCTGAGCATGAGGTCCTAGGTTCAATTCCCAGGTCGAGCAAAGTGCTATTGAGTTTTTCCATCAGGAATTTCTCAGTAGCAGCCACGGAGTCTGAATTTATGCCCGGTTGATGGCAATAGGCTCGCCCCGTATTACATGGGACTTAAACATAACTGGCGAAATGTGGGTGTACTTTTAGGTACACCTCTGCCTAACCCTACGGGGAATACAGGCGTGACTTATGTTATGTATGTTATAACATCACGCCTGTAATCCAGGACGGGTAAGACAGATATCAATAGCTGCTTCAAATTTACATACATACTTTTTGTTTGACCGCCATTTTTATTTGATTATTTATTGGCATATATAATATTACAAATAAAAGCTGGTGATTGAATGCTGAGCTGAAAGCCAAGTGTTAAGGCCCATCCCCCGCGGGGTCCTGGCCGGTGTCCCTACTCCACGCGACCACGCCGCTGAGGGTATAAAAGCGCGCGCGCAGGTCGCGACCTCGTCGGACTTCAGAAATTGTTACCATTGAAACTTTAAGCAATATACGTACATGTTTGTAATAAATAAGAGTATCCACTGTAAAAAGGGAATTAAAGTTATAGTCGTCCAAGCGAGTTTATATTTCAGCTCCGCACACTTTCCTTACACACAAGCAAGGCTACCGCCTAAACACCAAGTACGTGCTCTTCTGTGCACTGTTGTACATATATATTCTGTTTGGCAGGTACAAACACCTCGTTGGTAAGAAGGTAGTGCATCCGTTCGTTAGCCGGAAGCTGCCGGTCATCGCCGACGACTACGTCGACATTAACTTTGGAACCGGTCAGTATATTACTAACATAGAGCAGGATTTAGCTTTAAAGTTAGCTTTTCGTGGGATTTTTTTTTTTGTTTTTTTGAGAATAAACGCGACATTCAAATATGTAGGACTTTGCCAAGTGGGTTGTCATACGAATATCAACAGTACTCGTATAAGAATAAGGTTCTGTAGTAATATCTGATTCGCTACAAGCGAAGTAAAGACATATCTTACATACATACATAAACTCACACAGAACGCCACCTGCTACGATCCTTACATACTCCTTTTGCCTCGTCCACGTTCATACATCTGGTCATACACGCACGCCGGTTGCGAGTACTACGCACCTTACCTTTCTGAAGCATCTCACCAATAAGGATACATATCTTACATTGAGATATAAAAGGTTTCCGTTGGGTCTACGACCAACACCCGTCTGCTCACTCCGTCCCTCATAACTCTAAAATTCATATTAGCATGAAACTCCAACCGTTTCTCTTATAAGGTCCTACCGACCCTGAACATCATCATCTTGCCAAACTTAAGTGGCAGTGGGCAGGGCACACAGGTGGAGGTGCGTGGTATCTTCTCCTCCAACTTACCGCAGTGTCTCAAGACGAAAGTCTATGACCAGTGTTTGTTGCCAGTGATTACATACGGGACCGAAACGTGGTCGCTCACAATGGGCCTCATCAGGAGGCTTAAAGTCACCCAAAGGGCAATGGAGAGGGCTATGCTCGGAGTTTCGTTGCGTGATCGAATCAGAAATGAGGACATCCGCAAGAGAACCAGGGTTACCAACGTAGCCCGAAGAATTGCCAAACTTAAGTGGCAGTGGGCAGGGCACACAGGTGGAGGTGCGTGGTATCTTCTCGTCCAACTTACCGCAGTGTCTCAAGACGAAAGTCTATGACCAGTGTGTGTTGCCAGTGATTACAAACGGGACCGAAACGTGGTCGCTCACAATGGGCCTCATCAGGAGGCTTAAAGTCACCCAAAGGGTAATGGAGAGGGCTATGCTCGGAGTTTCGTTGCGTGATCGAATCAGAAATGAGGACATCCGCAAGAGAACCAGGGTTACCAACGTAGCCCGAAGAATTGCCAAACTTAAGTGGCAGTGGGCAGGGCACATTGCTCGCAGAACGGATGGCCGATGGGGCCGAAAACCAGAAGACGTTGCGTTGGAAGGCCTCCCACTAGGTGGACTGATGACATTGCGGGGATCCGCTGGATGCGAGCCGCACGGGACCGGTCAATGTGGCGACACTTGTGGGGGAGGCCTATGTTTAGCAGTGGATGTCTTTCGGCTGAAATGATGGTGATGATGATGATCATCATGTTCTGTCAACCGTATAACCGTAGTGTATGTATCATTAAAATAATAGGCTAGTTGACAATGTCAAAAATAAAATATAAAAATACGTAAAAATAAGGCCACTTATCTTAAAAACTACCATCACCGTACAGAAATTAAATATTGGGAGACAATATAATTGTAAAATTGGATTTACTGATAATAAGTATTACATTTGATCCCAAATAAGTATGACGTCACAACGTGCTATTTCATACAAATCACGTACACATTTTGCGTTTTGACAGTTCATAAAAAAGTAACTATTTTGACTTCCTGTCACATACCCTATTGTTATTCCTCGAACAGGTGCGGTAAAGATATCGACAGCGCACGACGTGAATGACTACGAGCTGGCCAAGCGTCACAATCTGCCCTACATCAATATCTTCGATGACGAGGGCAAGATGCTGCCTAATTGTGGAGCTTTCACTGTAAGTTGTTTATTCATAATACATAAGTTAAAAATAATTTTATATATTTTAGTAGCTGTTGCCCGTGACCTTTTTTCGCGTGAAATTATTATTAAAAAATCTCCATTATTATAAGCACTTCCCTCTTTGAATTGAATTTTGTTACCTAACATTAAATTAATTTTAATTTCAAATTTTTTTTGCACCGAACCCTAATTATTTATCTAAAATAATAGTAGTCTTTGTTAGCCCTTATAACATCAGCTATCTGTCAGTAAAAGTCCCGTCAAAATCGGTCCAACCGTTTCGGAGATTAGCCGGAACAAACAGAAAGACAGACAAAAATTGTAAAAAATGTGTTTTTGTTATAATAAAATATATACGGCACACGTATATATTTTCATATCCATTCAAGCTGTTATTTTGATATTACGAACAGACAGTTCAATTTTATTTATTTGTATAGATGTATAGATTAAGACGAAAACTGATTGACATGGATAATCCTATAGTTGACTTTATTACTTACTAACTGTCCCCTGCCTCCCACGCGTCGCCTCTTCCATCGTCCTCTCGAATGTGCAAAAGTCCGACCAATTACGGCTTTTGGGCCAGTTTGGCCGAAGCTGAAGGTGATGTTTTTGGCAGAATGTAGCTGAAGTCGAAGCTGTCGGTCACTAAATATTATCCATATCTTCATGGACTACAGGTGTAATGTTACTATATTATGTACTATAGGGTATGAAGCGCTACGACGTGCGCCGCGCGATGCCCAAGGCGCTGGAGAATGCCAAGCTGTACAAGGAGACGAAGGAACACGCCATGGTGGTACCGCTGTGCAGCCGCTCCAAGGATGTCGTGGAACCAATGCTGAAGCCGCAGTGGTGAGTACCGTGTCTTCATAAAGGCACCGTCATTTTATTGCCAGGATGTATGGCCTGAACTAGTAGTTAGAAACTGATCACACATCACGTCGCGGATTCAGCTTCAGCCGATCAGTGAAGAGCTTAATGTGCAGTGAAAAACCGCGTGACACCGCGTCGGACTGTTCACTTTTATTGGATGGAAGCTCTTTCTGATCGGCTCAAGCTGATTGAGCCTGAGAACCAGAACTGACTCACAACTCACCATAGGTACATAAAATGCGATAATATGGCTGCCGAAGCGATCAAGGCAGTTAAAACCGGTGAGCTAAAGATCATCCCCGACGTCCACGAGAAGACCTGGTACCATTGGATGGAAGGCATCCGTGATTGGTGCATCTCCAGGCAGCTGTGGTGGGGGCATCGGATACCTGCTTATAGGGTGACGCTGCCTGAACCAGAGGTAAGAAGGATGGAGTTAAGATGTTTGTGGTATGGAGTGAAAGACGTAGTAGCAGTCTACATGTTGGAGGTTGTTCTAATTAATATAACTCATTACTTTACTAGGTATAAGCTAAGTTGAAAACGTGAAAAAGTTTTTGCAATTAAATGAAAAGATAAGCTTTATTTATCGAAAACCTATTACAATGACAACTTGAAGCTTTAAATAAGGAAGCTTCGAATACGGTATTTTTATAAAATAAAACAAATAAATAAAAAATTGCAACACCACAGAAGACAGTTCTAGAGAATGGGTTAATTTATTAAAAAAGATTATCAAAAACTATATGAAAGAGCAGGTGTGCTGGAAGACATTTCTTTAGAAAAACAGTTTTTTTTTAAATTGTTAAATAAATAAATAAAGGTTAAAATAGTTTTGTCATCGAATCTACTAAGTACAAATAATTGACTAAACCTTCATCTCAACTTCCTTGGTGCTACCAAGGAGTTCAGCGAGGCTGAAGGCCCTCACGTGAGCAAGACCGCACCGCGCCGGCGCCACACGCGCTCGGGCCGCAAGAAGTCGCGCCGTATCCGCGCGCGCCGCCTGACGGAGTCCGCGACGGACGGAAGCGGTACAGCTGTATGTCGCTGCATACGCGTGGATGTAGTGGCTTTGTGGTTCATTTGCATGGCGTTTTGTGTACACTGTATTTTTTTTAATTGTTTTTTTTTTTAATTCGTTGTGAAAATATGTTTTAATATAATTTTTCACAGCATTTTTTTCGCCAGAAACATGGTACATAAGATGTTCATCATTTAAATGTGTCACAATTAACTGGTTTAATAATATACGTAAAAACACTGCTATATTTTGTGCTTTTACTCCATAGTAATGTCCAATTTGTAATTGTTTTACTCATTACAAAATAATAATAATTTACTACTCAATTTCATGCTTCACTGTAATAAAAACAAACAATTTCGAAAACCATTTTAATACTTTATAAAACCACAACAGTATGTATCGAAAATAACATCAATCACCAAATTAAACTCGACTAAATACACGCCCATACTTTCTTAATTATTATGCTGGCATGGTGTTCTGTCATATTGCTGTTTTTAATGTTTTGTTTTTTTTTTTAATATTTGTGTTGATAAGCAATTTTTTTTTGTAGCATGCAAATTGTCTTGTGATAATTTCGCATGTAAAGTAATAGATGTGTTTCAATAAGATCCATTAAGATTAAGGTTGCAAAAGATTCTTAAATACGGTGCGTAGCCAAAGTTTGGAACTAATGCCGTCTTATAGCTTCAATAAATATCACAAATATTTACCAACTGCGCGTCCTTGTCAACGTCATTCGAGTAGCACTAATGGGCGTAAAAACACCCTTAACGAAGCCGAAGATATTAGCAGTCGATTTCACCTTGTAAACCCTGATTGAGCGACATTTTCAGAGCGTGATTTGCGTGTTTTTTTTCTTTTATACCACACAAATTCTTGTTTTGTTCTGGACCATTACTGGGAACCTTCTTGTTGCAAAGATATTGGAGGTCCAAGTTCCAACTTTTTCACATTTTTTTAATGCTTCTTTACATTAAATACCTCCATGAACCCTGTACTATTCAATGCTCCCATCAGCACAATGTTTCGAGTGCGTTACATTGAGTCCTAGCGTAAACCGTGAATTTTCACCCCAAAAAATTATCGTTCCCCAGCAAATTTTTGCGTAGAGTTACTTAATTTGATGAACAGAATGCTTAGTTGACAGTTTCGTGAAAGGTCTATTTACGCCTCATATGACATTGACTGCACTTGGGTCCTATACGATACCATAAACTAAATCTCTTTTTCATCTTCTAGACCAAAGACCAAGAACTCTGGGTATCCGCTCACACGGAAGAGGAGGCGCTCGCCAAAGCGGCCGCGAAGTTCAACGTCCCTGCCGCTGACATACAGCTAGCGAGAGATGAAGATGTGCTCGACACCTGGTTCTCGTCCGGACTGTTCACTTTCTCTATATTCGGGTGGCCGGATCAGACTGACGATTTGCAGGTATGTGATTTAAAGAATGTAGCAGAAATATCTACTTGAAATTAGGTAAGAGTTCCTATGTTTTCTTCATGTATCGGTATGAATACATAGAGCTGTGAAGATTTGCTAGTTTATTTGATGGGCTGTCATATGATTACTAATAACATTAAGCCACTAAACTAATTAATAGGTACGTGAATATCAAAAGATTGCCAACTATGGTCACAGCAATGGTTTTGCTAGTGCAAGTCAGTTGATCGAGTACCGCCAAAGTCTTTCAAAGTTATTTTTTTCTATAATTGAAACATTAGTTTCATCATTGAAATGTCTTTTTAGGGTCCCGTAACTAAAGGGTGCCAACAGGACCCTATTACTAAGGTCTAAGTTTACAATTTCTACCTACAACTGCAAATGTCTACAACAAATAAAATTAAATAATGTTTAAAATTAAAGAGGGTGGTACAGAACCCGTTGTCCGAGTTCGACTTGCACTTAGCCGGTTTATTATTATACTGCATTTTGTTTTATAAATAACATAACTTCGACAGGCTTTCTACCCGGGAACACTGCTGGAAACTGGACACGACATCTTATTCTTCTGGGTGGCGAGAATGGTATTCTTTGGACAGCGGTTACTTGGGAAACTACCCTTCAAGTAAGTCAAATGTTACTTTATCAACTTTACTTGCTGATAGAGTCCAAAACTTTTATTCATTATTGCACTCAAAATAAAAATAAAAAGTACATACAAATTGCAATATTAATAGCTTATGTGCAACGGCGAGCTTAACCCAGCATTGGGTTTTCATACAGCAAGCCTAATTTCGATTGCGAGACTTGCAAATCATTTTTTTTTTGACGTGATTACGTTTTATAAATCGATGAACGCCAGCTGCACGCACGCAAAAATGTCACCTTCCGCCTGAGCTGAGCGTGCAAGCGAGCTCGGAACAAGCGATAGAGAGGCACCAGCGGCCTAAGCGTGTGGCTTGTGACGCATTTATGTATTATACAAAATAATGATAATTCAGTGACAATAATGCAATTAATTTCATTAAAGTATGCAATATTTCATCAATGTTTTCTTATGACGTTATCACGTAAAATTATCGTCCGTAAACCGTCTTTACAGACAACCATTTTTTTTTAGATTTTTTCCTTCAGCTTCTGTTTCTTTTGCCTAAAATATGAGTTTCACTGCTGGGCAATGGTCTCTTCTTTAAGGCTCCGTTTAAACTTTTATTTGGTTTTGAAACTGTTTTTGAAAGAATTCTTTGCAATTTCGTGACGTAGGCGTAGATATAATCATCCATCATTCTCCCACAGAGAAATCTACCTCCATCCAATGGTACGCGACGCCCACGGCCGCAAGATGTCCAAGTCCTTAGGCAATGTCATCGACCCAGTGGATGTAGTTCGAGGGGTCACACTGGAGACCCTTCACGAGCAGCTGGAGGAGTCCAATCTGGACCCCAAAGAGGTGGAGAGAGCGAAGCAGGGACAGAAACAGGACTACCCGAATGGGATACCAGAGTGTGGGACTGATGCGCTCAGGTGGGTTTTCTGTCGCTGTTATTTTATTTTATTTGGTGGTTCGTTTCATTTAAATTAGTACTACTTTCACTGTGTGGTTAGTAGGTGTCGCTGCTATTTCCTATCAAGAAAATATCGTAGCTTATTTAAACTTTACTAGGCATGCAAAAGCTTTACTGTTTAATACAAAGTTGTATATTAAAGAGCGTCATCCCTGTCACTTTTTCAAACTCGAGGTCGATATTAAAGCCTAGGTTCCGCAGCAATGAGGACGAGCGGAGTGACGACTGTCGAATCACATGAGAGAGGAGGGACGAAATGCGAATTTCAACGGAACTAATTGATCGATTACCGCAATATTTTCTCTCTGCTACGCTCGTTTCCGCTTTGGTTGAAACCGGGTCTCACAGCCAGGTACTGAAATAATTTATGTCTCCCAGGTTTGCTCTGTGCGCGATGACTCAAGGCCGCGACCTGAACCTGGACATCCTGCGCGTGCAGGGCTACCGATTCTTCTGCAACAAGCTCTGGAACGCCACCAAGTTCGCGCTGCTCTACTTCCCTAAGGACACCGTGTATGAGGTCAGTATCGAGTATCACTATGAGACCGCGCGATTATAGTCCTTAGAGATACGGTAGGCTCCACGTCAGTGGTAAGAAAACCAGTATATGCTGACTTCTAATTCTTTTCAAAGTTAGAGTTTTACCACCGACCTGCGACGGTGCTACCTACTTTATCGTAACAATTCAAAATCAGCTTATGAGTCAATCGTTGATCACAAAAGCATTTATTTCAATTAGACCATTACAGGCACTTTTGAATGTTAGAAAAACAAAGAAGGCTAAGTTACAGTTACAGACACAAGGCATAATAACTTTTGAAAGTGCTTATGATTACAGGGTTTCACTACATTTTACATTAAAAAAAAAAATACAAGTTTCTCCCCTGCCAGTCAGCAGATACGACCTAAACTGCGCTCAAAATAATCCCTCCGAACGTCAAACTCAGCTTGGACATAGTTCACTGCAACACATGAGAATTTTTTAACACTACATTGTATAATTTGCGCAAAAATATCACATTAATTTGTCATTATTTTGATCTCAGGTGCACACACCGACCCTACCTTCAGACCTGGCGCCAATGGACCTGTGGATGCTGTCTCGGCTCTCTCTCGCCGTCAACAAGGTGAACACTGGCTTCTCTTCGTACGAGTTCCCGTCCGCCACCACACACTGTTACAACCTGTGGCTCTATGACCTCTGTGACGTGTATCTGGTAAGTTTCAATTTTTACAAGTGCGCATTTAGTTATATAGCTGAACTCGCATTTTCTGTCTTTATAGTTATATATTATCAGTCGTTTTCATTATTCTAAAGAATTAAAGATACAAGATTTTAAAGAAAACTGTGAAAAACAATTTGTTACTGGCTCAAAATTTAACAACCATTATTTTATACATTTCTGCTGTACAAGTCTAACCTCTCAATTTCAAACTGTCAGAAAACAAACAAACAAATCAAACTGTTACCAAAGACAAGTCGAGTCGTAATAAAGGGTGGCGCGCGCGCCTGTGTAATGTGCGAAGACCTTAACCTTTTGAAGGCCATTGTCACATACGGGGTGAAAGGGACAACAGTTTGAAATTGTCAGTACTTATATTTCGTAGCAGTGATGACAGTATTTTATCATTAAAGTGTTACCTACCAGTCCTAAGCTACCACTGACATGACTATGCTAACTTAACGATACTGAAGTCTGGGTGTAAGTAATGTGTTTGTCTTCTCCGCAGGAATACCTCAAACCCGTCTTCACTTCCGGTACAGAAGCGGAAAAAGCGGCCGCCCGTCGCACTCTCTACACAACCCTAGAGTTTGGGCTCAAGCTGCTGAGTCCCTTCATGCCGTTCGTGAGCGAGGAGCTGTTCCAGCGCCTGCCCAGGAAGGACACCAGCTGTCCGTCCATCTGTGTGGCTAGCTATCCTACTGTGAGTCACTTATTTTTATTATTATTACTTGCTGACCCGCGCAAACTTCGTCTGCGTCACATAATGCAATTAAATAATATTGCGACTATAAATTGAGATGTAAGCTGATCTTTCAAGTTGAATCAAACTACACACAGTGTGCAAATTTGATTAAAATCGGTGAAGTAGTTTAAGAGTCCATCGCGGACAAACAACGTGACGCGTTATTTATATATATTAAGATCTGTCATTTCTGTCCCACTCCAGGACAAAGGCCTCCCTTCCCTCCTTCCAAGTATCCCTATCCTGTGCTGTTATAAGCCAATCCTTGTGGAAAGAGTCGTGTCACTTTCTCGCCGCGTTTCATCAGGCAACCCATTCGCAGTACAGGGTGTAAGGTATACCGACACACAAACGGTTACCACGTATTCAGTTAATCAGACTGAACCCTTAAATCTTTCATCGGAAATTTAAAAAAATAATCTGCTACTTCCTACAAAAGTGCAAAACCTACAAGGTCAAAATGTATAGCTGCTATTTATTTTTTTAAGTAAAACTTCTTTAAGCTGTAAGCTGGTGAATGCGTTACGTTACGAGGCAAACGGAAGTTGAAGGAGAGATTTACGTTTTTAAATTTGACAGACGATTGTTCGGCATTTGTTTAAGTTTTACTTCAGTCGTGTGGTCTAGAGCACACTCGTTTTAATTCACTGAACTACTGATACAAGTATCGTTACTACCATTTTTATAGCTTCTATTTTGTGCATCTCTAAATTCTTTTTTCAATTCCCCAGGACGCCGATACTCCCTGGCGATCAGAAGACCTAGAATCTGATGTGGACACTGTTCTGAAAATGGTGCATCTTATAAGGTCTACCCGCTCGGAGTACAACATAACCAATAAGCAGAAGACCACGGCTCACCTCATCATATCTCCGGAGTTGAAGGTAGAATAATAGAAACGGAGGTTTTATTTTTGACACTCCGGATCAGCATTTTTAAACGTCAAAATTACGTAAGACAGCCCTCCAAAGCCGATCGAACGATGACACAAATGTTCGGGCATGTTTTGGCGCAGCCAACCGGGCGGCAAAATCGAAAATCTTTAAATACAAGGGACAGCCCTCCGGAAACTGATAGGGTGGATTCTGCTCCTTATTTTCAATCATATACCACCGGTTTTTTTTTTTTTTTTTTTTTTTTTTAAACTTTTCATTTTTTAATCGTAGTTACTTTTCCTTTATTTCAATGTAAAATCATATTATCTTTACGCAGCAGTCTATTTACCTCAATAATACGGCTAAAAATAAAATATAAAACCAACAATGGATGTTGAATTACTATGAACGAACGACGCGTGAAATCAGCTGTTCACTTACTGCCTAACTAAAGAGGTCATTAAACTCGTCATCGCGCTTGCCGTTCTTCACGGTACGGTAGCTACGGTAATGAACCATTGCGGAAATAAAACAAATCAAATTTATTGTATTCCCATAACGTTCCTGAAATCATTTCTTGTACTGGTCATCTTAGTATGATATACTGAATTCACCCCATCACACTGCGGAGGGCTGTCCCTTACACCCTGTATAGTTTCGGGAAAACCCCACTCAGCAGAACCGATCCGAACATGATGAATTTTCTGATCTGCACTTCACAAGCTGAAATCCGTATATGTGTTGTGATTGGAGATCCGGTTTGGCTGTAAATACTGCCAAATCGGATGCGAAGCGAAGTTGCGTAGAACTTTACCCTGGTTTTGTTCTTATAGGTGGAAACCCTGAAAGGTCTGTTCAGGAGTGTTCAGTCGCTAGCCAACAGTGAGCTGTCGGATGAGAAGCCTCCCATTGGATGCTCCATACTGACGGTGTCCGATAAGATTGAAGTGCATCTCGTTTTGAAGGTATGTTACGTAACAACACTACTTTTGGCCGTCCTAAACTTCCCTCTAGTAACCAGCAACAAAACGTTTTTCAATCTGGTGTTGCCAGATCACAAAATTCACTCACAATATTTAAAAAATCATTCCGTTATTCCAGGGCTTAATCGACCCCGAAAAAGAGTTAGCAAAGCTAGAAAAGAAGAAAGAAGCCCTTGCACAAACGATTACCAAGTTGCAACAAGCAATGGCTGCCGACGACTACGCAACCAAAGTACCGGCCGAAGTACAGAAGACCAACTCTGAGAAATTAGCGCAATCGCAGGGAGAAATCGAAAGGTTACAAGCTGCTATGGAAACCTTGAAACTCATGTAGATGAGGAAAAAGATTGTACACAGTGCTGATATTATTCCGCCGTAAGGAAATGCCAAGTGTTAGGAAGATGACTGTGACATTTGATTGCGAGACAGGGATGGAGCTATGCAAAGTATAGCGCGATCTCTTTCTCGCACGGTCAGATGGTTTTATAGCTGCCAGTTGCATTAAATATTTGAAATATTTAGTGCAATGGATAACGACAGGATTTCATTGGCACTATGTATGAACTGATTAAATACCAGTACAGTTTATAGGCGTAACTACCTCGTGAGTCTCTTGTCTACCGAATATGGCGCAATTTTTTTTTATACCTACCATAGATATTAGTTTTAAATGTAAGAGTTCACAGTTTAGAACCCTCCAGTAATTTTATCTGCTCAAAAGGACCAGTAATGGCCTTGTGCCATTTTTTGTCGGAAATTGCATATTTGTCTACTCCCATTTTTTTTTAGAAAATCCTAGAAACGTTACCCTGATTCAAGTGACACCAACATTTGGTATTATTCTAAGTGAAATGTCTTATTTATTATTCCAATAAACTATGCTAAATAGCTGTTTGTTTTCTTTGATTCCCATCTATAATAATCTGTATTTCACTAAATTACCCTATTGACAAAAACGTGCTTCGCTCATTCAGTGCCCAGAACCCAGCATATGAGTCGAATAATAATTTGTTCGTTCGCACAATCCGTATCTGTAGTTATGGGCTCGCTAGTCGGGTTCTGGGCATGAATACAAGTCACCTATAGTTCATTATAACGACGACTCGGATACGGGTTGTGGGCACGCGAACGAAATTCACGAAGTTTTCGCGAAGTACTGGGCAGTGAATGGGTTCGGCGGTAGCAATTAGACTTCGATGACCGACCTTACTTCTACGGCCATACAGTCGACTGCCACGCCACCGAAACACAATATCTGGAAAAGGATGAACATGTGAATGTAGTCGGCACCATTCTTAAGTATTGCTAAAATATTCGATCGTCATAAATTTCTGAACGACCACAATGACTGCCACTTTTGCGAATATGACACTGACGTAACAGAATTGCGTTTCGGTTATTAAATTTCAATAATTTTCAACGTGTACAGGCGCTGTCCTTGTCGCTCTTATGGAAAATGTAACAGACTTTTCGGTTGACAATTTGAAATGTGTTTGTATCAATTCAAGAATTCAATTAAATATTACTGGAACGCAGTCTGAGGTTATTTGTGTTTTTCGTTTTATATTTATCATTGAAAGGAAATACAACAATTCCGGAAGAAAAGCCTTTATAAACTTCATTCATTACTTATTACTTTGAGGTTGGTAAAAGGCAAGCACCTATTAAGAAGATGGAGTTTCCTAAACTTGGTGAACACTGCCAGCATCAGAACTGCAATCAAAGTGACTTTCTGCCTCTCCAATGCAAATGTGGCAAGGTATGCTGCCGGGAACATTTCAACGAACACTGTCTGTCTGGTGAATGCGAGTTGGCGCCAAAACCTAAGGAAGTTAACCTCAAAAATGATGACCAGATATTCAGATGTTCAGAAAAAGGATGCAGGAAAGGAAATCTACATGAAATGTTGTGTTCAAAGTGTAATAAACATTATTGTATTGAACATAGGTTTCATCCGTAAGTATTCTACGTAATGTACCATATTCTCATGTTACAGAAAAGTACCTACTTGCCTATTCTCTTGCGTGATTAGTAAACCAAAGGTCATCCTGCCATTGAAAATATTAATATTATTCTTCACCTCATTTCATTTCCTAAACGCCCTTTTGAATTGACTCTGGAATTTTGTGCAAGATGTGTCAAGGATTTTTTTGTTTAGTTTCTCAATCTGTAATCTCTGTATTTTCCAGCACTTGTCCAGAAATAGATGATGAAACAATGGCAGCCAAGGTAGAGCAATTAGAAGCTCCAAGGAGACAGTTCAGAGAGGCTAACAAACATTTACAAGAAAAGGTAAACTACAAGTACTCATTCTGTATGTGTATACCATGTCACATTTACCACAAAGTTGGTCAGTACAGAATGCCTTTTGAAATTAAGTTGGCTTATGTACCATTACTATGCATGAAGTTAAGATAAAAATCTTAAATCAAATGCAACAAGGTTCTAATTGATATCCTGGTATCTTACAGATCACTGAAAACATCCGCAAGGCTCTCCAATCATCAGCTAAAGTGAAGACTGCCTCAAAAATACACCTCATGAGAATAAAACAAAAAGCAGTCGGCCCTAAATCCATCCCACCTTCCGACAGAGTATACTTTGCCATCAAAAAACCTTTAAATATGGAACCCAAAGCAATAAGAATCATTCAAGAAGAAGAAAGTATCACTAAGTTTGAGTCTGTGAGTTTAGATCCAGATTTAAAAGACACCATACCAGTATTTATCAGTTCAAAATGGAGTCTGGGTCGTTCTATAGACAGTATCTGTGATTCTTGTAATATTAAGAATGATAACAACAAAATCAGTCCTGTAAAGCTTCGATTGTTTAGGCAATTGGATAGTTATTGCATAAGTCCTATAAAGATGGATGCAGAAGTATCAGAGCTGATGAAAGCTGAGGTATTGTTGGAAGGTGACAAATTAGTAGTCGAATATATTGATAGCAATTTGTTAAGTGGGTTAGAAGAATATGCACAGTTGTTCTTAACTTGACAAGGGTGAAAATAAATTATATAGACTGATTTTTGAGTTTTTATTTGTTTGTCTTTTTTTCTATTTAGCCACGAGCCCTGGGAGCAGGAAGCTGGTGGAAGAAAAAATATACACAATGTTTAAAAATCAGTCATGTTATTTTGAAATGATTATATACCTAGTACGGGTTGCAACCCCTAGTTGTATAATATTGAAGGACAGTACACCAATAAAACACACCATTAAAAATAAATAACCATATAATAATGTCAACATAATATAAATTACAACTATACACTTAAAGCGTTACTTCACTACTGTCTTTACACTGTGACTGACTTCTCTGGTACGAGACGGAGTCGACGAGGGGCATCAGCTGCGCAGGCGCTGATTGGTTGGTGTGCGCGGTGGGAGGAGGGGTCGCGGCCATCTTATACTTTTCCACCACCCAATTACAATATCCTGTCCTCGCGATCAACGTGATAAAGTCTCTTCGATACTGTTTCGTCAATATCGCGTATAGGAACGGGTTTGCACAGGCGTTTAGGGGGTAGAAGAACACTAGGAGCACTTTCCCGTGACTGACGTCGACTAGTGGAGCGCCTGCTAGCGCTGTGATGCCGAAGAACGCGACGGGAGCCCAGCAGAGCAAGTCTGTTCCGATGAGGAGCGCCATTTTGTTCGCAATCCGCCTCTCAGCCGCTGCGGCTGCCCCCCTCCCGCCATAGCTCTCCCCTCCCCCCAGAGACCTGTATATCTGTACGTAACACACCACGATCGTGACCCACGCCAACGCGCTCACCATAAATATCGCTCCTTGATACACGGCATCTCCCACATCCTTGCTCTCAACCGGCAAACATATTGAGGTAGACGAGTAGTCTGACACGCCGACCAGCGGCAAGCCAGCCATCAAAAAGGAGTACAGCCAACCGCCCATCATAATTTTCGCGGCGGCTGACAAAGAGATCCTTCTTTCTAAATAAATTGCATACGTTATCGCGAACCAGCGCTCCAACGTGACTATAGTAAGAGTAATAACGGAAAGCTGTCCAGAGAATACTGATAGGAAGCCAGCGATCTTGCATCCGACGCCGTACTGCCAGTCGTAGGCGTAATTGAAGAACTCCCCGTAAGACCTGAGGTCTACCACTGCGAGCATGAAGAGGTAGAGACCGGTACAGAGGTCAGAGAACGCAAGATGGCACATGAGGAACCTCGGGACGGTAATCTCGGTGTGGTTGGTTAGCAAGACGAGTAGAACGGCAACGTTGCCTACGACTGCGGCTGTGATGACGAACCACACACTCGCTCGCAGCCACGACCAGCCCATCACGTCTTCGCAAGGATTGAGCGCGTCTGGTGCGGGCGTGCATTCCACCTTCCGTGGGCTGTAAAATAGAAGACAAATTAGTGGTTTGTCCTGTCTTTTAAACAATTTCGGGGCTGGTGAACTCAGATTTAAAACAGACCTATGCTATGTATAGATTAAAAAAATGCAGGGAGGATTGGTGGGATCAGAAAGGGGCCAAAACAGACCCATGAGGAATATCTCCCACATAAAACCCAGACGCTTGCCTTGGCAACAGCTGTGCTTACGGCACGCAAGCAGTTTTACGTTCCAGTACCAAGTTTAGTCTACCGATAGCAAAACTACATAGTGTCTACCAGAAGGCTGGTACCTATGAATTCCATAAAAGGCCAAGGCCGATTCTTGAGTTCCTATCAATTCACCTTATGCACTGGACGCAGTAGGCCTCTCCCAATCAGCGGCAAACATCTTACCCTTCGTCTTTCGCATACGATATGTCTCTGTCAGCTTATTTATGACAACTTCGTAATACTCACGTAATACTAAAATTCCCACACTTCGCCGATATGGTAGAGGCTCCCAGAGTGTTGTTCACAGGGTCATGGAACTCCCCCTGGTCATCCTCGTCCTCCCAGCTGCCGGAATCGGAGAAGTACTCATCCATCATGTTCGCGTCGTATTCCTCACTCGTCGTGGCTGTTGATACGTCATCTTCTAGCGAGTCTCTGGGGAAATATTTTTTGGTTACTTAGTTTGATTTGGAGTTTTACTTTGGAACATAATAACATAAAATCACGGCTGTAATCCTCGAAGAGTTAAACAGAGGTGTAGGTACCTACACCCACATTTCACCAATTATATTTAAGTCCTAGTAATAAGGGGCGACCTCATTCCCAGCAATCGTGCTTACCACATCAACAAAGCAGCTAAAAAAAAATATTTCATGATATCAGCAGTTCCAGAAAGACAAATAAAGGGAATATTTGTCTTTTAGTTGTTAACCGTCATTGCTCTTGGAAGAACCTTCTTTTAATAAGCAGAAAAGAACCTGCTTTTTTTCATAGGCATGTGCCTAAAAACATCTCTGCTATGTTTGACAGCAGAAGACTGCGACAATTTATTAAATCTCGAGTTCGATAATAATTTATATTATTCTTAAGGTTTTAAGTGGGGGCGTCGAAATAATTGAAAAAGGTCTTACATGGTGATGTTCGAGTTGTTCTGAGGCGGCAACATCTTGATTGGCTCCAACGATCTTCGCTTTCGCAACCGCGGAATTTTCTGCTGACCGTTCGCGCATTTCTGAACAAAACAATACGGATGTTGAAAAAACTATAATATTTTTTTTTTAAAGTCTTAATTTCTTCTAACAAGATTTTAAAACACGAATGTCTTTTTACCCGTCTGCCAAAGAAGGGTTATTACAACCTGATCAATCCTCTATACTATTTTACTAACAATTTTGTTACGACTACAGCTTAAAGCTTAGGCTTAAGCCAATATTTCGTTGATAAGAGCGAGCGGTCACTTCCTTAAGGAAAATGGATTCAAAATTGATGAAGTCTTGACCATTTGATTGTCTGTGCAATGTTTTTAACATGTAGGCAGCTGTCTGAGTATCTGACGTACCAACCGTTTATTGAAGTACCTAGGATATGAGTCTGATTGTCTTACCGCTTGCATGAGCGCCACTTGAGTCTCGAACAGCTTGTGTCGCGTGGGGTTGTGTCGCTCTGGGAAGCGGAACGCGCAGCAGTGGAAATGGTGTGTCAGGTACGCTTTCTGTAGACTCTGGGGGCCGAAACATGGAGTAGATGGTTTATTTTCGAGATAGAGAGTAGAGTAGTATGATGGATTCTAAATGACGCTGACGTTATAACTGTAAGACTGGCTGGTTGGTAGATGTATGTTATTTCGGGCCTTAACGTTAGACTATCAGCCAATTTTTGGCAGACAGAGTAAGCATTATAATAATACCAGCCTATTATTGATCGACTGCACGGCAAATACCGCATACAGAGAAGACTTGAACATTTATCACCACGCTTGCACAAAGCGGATGGGCAATTTCAGACTCATATTAATTTATATCTATACTAAAACGAGCTGACCTACGCAACTTCGTCTGCGTCACATAATGCAATTAAATAATATTGCGACTATAAATTGAGATGTAAGCTATCCTATCTTTCAAGTTGGATCAAACTGCACACGGTGTGCAAAGATTAAAATCGGTTAAGTAGTTTAGGACAAACAACGTAACGCGTAATTTATATATATTAAGATTATAAAGAGGAAAGACTTGTAATTTTTTATGTAACGAATAAACTTAAAAACTACTGGACCGATTTGAAAAATTCTTTCAGCATTATAGCTACATTATCAGCGAGTAACATAAGCTATATCTTATCCCCGTACTCCCACGGGAACGGGATTACGCGGGTGAAACCGCGTGACGTCCGCTAGTTATATTATAAGCTCAGGTTTCTTCACAAAGCTTTCCTTCGCCAATACATATAAGTGATGTCTAAGACTAGAATAAAAAAAAGATGTGTTTATTCTGAACAACTACCTACACCTATCTGCTTACCTTTTGGGGAATACCGCCGCGATGTTAATGTTATGTTGTTCTTTTATATAGCTCGTTGATTTGAACTTCGTAAAACTTTTACGAGTATAACTTACAACTTACTTCCCGTTGTAGTCACCTCAACATAGGTTGAGGTGACTACAACGGGAAGTAAGTTGTGGGTGGCTCACCTATGTGTATCAATGTTTTGTGACGAGTCAGCGACATTGACCTTTCTTTGATAAAGAAAATGTATAGATATAACTCACCTGAAATTCATAAATCGATGGGATGTATTTCAGTGAAGGTGTCTTCTCTATTCTAAGGGTTTCCAAGTTTTGTAGTCCTGCGGTGGGCAGGAAGGTAATAGCGGTGTCACTTAAATCTCTGAAACAATAAATTAAGCTTAACATAATCAGCTTACAATGTTCTCACTTTACTTCTGGGACACCCTCCTCCCTATGAGAGGTAGTGGCAGGTGGACCCCCACTGCAAGTTAGTCGTAATATCATATATCTGATGTCACATCCTTTCAACCAGCAAAACGTCCTAGAAATAATAGAATATCATAACCAAGCTGCCTCATTAGAGATTAAGCTTTAATTTAAATTTATATAAGTAATTAATTAAACCCATTCACTGCCCAGTACTTCGCGAAAACTTCGCGAAATTCGTTTGCGTGCCCACAACCCGTATCCGAGTCGTCGTTATAATAAGCTATAGATGACTTGTATCCATACCCAGAACCCGACTAGCGTGTCCATAGCTACTGATACGGGTTGTGCGAACGAACGAATTTATTGTTCGACCCGTGTGTCGGGTGCTGGGCACTGAAAGGGTAAATTTAATTGAAAATTATATAATTTAAATTGTTAAAAAAAAAATTATAACTGACTTCATTTAAAATAAAATTTAATATAAATTAATCTAGGCAGATAAAATTTTAGTATTTCCTCAATCACTTAGGTACTTACTCCACGCCATGATGAAAGTTGGTCAGCTACTGTTCTTTTCCCGATTCTGCCTTTAGGCAGTTTTATTGGAGGAGACTCTACTCTACATTGAATAGCTTTGTATATTTCCTTCCATTTACTCTTCTACGTCACCCCGAACCAGCCTTCGTGATGCGTGTATAGCTTAGGACCGTATAAAATGATATATATGAGCTACTTACAATTGTCGGAGTAATAGATTTGACGCGAAGGCATTCTCGTCTATGTGTTTCAGCTTAGTGTTGCCTCTGAAACTCCTGAAAAAATAATTATACATCGTAAGGAAACCAATCTTTAGATTTTTTGTATCCAAATAATCAGATTTGCGTTAATTTCAACTTACAGTTTAGAAATCTGTGCATTTTTGAACGCAAATGCAGGAACTTCTTCTAGTAAGTTGTAGTTCAGGGATCTGTTAACAAAAAACGCAAAAAACTTAGACCATGGATGCTACTGCCAACACAGTGAAACTAATTGCTATGGAAAAGACTCGAAGTTGCTTAACCTTTTGACATTGCTGTGTCCCTACCGCTTGTGTCGTATTTCTGCGACAGAGAACATGCATTTTTTCGTTCTATTTTCAACTAAAACCATTATTAAATAGATATATTATTTACAAAAATTATTTAAAATTTTGTCTCGTAGCTCTAAGTATTGAAAATGCTTATTTATTGTAGGTATTATTTATTTTATCGATTTGTAGCCGCGCGCTAGGGGCATGGTAATTGATATTTAGCCAAGCGGTCAAAAGGTTATAATAATCGCGAGGTAGCTGCAATCTGTGGCCCCAGTCTTGCACGAGGAATCTCGAAGATTAATCATTTCCCTTGATGTGGACTAAATAGGTAATACTATCGTACCTATCTAATGACTAAATAACTATCGGTAAACGTTTTAGGTACAAATTATACAGGGTTGAAACGAAAGATTGAATATATCAGCAAAAATTATCACTTATCAGATATTATCATCTCTATAGTAAAGATAAACAGTATAGTATCGTGGCTTTACTCATACATCCATATATCCACGTTATACCTAAGAATGTGCCTAATCGACCGTCCCACGTGCGTACCTAGTTGCTGCCGCAATAAAGATAATAATTTTCACTTATGGCTGCAATTACTTAAGCAAACTAATTAAGACTAGGTTAAAGACAGCGCAGGATAAGCATCCAGCTATTTGCGAAGATAGAGATAGTACGTAATGAGAAAATATTGAAATTGTTGAGTTCATAACAGAAAACAGTTTGTTGTCTGGCCGTAGTAACTAAAGAATGAGTTTCATTCTTTAGAATCTCTCATTCTTTTTCGTTTGAAAATTGCGATATTTTTCCTACTTTTCTCAAAACCTAAACGTGTTCCTTCGAAAACTTTTTTCTCCTCGCTTAGACCACTAAACTAGCCATCGGTATTAAACAAACTCAATCTAAAATTTTGCAAAAAAAAGACGTAAGTAAAACCAAGAAAACGAAAAATAATAGCACATGTTGTGTATGTACCTAGGGACTTACACTTGATCGGCTCTCACGCGCAGTGCGTGCGGTGACAGTCGCCTTATGTGGTTCCCTTCAAGATCACTGAAAAGGAGGCAAGAAGGAAGTTGAGGTTAGAAATACACCTTACAATGCATGCCAGTAGCATTATATCGTTTAATAAAACAGTACCAGGTATCAAATAGCCTCTGCAAGGTAACATTTAACATTACAAACACTTGGATCAACTCGGGGGTAGACCACGGCCATTAACGAAGGTTTTAATCTGTTAACCGGTGGATGGAGGCTGTACAATAATGACCACCCCAGGTTGTTAGGCCAAATAAGCACCTGTGTATCAACTACCTACCTCTTGCGTCGTGTTGTGTCGTTCGTGAACTTTACAGTAGGTAATGCGCACTCTTGGAATCATTTAATCGGACTGATTAAGCTCTGGTAACTTATAGAACCAGGCGTTACTTTACGGAAATATATGACATTAAATTTTATGCAAAATATTCCGCTAAAAAGATTCAGAATGCAAGGTGCAGCACCGCCCGAGCAGTCGTCGAGTCAACACCTCTTGAGGATGCCCCGTGGAGGGCGAAACAGATGTCGAGTATAGGATTGGGTGCATAGCATGCTAATTATTATTGCTTTTCCAGCATGCTGTATACTGGCGGCCCTGCAAGTCTGCAACCAAGCCTGGAACTTATGAAGTAAAACTTCTTTACGCACGCTTGACTTGGGGAGTAAGCTGGTGAATGCGTCACGAAAAGTTACGTTACGAGGCGAACGGAAAAAAGTAAAAGGAGAAGTTTTACTTCAGTCGTGTGGTCTAAAGCACACTCGTTTTTTTTTCGGAATTAAAACTTAATATTTTGCATAATATTTAAAGGTTCTGGTGTTTGGTAGCTTTTCTCCAGACCCGGAGGTACTCACATAGCTTGCAGATATGCGAGCGAGTTGTTATCCTTCTTATTGTCGTGCACGTGGCTCAGGTTGGGCACCTCCACCAGCCCAGAGGTTGTGATGATGCTGGATAATTTACAGATTTATGGTAACACATGTAATTAACGAGTTGATGGTTATTCAGTTTAAAACTCTTCAAGCCATTATTAACGTCTTTTCTAAAGGATGACTGGTACGGACAAATTGCGAACCGGCTACGAATACCAGACATTTCACTGTCCGGAACAGCGGCTGTATTTTGTACCTGATTGACCGAGTCTTTACCTTGAAACATTACTTTCTGTTTTATCAAAATTATCATTATACTCTCATTGTCAGTTCCGCACAATGAACTGACAATAAGAGTACGGTTGAACAAGCTATTTGGTATACACGCAGAAATATTCACAATCTTAGTACACTGACAATATTGTTTACAATTTTATTTTATGAAGCTTTTGTCATTAAGAGTCAGTCTCTTAATGACAAAAGCATTATAAAATAAAATTTGGAAAAGTATACGCTTCGGCATTGGATTGTGAACATTTCCGCGCGTATACCAAATAGCTTGTTCGACCGTACGTAGAAACTGCGCTAGCAAATATATTATGAAAAAAAAAATACCAACTGAGTTTTATATCATCATGGGCCTCAATAAATCTTGTAATTTAGTTTCATTGATATACCGATAGCCCTTGACAAAGGCCGCTATCATTTGTAGTTATAAGCCCTATTTGCAGATTCCAGCGATCAATAATCTAGGTAGCAAATACCTAAGTACTTATTAATAATGCTAGTGTACAGTCACGAGCTAACATAAGTAAAGACTCAAAAATGTAAAGGCGACTTTCCCGTGGAATAACGATTCCAACATTGAGATAATACCTTTTTTATTTTCCAATGTAACAATATTTATTTAACACTTCAAGCACAAAGTACAGAGGTCGATTTAATGCCATAGGCATTTTCTACCAGTCAATCTTTGGGTGATGGAGAGACAAACTGGTAGGTGTATAAATCTGCAAATATTTTTTTTATTTTATACTAAGATAAACTACAAGGATATATAAAATACTATAACTATATATTAAAATACTATAAATATATATCAAAGTATATATATATAAATGTAAATAGACAATTACACGGATAAACTAGAATAAAAAGACAAAGGAGAAAACATTAACGTCGTGACGAAACTGCTAGCTTCTTCCGAATGTACTCGCGAACTTTAATTTTAAAAGATAGACGATTGGTAGTCATTCTGATTTCCTGGGGAAGCGCATTCCACAGAGAAATAGACTGAACGAAGAAAGATCGGCGAATGAAGTCAGTGCGGTGAGAGGGACATTGAAGAACACGGTTTTGCGATGAGCGCAGACTCCTATTATGGTTGGCACAAATGTACTGAAAGTGGGGAGCAAGGTAACTAGGAGAAGAGAGAGAAACAAGGAAAGAAAACAAGGTGGTTAGCGTCCTTTGCTCCCTATGCTGACGTATGGGCAGAGACCGGTGCTCTGAGACATGATCGTATTTACGTAGGTTGAAAACGAATCGAATGCAGTAATTTAGAAGACGGTCAAGCTTGGTGAGGACAATACAGTCAGTACTCATGGCATGAGTCATGTCTTGTTATGATAATAAACAAAACAATAAATAAATTAAATACATACGTACAATGTGCGCAGCTCGGGCAGCGATGGTAGAGGCGCCACGCGGTGCAGACGAGGTGCTTGCGTTACAAAACTGCGGAAAACAACTTGTTATTGGCCTATTTATGGGAGGGACTGGAGTATAATGATCAAGGTATCAGAACCAACTTGACCAAGATAACTAGACTCGTATTTATTTTTTGGGAAAGTTTTCCTATCGTTTTTTCTACGTAGCATCTCTAAATACCTATGATTTTAGTAGAAGTCGAATCATCACGAATGTAAAATAAGAAACATGGCTTGGACTTCAGTCCATTAGCGGTATATCACACTTCATATGCTATCCATAACGCTTTAACTATTTTTTGGATTGGATTTTGTATTCATCATCACATCATCACCAAGCTATAATATTCCCACTGCTGGGACACAGGCCTCCTCTCTATGAGAGATTGGGCTATAATCCACTACGCGGGCCCAGTGCGGATTGGCAGATGTCACATGTCTTCGAATTTTTGGTTCTAGGACATGCCGGTTTCCTCACGATGTTTTCCTTCACCGTTTTTGAGAGCAGTGGTGATGAAATAAATTACACAAAGTAATGCGCCTGCCTGGGTTCGAACCCACGACTTACTGTGTATGTTGTATTAATTCGGACCAAATCTTCTCAGGATGAACATCGGAATAGATAACTTAGTTCTACTCCGCCACTCAATATTTCTACTGGTTTTATTTTTCTATCCCAATTAAGCTCATAACGCACTTATTAATAGGTACTGCACCTGATCGATCACAACACCTCATTTTGTGTGCTTGCACAATCATCATCTGCCTAGCCTTTTTCCAACTATGTTGGGGTCGGCTTCCAGTCTAACCGGATGTAGCTGAATACCAGTATTTTCTATGGAGCGGCTGACTATCTGACCTTCACAACCCAGTTAGTACTGGGTAATACGATACCCCTTGGTAAGACTGGTTGTCAGACTTTTTTGGGCCACTGACTACCTAACGACTATCAAAGATCTACAAATGACAGCCGGGACCAACGGCTTAACGTGCTTTCCAAGGCACGGAAGAAACTCAGTATTTCAGTATGTAACGGGTGGTCACCCATCCACAGACCAACCTAGGCAAGCGCGGCTTGTAGCTTATTATAACCTAAAGATCGACCCGAGCGGCAGTTATTATTTAGCCACATGGAGATTAATAAAAAGAATTCCGATCGGGTCGAGTGCAGGCGAAGTTGATCCCTTGCAGTGCCCATAACGGTGTGCATTGAACTAAATGCGACATTTTCTTGCAGAACTATTTGTTTGTTTGCCGACGTTGGGTGCAGCATACTTTTTCATTGCGTCACTAAAGTTTTAAACCGTGTGGGTGTTTGTTTGCGTTGACGCCCAACGTCATTATAACCAAGCCACGATGCTCCGGGTCAGGTTTCTGATACTTTGCCAAAAGACACACTGTTATAATATGTGCTTTGTGCCAGTCATAATAAGCGTAAAGAGGCAGACACCAAATGAGGATCGTCATTTGTTAATGTAGATGTAATTTGGGACGAAGCAGAACTTCAATAGTGATATGGGACATACTAAGAATTTTTTGGAATGTCGGACAAAACTTTAGGACGAACGAAGAATGAATCATCTACACACGAACATGTCTTCTAGTTTAGATTTAAAGTCTAACCGGATGTAGATAAATACCAGTATTTTACAGCCACTGCTGATGCACCTAACCTACCGAGATTGATATTTTCATGGTCCTCTTTCCTGCCCTTGCCCTACTGGTAATACCTCGATTTGAGCATTATGAACTTCGATCTACAAAAATTCTACCTACATCTTGTTTTGTCTTTACCACATGAGTTCATGGTTCAGGTTCAGGTTCAGGGGGTACAAGTTTACAAGTTAAAAGTACTTAATTTTGTGCTTGTAATTCGCCAATCAGACTAACTAAAGTTCCTGTAAGCAGTCAGAAGATAGACCTCAATTTTACAGAAAAAAAATATAACTTTCGTTTCTATCTGCGAGATATCAAATAATGCTATCTACAAGTCAATAAACTAGTTTCATAGCCCTTATCGAATACTCACAAAGATTTGAGATTAGGCATCTTAGTCAGATCTTCGACGGCGATGTGATCCAGTTTGGGCGCACCAATTATTGATCTGAAACCAAAAATATAACACTCGTAAAACGAGTTTCTATGTGGAATTGAGAGGTGAACGCACATATGCTAGTCTTAACAAAGATATCAGTGATAAGGATAAGACTATAAAAGATACAACTGTATCTTGAGATTTAGGATTGCATTAGCACCAATCAATCTAGCGGTTCAAGCCTAAAAAAAATAAGACGGCAAAGATTACAGGGCACTGAAAGATACTGATTTATAAGATAGGTACAAACAAGAAAAAACTTTCTGCGAAAAAAAACTAAAATAACTTTTTTTAAATTACTTTCGGAAGTCGGTGACTTTGTTTGTTTCATTGTAATTTTTTGTCACCGACTTCCGAAAGTAATTTAAAAAAAGTTATTTTAGTTTTTTTTTAGTGATTTTTTGGAAGTCGGTAATTTTTCGCAGAAAGTTTTTTATTTTACCCTTTTTAGTTGTAGACTTTTTAGCATACCACACAAATTCTAATCATGAATTAATTTTTATATTGTAACCAGAACTTTAAGGAAGTACTCGTCAAGACGAATCAAACGAGTCCAAACTCGATGGGGTTGTCGTTTTATAGCGGAGTTCTTAAGGCGACCTTACAGCTCCATCACCAGACCCTGGATACTATCTAAAGACAAACTACTCATTAAGACGAATCAAACGAGCCCAAACTCGATGCGGTTACGTCGTTTTATCACGGAGATCCTATGGCCACCTTCAAGCTCCATCATCAGACCCTGGATACTATATAAAGACAAACAACTTATTTAGACGAATCAAACGAGCCCTAACTCGATGCGTTTATGTCGTTTTATCACGCAGATCCTATGGCCACCTTACAGCTCCATCATCAGAGCCTGGATACCATCTATAGACAAACTACTCATTTAGACGAATCAAACGAGTCCAAACTTGATGCGGTTACGTCGTTTTATCATGGACATCCTATGGCCACCTTCCAGCTTCATCATCAGACCCTGGATATCATCTAGAGACAAAGTACTCGTCAAGACGAATCATACGAGCCCAAACTCGATGGGGTTATGTCGTTTCATAACGGAGTTCCTAAGGCCGCCGGCCAGCTTCATCATCAGATCAGCTCCATGTCATCGATATATTGTACTATCACGCGATATACATAAGCGTGCAAATTTTTAATTCAATCGGAAATCCGGAAGTGTGTCAAATAAAACACGCAGAACTTCAGGCGTCATCGCGTGATATAGCAATTAACGTGAAAACATACCAAATTACAGAACCGATTTTGATGAAATTTCTATGGGACCAATCGGGAAGTATATCCTTTCACATAAAAGAAGAATTTTTGAAATCGGTTAAGAAACGACGGAGATATGAGGTAACAAACACAAAAAAAAAACATACAACCGAATTGAGAACCTCCTCCTTTTTGAAGAAAGTCGGTTAAAAACAGAGATAAAAGAAGGAAAACTCGTCAATGGACATTCTGGAAACCAAAAGAGGTGCCTACCTACACGTAACTGTGAAAACCCGAACAAGGCTGAATCTATCTATACAATTAGGGGTTCAATACTATCAAGTCAAGATAATTATGTTTATAGAAAGAACTTTGTTTAAAACTACATCAACAAAAAAATTGTTAAGATTCTGTCCATATTTCCGTGCTCAACATCCCGATAGATACAAGGTACAAATGACTAACATTTCGGTGATGCTAGTATGGTTAACAGGTGGTCTGAAAAAGTTAACAAGTGGAGTTACTTACAAATGCTCAACTCGATGCAGATGGTAGCCGGCAGCATGGATGGCCTTAGCCGTGAGCCTCGTGATATTGGTCTGATGCAGCACTACTGAAATGCTCTCGCTCATCACGTGACATGCTGCCTCTCTGCTACCTGTAACAATAGATATAACGTTATACCTCTTCTTCTTAGCGCTTCGATGCTAAAACAAGTATAGCCCAAAATTGAGCTACGAATACTCCGCTCATTGATGTAGTATACCATTATCAAGTGCTCCACGACCTAATTCCACCAACACCCTTTTACCACCGGACTAGTAGACGTACTGCGGCGTACCATCCGCACTTGGTTGATATCCCGACTAGTTGTTCTCAGCGCTTCACTTCCACGTTTATTATGCGTACAGCTAAGGTGTGGAATTCTCTGCCGGCATCTGTGTTCCCTCCCACATTTAACCCGTCTGTCTTCAAAGCAAGAGTGAACAGGCATCTTTTGGGCACGCTCGTTCCATCATAGACCTCATCCATCGCTTTCCATCAGGCGGGATCGAGGTCAAAAGCAAGCCCATATTGTTATAAAAAAGAAGAAAAAAAAGTGCACAGGTGAAAGGCATGCGGTAGGAGGCGGGCTATTATCTGTGGTCCATACGCCACATACGCACATGAGATCTGAGCCGTCCATAAACCTTCATGGAAGATTATCGGTATCATCATCCCCCATTTGTGGATATCAGCTATTGAACAAATGATTCTAGGGTGGTAATAAAGACTTGTCATATTTTGAGTTTCACAAAAGACGATTCGGGAGTGGTGTTTCGAAAGCATTGATAAAGTTCCGATGTAATGTAGATAATGTTGGTATGTGATCATCATACGTAAATTGTCCGTTATTTGTCCATACATCCATAGAAATACTGCGTAGGTGTTCCAAGGTCTTTGTGAATGGAACATATAACAATACAATATTAATAGAACTATAAGGTAAACATATTGGAGATGAGATATTGGTGTGTTCAAATGAGTAGCTAGTACATGATCTATTGTAATTTATGTTTTCTGATTGCCCGGGAATTTCTGCGTGATGATTTTGTACTACAAGAGATACGGTTCCAGTCTAATCGGATGCAGCGGAATACCAGTATTTTATATGGAGTGACTGTCTATCTGACCTCCACATCCCAGTTAGTACTGGGTAATATACATTATCGCTCTTATTAAAACTGGTTGTCAGATTTTCGGGCCACTGACGTACAACGACTGTCAAAGATCTACAAATGACAGCCAGGATCAACGTCCAAGGCACGGAGGAAACTTGGTATGTAATGGGCGGTCACCCATTCGCGGACCAACCTGCGCAAACGCGGCTTTACCTGAACATTGATACGAGCGGCTGCTATTATTTAGCCACGTGCTCCTCTTTGAGAGGGTGTAGACGGACTCTTCACGAAGCCGTCAACCGAGCATTCTGTACATCAAACTAAGTAACTTTACGCAAAAATTATTGCTAGGAAATTACTTTTTTTTTTGGGGTGGAAAATCACGTTGTACGGTAGGACTCAAAGTAACGCATTCAAAACATTGAGCTGATGAGCTGATGAGTTGAATAGTACAGGGGTCCTGAACTCTTTGAACCCGAATATCTCCGTAACTAGAAGACTCCCGGGTATGGTCTAGAACAAAAAAATGATCGCAATGACGGGGAGAACAAATGCCTTTCGGCTTCGTTAAGAGTCTTTTTACACCCTTTATAATAAACTTTTTAGGAGTTTAGGAGAGTAGATATTCTTTGTTAAATAAATAAGAACCTGGTGAAGAATTGTAATAGTTTTTCATTGTAGCGCTTTCGTCTAGGAATTCATAATATTTATTATTGGAGGAATCGGGTGCGTTACGTACCGTTTTTCATTCTGTGGATTTATGATCATTTCAAAAATGTTTTCAGTAATATTTTATTTGAGAATTTACTGTTATCTACTTTTGCATTACTTTATTGTTTTTTTTTTTTGCAAATTCATAACAACTCGATGTTTTAGATATATGTATATATTATGTGTATCTAAAACATCGAGTTGTTATGTATTTAAAATGCAAAAGTAGATAACAGTAAATTCTCAAATAAAATATTACTGAAAACATCTTTGAAATGATCATAAATTTTGGGAATGGAATGTTTCACACACCATTTTACCGCACCGCATAGATAAAGAGTTACCTAAATAAAGATCCTACTCACAGAAACAGAACTAACCCTCTTCTTCAGTAACACTTAGCCACACCAAAATATGTATACGCTTAACTTAGCGTTGAAAATCTGACAGGGCGCTTAGGTCTATTTGTAAATATGCATTCTTATGATGCCACCTAATATTGAAAACAGACACAGGTGCTGATTCCCTTGTTCACAAACTAAACTAAATTTAAGTTGAGTGCATCTTTTTCTTTCTATTTCCTTATGAAAAGGACAGAACATAAATATTAGTTTAGTCCTGTCAAATTAGTCAGCACCTGACGTAATTTGATGTAATTTTAGTAGTCAACTTTTTAATCACGTCTAAACTTGTGTTAATTTGACAGGACTAAACCAAAATTTATCTTCTGTCCTTTTCTTAATTAAATAGAAAGAAAAAGATGCACTCAACTTGAATTTAGTTTAGTTTGTGAACAAGGGAATCGGCACCACAGGCTCTGTAAAATAAACTAAACTAAAATAAGTTAGTGTTTCCCGGATAGCAAGATAGTATAACCATCAAATGCTTCTAACGAAATAAATCAGATACCACGTATTTCATAACGAGCCATATTTAGAATATAAATTAGTGGCTTCCTTAAATACTTAATGCTTCGTGGTAAATAGAAATGCTAGCCAAATATCCTTGGCAAGCTATCCAATCTTCCCTGGAGATTAAATGTTACATTACGCTCAGTAAATTCGATTTGTATGTGTTAAGGAATTGCTGTGATTTGGCACTGTATCCCTTCATATTCAAGTTCTAATCTTCTTTTCGAACCAAAGACCAGTGGTCCACATTGGTCCTGGATGGAAGAATTTGGAAGTCATGACACAGGCTAACAGTAATCTTTTTATCACATAACATCAGTGGTAATACATGGTACATGCATTAGAAAAAAGAGAGAAAGAAAAAAAAAAACAAGATTCTGGATTATATTTAGAAAATATTTTATTTTACTTATGTATTTGACTATACACTGTATTTTTTTGGGCTTGTAATATGTAGCAATACGGCTAACTCTACAATGAAAAAGAGGTCGTTTAACGGTGTCGCGAGTTCAATTGTTTTCCCACATCTCAAAAATGCCCAAGGCGCCTAAAGAAGTTTTCACTTCAAAAAAAACATTATCACTCTAACTGCTGCGATATAAAGACGTCGTCAATGTCAGATTGCCAATTACATGAGGTTAACTGTACCTATTGAGCTCATGGAAATCCTACCCTTTCTGGTATTGTGAGGGGTTATATGACCTTCTTGCCAGTTCTAAGCCCTTAGATATTATTAGGTACGGTTTTCAGCAACAAAGGTACTCAATTGTAAATAATAATAGTCTCCAACGGGTTAGGTGGAGATGTTAAAAATAGCACTCTGATGAAAATATATTAGAAAACCCCTATTTAAAAAAACTTAACACATAACATCACGCCTGTAATCCCTGTAGGGTTAGGCAGAGGTGTACCTAATAGTACACCCACATTTACTAAATAAAAACTTAGAAAACTTAATTAGAGATTAACTGGTAGAGCTGCAAATTACCTATGTATCTTTTTAATTCGCACTGAAATTAGGTAGACAAGCTGGCAATCTTCCTAATTGGCATGCTATGCCATCACCATTCACCACACCTTTATTCATAAACGTCATTCAACCACACTTGCCTGTATACAAAAACGTCAAGAAAATGTCTAATTTTCAATGCGAAAGTTTTGCACATATTTTAAGGAAATCGGTGCCGAAATAGCGATTTGTGGGCTGTTTGAGAGATACCAGACGTCTAGGAGTTCGTTTAGCGTACTATATTAAACACAGGAGTACATGCCGCATAGTTTACGAGAAACCAACTGTCTTGTAATTGTTCTGTGTTCACTTTTACTATCGATAACTGACGAGACCATAAATCGCTGCTTTTATTGATAGTGTTTTACGTTGTGTCAGCACCTAAAATGTGTTTGTTGTGATGAGTAAGATCAGAGTAATAAAAGAAGTATGCTGTATTCAATTGGGAACTAGGTGTTAACACTATAAAGTGTAATTTACGTCTTTTGTAAATACAATTCATTTTTTTTTATTTTAATTTTATTTCTTAGCCTCCGCTGTCCATGATCTGTAATAGATAGGCAGTTAAAACTTTCACAGAATGCGTATTTCTGTTGCCGTTATAACAAAAAATAATAAAAATTAATTAAAAACTAAAGAGGGCTCCCCTACTATACTACCATGGTACGGAACCCTTCATGCGCGAGTCCGACTCGCACTTTGCCGATTTTTGAAGTAATACTTATTTTGGCGCGTTAGGGAAAAATGATGAGAGTAAATTTTTATGATGCCTGCGCACACCGTCACGAAAAACCGACTCCCTTAATTTAGCTAGTCAACATACACCTTGAAGTTAGCTAGTCAACATTTTAGTTTTATACACCAAAGAAGTATAACTTCTTACGTGCGTAATACTTAAGTCCACACACACTTTTTTTTTTAAATTAGTTTTCATGATCGACCCATCGATTGTATATCCATTTTCACGCACACTTGTCCTGTTTTCCCAGCATTTCAGTTTCAGCATTATGTGAACTTTATAACGTATTTTACATCTTCGGCGGCTGTCCCATTGTCGATGTCATTTAAAAATAGTTTTATCAGTGACGTGTCGAATATTGCAGAGATAACGTTACGGCCTTGCCAAACTACGGTTGATAGATCGTTACCGGTTCAGGAAGAAGGAGATATCAGTCAGCGCTTGGACCATCTCGCAAAATCTTTGAAAAGGTTTATGCATACTTACCAGTAGCGAAGGGTCAATTTTTATAAGAGGTAAGCCGGAGCACATGTCTTTCAGGTGATTATATTATTTGTCTATAGAATACTGACTGTGCCATTTTTCAAAGGGAAGCCGCCTAGCCGGTAGGAATCGAGCTGTATGGAACCTTCGCCACTGATACTTACAAAAAAAAACGTTTTACGGTAGGACTCAATTTAACGTATTCAAAACATTGTGCTGATGGATGGATTGAATAGTACGGGGGTCGTCAAGGTGTCTTAAATAAAAAAAATAAATTTAAAACATGTATTTGAAAAAAGACTTGTAAAAAAGTTGGAACTTTGACCCCTTAATATCTCCGTAACTAGAAGGTTCCCACGTATGGTCTAGAACAAAATAATGATCGCAATGACGGGGAGAACAAGTGCCTTTCGGCTTCGTTAAGAGTCTGTTTACACCCTTTATACGTGTTTATACTATGCATCATGGTGGCTTCGTTGGGGAGGATACTCCGCAGCGCAACCACTTTAATTAACAGTTTACGTCGAAACTAGAACTACAACTTTTTTTTAGAATTTTATAGACATTCCATAGATTTTTTTATATCCCTTATACTTGCTAAAGCGAAGATGGTCCCGCCAGTAGCATAAGATAAGATCTAGAGAGCAGTGGTGGCCCAGTGGTAGCGACCCCGACTTACGAACAGTAAGTCGTGGGTTCGAACCCAGGCAGGCGCATTACTTTGTGTAATTTATTTCATCACCACTGCTCTCAAAAACGGTGAACGAAAACATCGTGAGGAAACCGGCATGTCCTAGAACCAAAAATTCGAAGACATGTGACATCTACCAATCCGCACTGGGCCCGCGTCGTGGATTATAGCCCAATCCCTCTCATAGAGAGGAGGCCTGTGTCCCAGCAGTGGGAACATTATAGGCTGATGATGATGATGATGATGATTAAGATCTTATGACTAATTGTTATTGTGCTACTGTTTGTTTTTCCTTAAATAAATATACACATCAGATATACTTATAGTTTAAAAAACTGTGAATGAAGGTTTCTGAATCTTTTATTCTCCCTTTAATGTTTGTTTACACCAGTGCCAATAATATATCTGCCTCCCTCGTCAGGAGTCATACGTGCGATATATTTACAAATATTATTCGATGTTGTTCCGCAGATGAAAGGAACATTTCATGTTTCATTTTCAGCTGATTCCAATTGCGTCCAAGCCGTTTTATTGTAAACAAGACGTCTTATTTGTGAGTTATTTAATTTTACAAACATGTTATGGCCATCGTCGCTTACATGAAGCATATGAAATGTTACAAGTGCGTAACGTTTATGTAGAGAGGAAACAAAAGGCAATGTTAGTAAAAGAGATGCTTTCAGAAAATTCTCTTTTTATTTACGCAGACTTAAAAGTACATAATTATACGTACTTTCGAATGGTAAGCATCGATTTGCTAGGGTATAAAACTTGGAGTGACCCATACGATGCCGCTGAATACCAGTATTTTACATGGAGCTAAGTAATGCATAATTAGGATTTTCGGGCCTACCTGTCAAAGATATATGAATGACAACCCCGAGGCACTGCAGGGTCACCTCACTAGAGTAAGTAGTATACAGGGTGTAAACAGACTCTTCACGAAGCCGTTATTCAAGCATTATGTACATCAAACTAAGTAACTTTACGCAAAAAGTATTGCTGGTAAACAATTTTGTTTGACGCATTCAAAACATTGTGCTGATGAATGGATTGAATAGTACGGGGGTCGTGAAGGTGTTTTAAGTAAAAAAAATACATTAAAATCAAAAACTTGAGAAAAAGTTGGAACTTTGACCCCCAATATCTACGTAACTAGAAGGTTCCCAGGTATGGTCTAGAACAAAAAAAATGATCGCAATAACGGGGAGAACAAGTGCCTTTCGGCTTCGTTAAGAGTTTACACCCTTTATGTAAGCTAAGGTTTAGCCTTAACCTTCGATCGACCGTACAGATGTTATTATTTAGCCATGAGCTTCTGATCGTCATCAGTTATCTCTGACCAATTACACACTAACCAAAAGTTTTGACGATAAGTCTCCTACCAATTAGTAGGTTAATACCTTGGAGCACTTCACTTCTTACCTACCTAATAACAAATGACATACGATACTGCGTGCGTCTGCTGCAGTTTGAAGATCAAAGCTCACTATGTGGGTTTTCGGGTCATCGTTAAAACAATGTTGACAGAATTAGCACGTTGCATTCATCGCACATTTGGTGGCAGTTCGGATTACTTTTTGACGCACTTCTCAATGTTTTGCAATTGTATTTTGAATGGCGGTTTCTTTTGCAACAACCATGTGCAAGATGGGATACTCGATCGGCGTAATGACGTTCTTCTATAGAATCTAGCGTTATTAAAATTATGAAAACCTATTAGGGGATTCATTTTCTCAAATTCTTCCTTAGTAGAAGGTTCATGGGCGTTGTAGTTGTCTGTCAGTGAATTTAGTATCTTATTGCTACATCTCCTAACAAAATGACCTCTCAGAATTACTCGATTTTATCGACATTTCTTTAACGAGCCAATTTGGTACGTGATCCCACACTCTTCTACTATTGCTTTCTTAATTCGAAGTACAGACAGTAAAAATCTAAATTATATCGTCGTCGTAGTGCCATTTTATCAGAACTAAATGGTCTAATTTACTAATCAGTAGGTACACAGTCATACAGTATCATCATCATCTGCCTAGCCTTTTCCCAAATATGTTGGGGTCGGCTTCCAGTCTAACCGGATGCAACTGAAAACCAGTATTTTACATGAACCGACTGCCTATCTGACCTCCACAACCTAGTTAGTACTGGGTAGAACGATACCCCTTGGTAAGACTGGTTGTCAGACTTTTTTGCGCAACTGACTACCTATCCACTGTCAAAGATCTTCAAATGACAGCCGGGCTTAAAGTGCTTTCCGAGGCACAGAGGAAACTCGGTATGTAATGGGCGGTCACCCATCCACAGAGATGAAAGTAGGCAAGAACGGCTTAACCTAAAGATCTACCCGAGCGGCTGTTGTTATTTAGCCACGAGCTCCTCGAGAGAGCTCCTCGAGGTACAATCATAGCATAGGTAGCAGTAATGTCAAAAACCTCATTAAATAAATCTTGTGTTCCAGTTTTCTTTCTTCGTGCAACGACCAGAGAAGCAAGCCTCATCAAACATTTAATTTCTAATAATCATGTCATTCACATTTCGGAACATTCGTGGAGTGATAAGCGTCGTATCTTATCAGTGTTATGATCGGTGTGTAAGCAAGCCGACTGTGTGGCCTGTTAGCACAGCAAACTGTTGTTACAGCGAGGATTAACATATACCTACGTCTTTTTACTAAGCCGTTCTCATTCACCATCAAACGCCACCTCAAACGCCAACCATTCACTCCCCAGTGAAACACATGCATGTTGGCATGTGTTTCACTGGGGAGTGAATGGTTGGCGTTTTCTGGGATGTCCTATCGTTGACGTCCAGAAAGGTTTTATTGTAATAATAGCGAATGATGCTCTTATTACTTATTAGTAACTAGTTGATGCCCGCGGCTTCGCCTGCGTGGATGTCGGTTATCGCGACCAAAAGTAATGATGATCCCATTTCTTCAACTCATGGGAACCTAGTTTGCCCATTTTCAAAGTATTAAAATGGATATAGTATATTATCCTTAAGAGATAGACATAAGCCATCGCGGATTTTTCTGCAGACCTATATAAGATATACAATTCTACCATTCATCATTTTGTTATATCTTAAAGGGCAGCGTTTTCGTTGAAAGCTCCCCCAGACGGCGTATTTTTTTCCAAAACCTCCAACAAATATCATTATATTTTAGCCAATCTGTAAAAAAAAAACTTGACAAATTATATACTAAAAAATTCCTCGAGAGCCACTCTATCTATTTAAGAAAACAACATGAAAATCAGTGCAGTAATTTTTGAGTTTATCGCGAACAGACAGATAGACGCGGCGGCTATAGGTATATGTTTTAGTGTGGCTGGGCTCTTGGAGTTCCACATCAGCTGTTCCAGATCTTCAAATTTATTCTCTTAGCAGAAAATGCTCATTACGTGGAATAATTTTTGCTATGGTACCATTTTTGTATCTCTTATAGTTTAGCTGGTCTGTTGCGGTTCTGCATCAGGTGTTCAAGTTTCCAAGATAAATTATAGCCTATATGTTGCCCAGACTTAATAGATATACAACAAAAAAAAAATCATTCGAATCCGTCGAGTAGTTCCGAAGATTAGCGTGTACAGACAAACAGACAGATTTTTTTTTTTGGATTCATGCTCTATTACTTTTTCTAAACAACCCCCAACTCTTTTTTTTTAATATATTCAATGTACAGACACAGTTTTTTTACTGTCTTATTATATGTATAGATATAGATTAACCCTCAGACCAAATAAAAAACGAAGACACAGCACTGACATGAAGCTGGTTTCGTAAAGATGTGTGCACTGTGAACTTAGTTTTTGAGCGTAGTTTAATTGTAGTTTGATATAAATGTGTGCGTGTGAGCGTTTATGCACAGAGCGAGGCGTGGTTTTGCGCATGCTTCACTGAATTGTGCGCAGTGCTATGTCTTGGTTTATTATTTGATATGAGAATTATCCATAACTCGCCACTAACCTGCACTGGGCCCGTGTGGAGAATTATAGCCTACTTCCTTGCACAGATAGGAGGGGGCTTGTCAACCGTGGAAACGCCATTTAGGCCCACTTTTTTAAACAGCAATCTTTTCAAACACATCCTTTGGGTATTTTCTATGTACGATTCAAACTTGCCTTTTAATAAATGCAAGTAGTTATCGATTTGGAAATTGGTATGTTAATAAGACTGCGTTTGGTTGTTCCCGGCTGTCATTTTTACATCTTTGACAGTCGTTACATGTAGTCAGTAGACCAAAAAGTCTGACAACCAGTCTTACCAAGAGGTATATTATTACCCAGTATTAACTGGGTTGTGAAGGTCAGATAGGCAGTCGCTCCAGGTAAAATACTGGTATTCAGCGGCTTCCGGTTAGACTGGAAACCGACCCCAACAAAGTTGGGAAAAGGCTAGGCAGATGATGAATAAGACTGTGTTTTATGAAGACTTAAAGATTTATCACTCTTCTACGCTTTTCCAGACTCTATGTATTGCTTTGTCAAGCGTATACGACACTCCCTACCTCCCACCCGTTAGTAGGTACATATGTACCTAAGTACATAATGTACGCTACGATTTTAAACCGTAATGAAGCGGTCACGGAGATCTAACCGACACTGTCAACATACGATCACGAATTGTACATTGTTTGTCAGTACACATTGATTGGTTACAGCGCAGTTATAAACTGAGGTAAAGGTTAAAAGAAACAATTATACATTAAACCTACATATTATTATTCTATTTCATGGGGTATTCCTCAAAGCGCAACTATTTTTGAGCGCAAACAACTAAGCGCAACTAAATTATTCCTCAAAGCGCAACCATTAGTTGCGCTCACAAGTTCAAATTGTTCAAATGGTTGCGCTTCGAGGAATAATTTAGTTGCGCTTAGTTGGTTGCGCTTAAAACAGTTGCGCTTTGAGGAATACCCCTATTTCATACGCAACACTTGGTTTCAGAGTTCTGGAAATCTTTTCAGGGTGTATCCCGAAAGTCTTCAGACAAAATACTTAAAACATGTTTCTTTTCATCATCATCAGCCTATAGCAGTCCACTGCTGGACATAGGCCTCCTCAATCGCACGCCACTCAACTCGATTCTCAGCAACTCTCATCCAGTTGCTACCAGCCACCCTGCGTCACTCCACCGAGCCTGAGGGCGTCCCACCTTACGTTTGCCAATTCGCGGTCTCTCTCAAGAACACGTCTACCCCAACGTTCTACGGCTAATATGACTGGCCCATTGCCACTTCAGCTTACTTATTCTGTGAGCTATGTCGACAACTCTGGTTCTCTGTTGGATCATCTCGTTTCGGTTGCAATCCCTCAGAGAGACTCCGAGCATAGCCCGTTCCATAGCTCGCTGAGCGACCTTGAATTTATAGATCATGTTTCTTTTATCATCCGGAAAATATGTATTACTAATAGATCTTACTCCCTTCCTTTAGAAAAAGCAAAAGCTATAGGTACAAGCTGTATTTACTTAGAAGAAAATCTGAAGACTGGACTGCTGATTGAAATAATTACCTAATTAAAATACAGACCGCTCAGAAGGAAGGCTTTGGAGGTAGAAACCATTGCCCAACAGTGTGAAATACCTACACTCCTGCAGGCTGACCAAAACTATAATAGTCGTTTTTAACCCATTCTGTGCCCAGAACCCAGCATATGAGTCGAACAATAATTTTGTTTGTTCGCACAATCCGTATCCGTAGCTATCGGACTCGCTAGTCGGGTTCTGGGCATGAACACAAGTCATCTATGTTCATTATAACGACGACTCGGAATCGGGTTGTGGGCACGCGAACAAAATTCACGAAATTTTCGCGAAGTACTGGGCAGTGAATGGGTTAAAACAAAATCACGCGTAGATTCCCTGTTAATAAGACAACATATCAACAAAGTTGCAAGTGCAATGCACCGACACCCATGCATTACATCTTCACACGCAAACCAGCTATCTTAGTTACCTACTTCACATTATCTTACTATCAATCTTTGCGACTCACTGTTAGACAGTTTGAGTAAACAACTCGTTGTAAATTCATCGAAAACTCTTATAAAACTACGTAGTAGCCACAAATAAAGTGATACTAAAGTAACAGATTAACACTGCCTTCAGTCAAGTTCAATGTAAGAGAACACAGTATTTTGGTAAGTCGAACTGCTAATTTACTAACAAGCGACTTCTTACAGTCTGCTTTAATAACATTAAGTGCTTAAAATTATACAGAAGAGTTACAAATTACAGAAGCATTTACAAGCGGTCGAAACAGTCACGACAGGAATCAGTTTAATAAAGTAACACCTGACACTCAAAAATGCTTCGCGAAGCTTCAATAATAATGATAATTATACAACTGTTTACCAAACAAAACAGAAATACCAATGTCACAAAACAAAGCTTGGAGAAATACCACGAAAGAAAGACTCAAGGCTAAGGCCATTTTATCAGAATACTTTAGCTAATTAATTAGGTGTTGATGAATGATTAAGTGCCTTACGCATATCACACCTAAGGCCTTTCCACGGCTTCGGGTGATACGACGTGACCAGGCCCAAAATTGGAAAATTCGGACGTAGATTCATATTTAGCCGGACATTTTGGTTTGGCGGTGGTAGAACTTTGCAAAGGTCTGAGAAGTACTGGACCAGCCAGCTGCTTTCCTAATGGCATCTAAAGAGAGCCCAGAGGCGGACGCCGCAGACGTGGCTGCGTGCCGCGTGCTGTGCGCGCTGAACGCAGACACGTCTACGCCGCTCGCACACAGTACCTGCTTGATCCATCTGCTGATGGTTTGAGCAGTTGCTGGTTTGTGCGGACGCTTATACGTTAATATAAGGCTGCCTGTCGCTTCAGATCTTATATCTTTTGTGGCGAATATACAATCTTCTATTATGGTGGCGGGGCAGATTGCCCTATTTTTTTTTCCCGCTATCACTGTCGCAAGACGCGTGACGTTAGAACGTGTAGCTCGTGTCCAAGGGGTAAGTGATTAAGTGCCTACTTAGCGCATACTACAGGCAAGTCAATCAATATTTATTTACGCTCGAGTAACAGCTAGGGAGAGCTTGCAATTAAGAAAATTGAAACACGTGGCAAACTGTTGACAATAATTTTAATTGAATTAATAAAAGCACAAATTGTTATTGGCAGACTACATGACATTATGTAGCTTTTATCATCACTAACAAATTTATTCGTGTAGTTGAAAACACGATCCTAACTCTTCTAGAGGTATTACGTATCTACAGGGTGTAAACAGACTCTTCACGAAGCCGTCAACCAAGCATTATGTACAGTCAACAAAGTAGATAAGTATCCATGGTCGTTAGATATAGTTGCAGTTTTTTTAGAAACTGTTGCACATCTTCAAATGAAATTGAATTAATTTAACCAATTGTTTATTTTTCTTCATTTAATTTTAATTTCATTCGAAAACATCGATCGGTTTTGAAGAAAAACTCAATTATATCTTTCGACCCCGGATACTTATCTATTTTGTTGACTGTACATCAAACTAAGTAACTTTACGCAAAAATTAGTGCTGGGATACGACTTTTTTTTTGGCCTGAAAAATCACGTTTTACAGTAGGACTCAATGTATCGCACTCAAAACATGTTGCTGATGGATGGATTCAATAGTAAGGGGGTCCTGGAGGTGTTTAAAGAAGAATCTTACATTAAAAAAATGTATTTAAAAAAAAAGCTTGTGAAAAAGTTGGAACATTGACCCCCAATATCTCCTTTCTGTTTACATCCTTTATAAAAAATACATAAAAAACACGGCTATTTCTGGGCATGCAGCAGAAATGATAGAACGTCACCTGCTACGATCTTGACATTCTTTACTTTCTCCATTTGCTTCGGATACGTTCGTTCATTATTCTGATGTCGTTTAAAATACGGGGTTTAAGGTGGTTGCGTCAAGGTAAATTCAATTTTTCATACGTTTTTTGCAATTTGCAGGTCTGTGTTAGGTTGATGAAAAATGAGTTGCGCCAGTAACACATGTGTAGTAACAGAAATAAAATCGTGAAAATCATCAATACAACACCCTAAGTTCATGTAATCCTATTCAATGAATATTTCATGAAAAAGTCATTCAATAGGATTAAATGGACTTACAGGGTTATAGTGATGATTTTCATGATTGTGATTCTGTAACTACATACGTGTTACTGGCGCAACTTATTTTACATCAACATACAACCTGACAATGACCTGCAAGTTGCAAAAAACGTAAGAAAATTTGAATTTCGCGGGCTACCCTGACGCAACCACCTTAAATTTTTATAGGTTTTATGTTGATTAGTTGAAGTTAGGAAGGACTGGATAAGTGATTGAGTTTTATGTGTAAGTTGGTATTTACCGTTGGCGAACAAGAGTGAGAGTCTTTAAAAGACAACATCAATTTATGATGTAATCCAATAGCCACCTAATGTTTGTTGTAAACAACTTTGTTTTTTTTTTAATTTCTTGGAACTCACGGAATAGCTATAAAAAAAATAATTTTATGCGCGTAAACACGTGTTAATATCTCTTAAGAATAATCTCTCAACGGATTTACTATGACTTAGATTATTTAGTTCATAGAATGACATACACATATGTAACTGGTTTTAATAAATAAATGCAGGAATTTGTCGTTAACACTATGTGCGGTCATGTAGACTAGATTATTGTAAACATTGTTAATACGTATCTTCTGATGTAATTCTATCGAGTAATTTATTTTAATATATCAGTTTATTTTTTTAATTTACATTTTGTTAACAATAGAAAGACTTTTGTAAAATAATCACTTTTTCCCGCGGCTCGCTCGCGTTACTTTAGAATTTGACTAATGATTCGGGTTGTACTCTGTTTTTAATAATACATAAAGTGCCATCATCGTTCAAAAGACACGTGGCGTTATATATTATAATAAGAACGTTATTGTTGTTTTCCTCGGGAACAATACTGTTTTTCGGGACTCTATGACCGTTTCTGTACACCAAACAACGTATATACAAAATTTCAGGATGATCGTTTCAGTGGTTTAGGCTTGAAAAGGTAACAAACAAACTTACTTTCGCATTTATAATATTAGTTAAGAAGGATAGTAAATATTTAAATAATGCTACTTAGACTTTTATTGCTCCTTAGATCTATTTTTATCGCAAGACTTTTATTGGTTACGTCGCATTCCAAAATTCTAAATTCGAAACGAGGACTACTTAATACTTTTTTAAGTAACAAACGCAACGATAATAAAAAAAAAACATATTTAAGCCGCATTCCATTGCGATGAGTCAGATTATCTCGATGTTATTCACTTTCCGAGTTTGAATGACGATCGATAAACACTCGCAGCCACTTCAAGCTAATGATAATAATAATAACAATTGAAGTCTGCTGTAACTGCACTGTGGAAAATTCCTGTATTTAATATGAGATTGCATTCGATAAGGTAAACACATGAAGCTATCAAGTCATAATTTTTTGATTTGCTTATCGTTTAATACAAAAATCAGTATATTTACATTATAGGTGCATTATATCTATCTTCGTGTTCCGTGTGTTTACAAAATTGTTTGTTGGCAATTTTACCAAATTAAATTCGCGTGATAAGATTTAGGAAATGGCATATTGGCTGGTTTTTAGATCTCATGCATCTGCATTTACAAGTAGTTTTTGTGAAAAACAATATTTAGATATTTTTTAATCGTATTTATTTCAAGTAAACCAGTTACAGGCACTTTGAATGTCATGAACAAAAAGAAGTACAGCGCCATTTATATCGCAAAAAAAGAACTTCTGATAATTGTGAATCGCGCTATTAGATTATCCGCGTTCTAAGAGCAGAGTAACCCGTAATCATCTTTGGTTAATAGCCCACCAAACACAACACCCGTCTGGACGCAAGATCTTTCTATGGAGTATATAGGGTGACTGGTAATTAGTGACCGATACTTTTATACGTGATTTTACTTATCATAACAAACAACTTTCCCAAAGAAACATTTTTTTTTATATTTTTTTTTCACTTTTATCACAATAACACAACAGCCGTATAAAATAATCGCGCGCGTGCCTGTGACCTATCAGCTGTTCAGGTAGCCATACACGCTAAGTTATGCATGCTAATTTTAAATGTGCATGCAAAACCGAGTTCCAATCCAAAAATTACTGTACAATTTGCTCCTACATAGTTCATGCATAAAAAAAAAGACGTGTGGCACTCGGAAACTGCCGCGGTAAAGCTATTGCATAGCATTTTTTATCAACTTATGTAATTATAATTATTTATTCACTTTCGTAGAGCTAGGAGGTTAGGTTGTATAGGTAAACCTATACAACCTAACCTCCTAGCTCCAGCAGTAGATTAAAAATAATAACCTAGGCTTGTCAATATCTGAAACTACGTGTTAGGCACTAGGTGTTAGGTTATTTTCGTTACGGAATTTCTAGATTCGGTCTCCACGCTCAAGGTCCGCGATAGAAGCTATGCAATAGCTTAAAATTTCTTTGGGAAAGTTGTTTGTTATCATGAGTACTATCACGTGTTTAAGTATCGGTCACTAATTACAATTCACCCTATATAGGAACTTTTTACCCTGTTCTTTAACTCCTAAACTGGAACCTGCACCTGTTCTTCATATTCCTACAAAAAAAATAAAGCTGCTCTCCTAGACACACGGCCGAAAGTACTGTAGTTGCCTATTCCAAAGCGTAAATCTCAATGGAGAAAAACGGGCAAGAAACTCTTGTAACTGGAATAATCCTAAACATAATGAACATAATACTTAGTAAACATTTTAAATTATAGCTAAAGTTCATTTGTTATCTTCAGAATAACAAAGCAAGCAAAATGTAGCGGATGTTATGATTAAAATAAAAAGAGCTTTCGTTTTCTTTAATACCGGAAGAACATTTTACAACATCATTAAAACTTTAATATTGTTGTACATTATTTCTAAAAAATATTAAAAATAAATTAACTGTCGAGATTACCTTTTAACATTATTATTTGATATGAAAATATTTGATCCTTGTAATAATCTACTTTCTGGTGTAACGTAACGTGAAATGCAACAGACTTAAGCAATGTAACATGAAATGTAACCCAACGACAAGGCGAATTTGTTTCAGCGTGTGTTACATTACATGTTACGTTTCACCAGTGTGTACCCAGCATTACATATTTTTACAACCTATTAATTTTACAGTTTTCATAAAAAAAAGTGAAAAATAGAGGAAAATTCCATAATTATTCAGTAATTACACGTGGCGTTTAAATACTATCTAGGTACTTCAATTGTGTCTAACAAGTTCTGAGAACTAAAATTGACAACAAAAACAAACGACAGACGCGCCCCAGAACATGTCGAAGCACATTAGTGGCCATTATTTTGGTGGCCCTAAATTATTAGGGCCACCAAAATTATTTCAATTTGAATTAATTACTTAACTTTATTTATATTAACTTGTGTCTCTTCATCATAATCATTGTCCTATTTGAAACTAAAGAGTTTGTAGTTAACATTTTAATCAAACAAACCATGCAAACTATTCGAAAACTGGCCAAGTATTCCCAATGCCATAACGCAGGTAAGCAAATAAACGTCATAAAAGTTGCCATAACTTTTTTACGAAATAAATGCATCACTGCTAAATTGGTAACATGGATGGACAGTCCAGGGAGTGTCGTTCTAGCACTAGACACACACGTGGAAGCTTTTATTGTGCTCTAACGCCAATTAAATAAAGTACCGTACTTAATAACTTAATAAGCGCCTTAAAACAATAGTACATTATGATTTAAGTGCGGTAAGTTGAAAATCACAGCCGAGGCGATATTGCTAGCCCGAGCCGTAGGCGAGGGCTATAAGAAAGCAGAGGCTGTAATTATCAAAGCGCACGTATGTCATACGACGTTTTATAACATATTTGCGAGGAAATCAATAAAACTCAGACTTTCTAAAACGACATTTTGATACGCTTGTAAGTATCAATCGGTCGATTTTTCGGGCAGATTCTTAGAGTAGCCTTTTTCGCTGCCTCTAAGACTTCATTTAGATGATGAATTTATTAATTCGATTGATTTTATCTCCCAAAGTTAGTTTTATTCATAAAATGTTGACCACTTTTCTGACATAAAAACTCTTTGCTAAGATTTAAAAAAGTACCGTTCGATTTTACGGATCATCTTGATAAACCGTGCGTTTTACATTACATTACTTTACGAGCAAATGTGTTATAAAAATAGATTACACAATACTGTCTTTTTTTGGTTTCACTCGCGTGGAAATTACTTGAATTATCTTAAGGGCAAGTACCTACCTAAAACTGGTAATAAAAATAAATCTAACGTTTCAATCCACCCCAGGTCATGGTTTACCTGTGTGGTAAAGATCCGTTCAGCCATAAATATGTGAAAAGATTTCAAGCAGATCGACAGCACAGGAGTTACATGAGCATTTACATATAATGTAAGTATAAATCTCTGTGTTTAGATATAAGGTACCTACAGGTAAGTTTCACTCATGCTTCGCCTAAATAGCAGCGGCCTTAAGCTGTCTGATGCATTACATTGACGTTCTGCAGACGATGCACTCTGAATTGCATGAAGCGCCTTGTATCTCAGGCAGTTCCAGTTCCCATAAATTGATAGGTCTGAAATTGTAATATATGTTTTGTTTCAGTATGTAGTTTGTTGAGTGCTAGTATGGTAGGACAATCTTCAGTGGTAAGACTTAGAGCATCAGCTGGCCTAGGAGTTTTTTATAGGCTAGTATCCTAGCCTCCTAGGTTTGCCTAGGCTAGCTTATACTGGTTTTGTTATCACTATCGTGCCGCATGGTAGGGGTTGAAAGTAATGGGGGTAAGTTATCCAGTACCAAAAGCTTCGTTAAGAAAAGAGGTAGCCTTTAGTTACTGTGAGCTGCGTCTATTCTATCGCGTTTTTTCATGACGCTGTAAAGTAACGAAAACATTTTTTTTGTAACAAATCATAGGGGAGACGAAAGTTAATTAACACTTATATCTTCGTGACTCTGAGATTATGCCATAAACTCGACAAAATCTTCTATCACAACAACTTTACCGGCTAAAAATAACCTCGATTATCTAAGTCTTTATATTTAACAAACAAGATAATGCATAATACATTTTTATGAGATACCAAGTGCTTTATTTGTTAAAATAAATATTTTTTTACAAAAACCTCGTGGTGACAGGCCTGATATTTATTAATAATCCATTAAGGTGGTCCACTTGAAGTGGGCTCGCTAAATGTTCGACCAAACAAAACTTTTTTGGTCGAACAAGACGAATAGAAAAAAAAACTGACGCACTTTTGGGCATGGTATGATTATGTTTACTTGAGTTATTATGATATTATCTATCAAGCAAAGCTACGGAGTCTTGGTTTGAAAAATAATAATTAAAGCCAGCAATAATTAAAGAAAACATAACAATTAGATAATATATTGCTAAAAGGAGGTAATTCATCTGAAAATGTGGAAAAAATACTTTCAGGGGCTCAAAGATGGATGACGAAATAGATGTCACTATTGACTATAGAGAAAAATCGGAAAAACTGAAACGCTGTGTCCTCACCAAAAGCATGACCGGTTTTCGAACTTCATCTGTTGCAGTATATGGCCATTTTCGTATTGTTCATTGATCTTAAAGTATACCTAGTTTTGCATGAAGCCTTTGGCGTCAATATCGGAACTAGCGCTGCCATCTTGTTTTTGCAATGTAATTTTTTAAATGGTTACCAACAACGCTTCTCTGTCAATGCCATTCAACCTTCGAAAGAACCTTGAAGATGCAGGTAAAGATCCTGAAAGAGCTTCAACCGATGTGGACACAGCTCGCACTAGTGAATTATAATAATTAAATAACCACATATATTTGTGAACAGACAATAGATTGCGTTATTAAACAAACTGATTAATGCGCCTTGATATTTGCATTTTTAAAAGAGCCGCCTGCAAGCCTATTCAAACTAATGAGACAACACAATCTACACATTAATATTTATTATTTTAAGTACTTCCGTGATGGCATGGCATACCATTTGCAAAATTGATGTTGCTGCGGCCATCATTTACACACCTTAGAGTGAAGCCACCACTACTCCGTTGCGTTGCGTTGCGACGTCGCAGCGCAAGATTTTCGTTCGACAGCGCATTTTATTTGTGTATTTGTTTTAAAATTTATATGTAAAGTGACGAGCTGCGACGACAAAGTCCTCCGCCGCGTCTGCCTGTCTATTCGCGATAAACTCAAAAACTACTGCACTGATTTTCATGCTGTTTTCACCAATGGATAGAGTGGTTACCGGGTATCTTTCATCCCGAAAAAAGTACTGTTCCCGAGGAAAACAACAATAAAGTTCTTTATTACAAGCAAAGTACAGCCCGAATTGACTGTCAAATTCTAAATTAACGCATGCTAAGCCGCGGGAAAAAACTAGTATTTTATAAAAGCTAGTAGAATATAACTTTGTCTGTAACTCTAGACCCAAAGAATATGCCATGGTCAAAATATGACCCAGTCAGCGAGGTGGTAGCAGGCTGGTTGACTGTCCAAACAGTTGTTATTCATTGAAACCTAATAAAACCTTTTGACCGTCACCGAGTATAAACGCACGCGCGTGCCCGGCACGGCAAGCCACAATTTCACCTACCATTTTGTCACATATTTGTGTCGTCTTGGCGTTCAGGGTACGCGTTTGCTTATCATGTAAGTGACTATGGCAGTCAAAAGGATCATAATTGAAGGCTCGAATTAAAAAAAAACATGTGTGCAATTCACACGTGGTAGAAGTGGAACCTCCAAAAATATTGGCTTCAAGATAAATACTGTATAATGCTTCCTATCTCATTTTCTCCCACGTTAAATCTTATTTTATGTCTGTCTCTTTTTACTGTCGCTTTTTCTTTTCATCGACTTTCAAATCACAACGATGCTAAAGAAGTCTTCACTTCAAAAACAAATAAGTAATTTATTAGTGTTATAACCGACATCCAATCAACATTCATCGAAAATAAATTATTCTCCAAATATTAGTCCGAGTTTATGAACGTTCAACAAAAAAGTGCGTCCGGCAATAAACCCGTTTTATTCGGACATATTCATAAAACAGTACCGTCTGCATAATAAATTAACGTAAATACGTTCATGGATGCGCATGGATATTTTAGTATCATACGGTTGCCTATTTTGTTGGCTGTAAGCTGGTAAGTACAAAGTTATTGTAGCTCGGATAATTTCAATAATAGTTTATTATTATTATTTCCTATATTTATTTACATTTTTAAATATTGAAATGAAATAAAAACATTTAAAAAATAGAAGCCCACCAGCATTGGGAACTGGGTCCGAGCTACCGGTGGTCAGGGCTCTTGAGAGAGGAACCTCCTGACAATACGCGCCATGTCCAGAAGTACTGCTTTCTGAATCAAGCCCTTGATCCAGCTGCCAAGCGAGAGCCTATATTATTATTATTATAGCTAGCCCATATTGTCCCACTGCTGGGCAAAGGCCTCCCTCCATTCCTTCCAACGGTCGCGATTCTGTGCTACTTCTTTCCAATTCTCAAGGAAGACATCCAGTTCGTCCCGCCATCTCCTACGTGGTCTGCCGCGACCCCGTGTCACTGTTTCAGGACACCAATCAGGCCCATTTAAGTTTATTATACTGTTTTTTTTTATAGGAAGTATTCTACATTCTACTAAGGTAGATCTGTGTATATTTAATGTGGCTAGAATCTTTGACTCGGCTTCGGTAACCCTAGTACTCTCTACGAGATCGTCAGCATCAAGACGTTGTTGGCCTTGCTCGGGGAGGAGGGGTGGATCAAATTAACAATTCGCCCACCCGTATACATAATAGGCGCTTTGGACGTGGAGTTGCTAACACTAGCCCTTTCACATCTTGCCCTTATGTCAATTCATTTGTGGTCGGCGCAACATGTCTTCTTCTTTCATACTTCTCTATTACTCGTCATCTCAACAGTCACCTTCTTTCTAGCCATATCATCCTTTTCTTTCTCGGATGGGAAATCATCAAATGACTTCTCCCGCTCTGGGCAGAGCGGAAGGGAGTGTCAGACTTGTACTGACTAAAACCCATCCATGTTCCTTCCTTGCCCTTTGTGTTCCAGGGCCGCGGTATCTCTTTCGAACAGTCCCGCAGCCCTGGAAGGCATCGGCCTTTACGGGCCCCTCCCTGTTTGCTGACATCTCTGCCACAGCCATATCATCCTTCACACAGTCCATCCGTCGTTTCTTTGGTCTTCCTCTACTCTTATAACCATCATACTCTACATATTCGTCACGTTATTTTCCTCATTCCTCTGCATCACATGTCCATACCATGATAACCGATTACCACACAGCTTTTCAGTCACCGGCGCCTCCTTCACACACTAACCCGTTATACAACACATTTTTTTTTTATTTCGTCATTACTATAGCTGGGCTCAACAGTTAAGGTGCGCCAGACATAGGTTCGTCATTTGTGAAAGCTCTTTCAACGCACCGCTTATAATATTTACTTATAAAACCTCGAATACATTTAGGCAAAGGGAACTTTACCATAAGGCCTTGATAGAAACGCTTACTATACCTCCAAGCTGTCACTTGTGTTTGGCTACCTCATTAGTTTCATTTTATCAAAATGTCTGTGGTGGGCAGCACGCAATTTTCCTAATCGCCTAACGCGCAGTGATCGTTAAAGGACACAAAAACACAAAATGCGTACTACGTCATGCGACATTTTATATTTGTACGCCATTTTGTATTAAAAGAATTCTGGAAGAACTACAATTATATATGAACTGTTAGGACGTTTATTGATATGTACATTATTTATAAACTACAAATTTATATAGTACTGAAAATATGTACAAGTATCAAAAGGGTTACAGGGCGTCAAAAAATTCGTCCACATCGCTGTCAATAGGAAAAGTGCCCAGAAGGCTGGCAGCATTGCCACGATGGATGGCAATGTTGATTCTTTGGCCAAAAACTAGGCCCACCCTCTGGTCACATGAAGAGTCACCAACGGCTTGGCGATTTCCCGAAATACTAGGTGGGCACTCGGACCCCATGGCCCTAGTGTTTCAACCCCAAACCGCTCAAACACATAACTACCAATTAAATTATTGTATTTGCGCCGTTTGAGGTTGTCAGCACCTGCAGCAGCCGCCCCAGCGCAGCCCTAGTGCTAAGAAGATGGGATGGCGCATCTTGCGTCCCACACCAAAGGCCTACCCAACTTCCATGGCATTATGGTATGAACTTGCAATTAATAAAAGTTGTAACAACACCTGTAATCCCTGAAGCTTTCTTAAAGTACATCTGCATTTCCCCAGTTATGTATTTGTCCAAATATATATTTCCCTTTTTGATTCGGATTTTGTTTACAAATTGAATAATTTAATAATTTAATTCTTTTTTTTTTCGATCATGATATTAATTTGGATTTGATGTGTGATTTTTGTTGTTAATTTTTATTTGTGTTACTTATATTAAGAATGTTTTTATTTCTATTTTTTTGTTTATTCTTATTTAATATATTTTCTATTTTAAACACAATGTAAATTGTTTGTGAATAAATTGAATTGAATTGAAAACAACTATTATATTTTTGTTAGCCAGACTTTCTATTTTCTATCTGTTTTCATAAATTGCGTAGCACAGTCATCGCTACGCCGTAGCCACCTGCTACGAACTAGATAAACCAGCCTGCGATACTCTAAAACAGCCTGCCTGCTTACCTACATAGTGCCTCGTGATTTCCCTACTGTTTTTGTTAGTTTTATTTGAAACTGTTTAATTACAAGAACCTATGACGTCATGGCATTATTTTTGTATACTGTAGAGCTACGATATCTGATAAGGGTATTTCAGCAGTTTTAAAGTATTTGTGACATAGAAACATTAATCGTAGCTAACGTAGCGATGGGCTTCATTTTGTTGTAGAAATAACAAGTTTAGGTACATACGCCAGCACATCAAGATACTAGAATCTGTCTTTCTTTAAGGGGGACGATGAATTGTCCATACAAACGTTATACCAAAATCATTTTTAGTTTAAGCATATTTCGACCTTATTATGCCGTTATTCGTTTACTTAGGTTTCAATTTTATTTTTTTGCGAAATATTTACCTAAAACAAATTGAATTTCTCACATTTTTACAGTATAAATAAGATGTTTTCATCTCATCTGTTCTATATTAAAAACGGTAATATTTTTAATTTTGTTTATTTCAAAACATGACTTATATTGTTAAGTTACACAATATTATAAAAAAAATGGAAAAGCATTGAGTATTTCACACATTCAAATTAATCACAAATGTTTAGCGGTGATATGAATGAAAGATAATTATAGAATAGTAGCTAGGTAAACACTATTCACACATGCTCCCGTGCGGCTTCGCAGTGCACCGGGAAGTGTGAAACAGAGATAACAATATTTCGAAGGAGTTTGTATTCGCTTCGAATTGCAATTGCGCGCGACTTCCGCAGGGCTCTTAATAGTTTTTCAAGTTTATCTCTAAAGCGTTGGGTTCAAGGTTGGTTAGGAAAATCTGGCGTCTGTACATGCCAATGTACTTATCTATCATATGGAACTTAACTAAAGCGTAAATTTGATGTCAAACGATTTTTAAATTTAAACTATTTATTTCGCAGATAATTTTAACCAGGGTAATTTTAAGATATTTATTATGCTTGTCACAAAAATTCAAACTAATATGCCATGAGTAGGATAGTCGTATTTACGTTCATCGTTCGAATTACGATAAGTTTACGTCACACATTCGTGTTCGGCCTTCTGAAACCGACTGTAATTTGTTGTTATGACGAGGTTTTATAGTGGCGCCATTTGCAATAAAATGGTAAGTGATCGTCCGAAGTTTGTCGAACTAGGCACTTTGCAGGTAAATAGTTTCCATTAGTAGGTTTTATTATCTTGCTATAAGTTCACATAAAGTGGCGCCAAACACATTATGTAGGTTACTACCTACTTATTGCGCACAAAATATTACTTAGAAACGGCTTCTTTTTTGGTCTTTTAAATTATAAAACACGGGAAGTTTCCCTACCTGATATTCATAAATATTTTTATTTCATTTTTTTCTTATTTATTAAAAAGAACATGCATCTATTCAGAAAAAAAGCATCTGAACATCCCTATAAATTGATTAGATAAGAATATAGACATGATTTATGCGTTCGGCCACCAAAAACCACCTTGATGCAAAAAAAAATGCCCTAAAAATATTTAATAAATTACCAAATGGAATTAAGGACTTAAATATTATTCAATTTAAAAACAAATTAAGACATCTATTATTGGAAAAATGTTATTATACTATTGACGATTTCCTTAATGATAAATTGTAAGTTATTTGACACTGATATTTATTTAATTTTGACATGGATTTATTATTTTTATTCCCATCTATTATTTATACTCAATTTTTCTTTTTTTTTCTTTTTATGTCATATGTTGTGTTTTGTTGTATGTAATTGTTTTATTTTAGTATGTTGATTATTCTTTTTTTATAATAATTACTAATTTTGTGAAAGAGTGTACACCTCTAAGGTAGATTTTTGAGGAACTTATTATTTGCTATTATGATCTCATGTAAAATGTATCAAAAATCACACCAAGAAATGAATTTGAATTTAGCCATGTACTATATACTTACTGTATGGAGAAGGCCTCCGCCATAGTCTTCCATTCTTCTCTCTGTGCGATTTTCTCCGGCCAACCTGTCAAAAACGCTTCTAAGTCGTCACGCCAACGTTTTCTAGGTCTAGCTCGGCGACGACGCCCGTCTTCGGGCACCCTGCGTGACGACTCTATCTAACCCATCGGTCCTGATGTGTTCTACAGACATGGCCCACCCATCCCACTTCAACCCAGCAGTGCTGTTGCCTACATTTAAAGCATAGAGTAACTAAACCAATTGACATCCGGCTTGTTTTCGTTTATTATCTTTTATCTGATGCTACGTGACACTGACAGGTGAGTTACCGTGAGGTATGTCCGAATTCCGATGTGTCATTTAAAATAACTTAAGTCAATAAAAGTTATTTTGGATAGGTACTTTAAAGTGTTGTGCAATGTGTTTTTGTTCGACAAATTATCTTTTTGAAGTGAACTTCTTTAGTATCGTTGTAATTTGAAAGTCTATGAAACGAAATACGACAGTAAAAAGAGACAGACACATTCATAAGATTTAACGTCGGAGAAAATGAGATATTCCTGATAATTCCTGATGGAAAAACCAAATAACACTTCGCATAACCTGGGAATCGAATCCAGGATGTCATGCTAATCAGTAGCTGTTGCGATCAATGTGGCAAAATCTTACCAATCCTGAAAAAAAAACTGAAATGCTTAATATGCACATCTATAAACATTATACTCTGAATCATCATACTCCTGCCTATATCCGAATTTGTTTGGGATTCTCTATTACTCGTCATCTCAGCAGTCACTTATTTTCTAGCCATATCATCCTTCACACAGTCCATCCATCGTTTCTTTGGTCTTCCTCTACTTTTATAGCCATGTATTCCATTCATACTGAACAAAGTATAATAAACATACTCTGAATAAATAAAGAATACTAGCTTATATTTTTTCCGTCTTATATACCTTTTCAGAAATCGCTACGTATTGGAAACACCTAGTAATTTTATCATCAATCATTATCTATAGAGGACTGTCCAAATCACAAATTGTAAGTCATGCCATTTAAAGTTATCATAAATAATCATTTCTATATCAGGCACAGATAACAACTTATTCATCCACAGTTTGTTAAGGTATCAAATAGATTCTATTTTCGTTTATCGATATCTTTTTCGAATATCGATGTTGATAACCAATGTTTAGGTGTTTACAACCATCTGATTAGTTAATCGCTTGTACAGGGGCCATTTGGGTATAGGTATTGTTAATTGGATTATTTATGCAGTAGATAGTCAAGAGGATTTTGAAATGGAATTTATCCGCATGTAATGTCATTATTACTTAGATTGTTACTTGCATTATGCATTAATCAGGAGGATTGCGGAGTGCAATTATTATTGTTATCTTATATCGTATCGTATTACAAAAAATTGCTATCCGTAATCGTACAAAAATCTTTTGCTGATCGTTACCTAGATAATAGAAGTACCTGTAGAATGATTGTGAATGATAGTTTTCGGAGCCAACCCTAAAACCGAAACGGTGACGACTCTTTAATTCAATCTACTAATACAATATATTAGTAACGACATTGCAATAATTATATAATTTGCTTCCTTTGATTATTATTTCCAAAGAATTCTTTCAAAACCTTTCTTTCTTTCATAGAATTTTCCCTAAACCTAGCTAAATCGATTTTCAGCCCCAGTAAACATCTATATTGTAACTTTCCTCGAAAAAGTTAGAGCCGTTTTCGAGACCGTGATATATGTACATAAAAATTGCTCATTTAATAGTATAGGATTGTTATAAATTAGGAAGAAACTCTGTCTGTTTGTCCGTTATCTTCCCATACCTATAAGCTGGGTAAGCACATTTGATACCTTTTTAACCCGGTAGAACGTTTTCATAGGATAAATTCCGATTTACACGGGCGATATCGCGAGCCATCGCTATAGTGACAAATAAAATCACCTTCATAGTTTGTTCATCGGACCGCTTTCTAAAAGTTGGTAACAAACAAGTTGATATTGGTGCCGATTCCCTTGTTCACAAACTAAACTAAATTTAAGTTAAGTGCATCTTTTTCTTTCTATTTCATTATGAAAAGGACAGAAGATAAATATTGGTTTAGTCCTGTCAAATTAGTCAGCACCTGAAGTATTTGATGTAATTTTAGTAGTCAACTTTTTAATCACGTCTAAACTTGTGTCAGGCGCTGGTTAATTTGACAGGACTAAACTAAAATTTATCTTCTGTCCTTTTCTTAATGAAATAGAAAGAAAAAGATGCATTGAACTTAAAATTTAGTTTAGTTTGTAAACAAGAGAATCGGCACCATTATATGATTTAGCTGTCATACTCTCGGACACGCACACGTTAAGATTGTATCAAGGAGGATCGTCTAGACATTAAACTACTCTTCCTACAATAAACAATGTAGTACAATGCGGCACGTGACAGGTCATCAGACTACGAGTATGGCTAACAAGCTCAGCGGGCGGCAAATTGTAGGGCAGCGCAATTTGCACGCATAACCGAATACATGGACCGAGATACTATAATTTTATTGCATTATATAATTACACCATACAATAAAATATAATACAAACAAGTTCACAAGCATTTGTTTGTCACTTTTCTAAAAAAAAACAACCTGTTGCTCCGGTAAACTTGTAAAGTTGAAATTGCAACCCAAGCGTCATTTCAACTTTCTAGAAAATGTATAAGAATTTCTTCTCTAATGTCTTTCTGTCTCTTATCTTTTTTACCCGCCTGCCAAGGAAGGGTTATGTTTTTCGCGCGTATCTTGTGTTTCTTTGTTTGTAAACTTTATTACCTCATATGTTCCAAATTACTGGATGGATTTCGAGGTCTAAGGTATCAAACAAAAATGGCGGATTTATGGCGCCAAAAGTCGTTAATATTATTTTTTCAACCAAACTTAACTTAAACATCAAAATGAAGGAAAATAAAAAGAGGTTACAAATAGGTACATAATACAATTTGTAGTCAGGCTTTTTGATACTTAATTTAACTTAATTAAGTTACAAACTTATTAGGTCATCATATAACCACTGTACATGCTTTAAGCAATTTTTTTTTTTTTATATCGGATCTCATCAAATTCTTCGACTTCTCCCGCTCTGGGCAGAGCGGAAGGGAGTGTCAGACTTGTACTGACTAAAACCCATCCATGTTCCTATGTCCTTCCATGCCCTTTGTGTTCCAGGGCCGCGGTATCTTTCGAACAGTCCCGCAGCCCTGGAATGGAATTATTACCTAACATTGTCAAGAAGATTGGATGAACCTCTTGCAGACCAGGGAGCATGTTCCAAGGAGAAGAATATACTTAGCAGTTGGTAGAACAAGGCTGGCAATAATAACGGTGGTGGTTACCAAGACAACTTATTTCCAAAACAAACGGTGCAATTACTATCAAGCCTGCAAATAAGGCTTCTACAATACAATTAAGCCTTATAAATATTATGAATGATCCAGTCATCGTTTGTACGGACGTCATCAATCAATACAATTTATTGAGCACCGATTTGCAGACATGGATATGGGCCATTGTATGGAACATATAAACATATCGATGACACAACACACGTAATATAGAACGTACCATAATGTCAGGTATCTGATATCTCACTAGCTGAATCATCTATCTCTATCATCCATAAGAATCCGAAGACTGTAGGAAATACAATGAATTGTCAAAGCAATGTGACATGGACATAACCCTCCCCATTTCTAAATACAAAAAAAATTGACCACTGCAATAAATGTACAATAATAATTTTAATTTAACTAAGGAGCGCTTCTTTGGCCGCCTGAAAAAAGTATTTAATAGTCTTTTGTCAGGCGGAAATAAGGTGCGTGCCTTCAACGGTTGGGTCATGGACTCACATTTGAGTATGCCAAAAGAATACATCATTCTTTTGGCATACTCAAATGGACTCAAACAGAACTAGACGCCTTGGATGTGAAGGTCCGCAAATTGTTGACGGCATTTCGAATGCATCACCCACGTTCTTCGGTTATGAGACTGTATATCCCGCGGAAGTGTGGGGGTCGAGGCTTTTTAAATGCTAAGACTCTTCACAATCGCAAGATATACAGTCTCAGGGAATATTTCCTAGAAGCCGACGTGGGGATGCATCGAGATGTGGTCGCGGTGGACAAGGGCCTCACCCCGCTCTCCTTGGCTAAAGAGAACTGGCGCAAACCTGTAGTACTTGACACTAACGACCGCATACTCCCCTTATGGCAGAGTAAGGAGCTTCACGGACGCTTTTTCCGGGCCCTGCATGGGCCCGATGTAGACCTATCAGCGTCCGTAGCCTGGCTACGTTCCGGGGACCTCTTTGGAGAAACCGAAGGTTTTGTCTGTGCAATTTTGGATGTAGTTATGATGATGAATAACTACCGGAGATTTATTGTGAAGGACGGCACGGTTGACATATGTCGGGCATGCCACCGTCCAGGCGAATCAATCCGTCACATTATCTCCGGGTGTTCTCGTCTGGCTAACGGAGAGTACTTGCATAGACACAACCTTGTAGCCAGGATTATCCATCAGCAACTTGCTCTAAAATACAGCCTTGTGGAATCGGAAGTGCCGTACTATAGGTATGTGCCCGATCCAGTTCTCGATAATGGCAATATCACACTGTACTGGGATCGATCCATCATCACTGACAGGACTATTGTAGCCAATAAGCCTGATATAGAGGTGGTGGATCGATCAGAGCGGCGCGCAATGATTTTTGACATTACGGTCCCGCATGACGAGAACCTCGTGAAAGCCGAGAAAGATAAACAAATCAAGTATCTTGACTTAGCTCGCGAGGTTGTCGACATCTGGGATGTGGACTCAGCGATCATTGTGCCGGTAGTCGTATCAGCCCTTGGCTTAATTGCCAAGAGCCTCGACCAACACCTGAGGGAGGCTCTCGTTAGGCAGCTGGATCAAGGGCTTGATTCAGAAAGCGGTACTCCTGGACACGGCTCGTATTGTTAGGAGGTTCCTCTCTCTGGAGCCCTGACCGACGGTAGCTTGGACCCTATTCCCGATACCGGTGGGCTACTATTTTTTATATTTTTAAATGTTTTTTTATGTCGTTTTATATTTAAATATTTGAAAATGTAAAAAATATGTATATAAATAAATAAAGGAAATAATAATTTTAATTTAAAACAATTTTACTACTTATTATGATTTCTTGACATCTTTATGCTTTTTTATTGTTCTGGTTTCATTTTGTTTTTGATATACTTTTATTTTTTTACTATTTTCTGTGTTAACACCTAGTTTCATGTGTTGTGGTCTCCTGAAATTGAAGAAACACACTTAAAAGAACTATTGTATAGCTGTATTGTATTGTATCTGTGTATCTTTTGTTGGAGCTCTAAATAAATAAATCTGCCTAGCCTTATCCCAACTATTACGGTCGGCTGCCAGGCTAAACGGATGCAGCTGAATACCAGTATTGTACACGGAGCGACTGCCCCTATGTATTAAATGACTGATCTATCGGATGACTGTCAAAGATCTATAAATAACCGCCGGGACCAATTCCGAGACATGCAGGGGTTTCGGTATGAAATGGTAAATTAAAATCGGTGAATGGTGGAATAACACCCACCGTTTGCCAATTATATTTAAGTCTCGTATAAAGGGGTGAGATAGGTACTCAAACTCCCTTAAAAAATCATCATCATCGCCTTTGCCCAACTATGTTGGGGACGGCTTTCAGTCTAACTGGATGCAGCTGGATGTAGCTGGATGCCAGGCAGGCGCATTACTTTGTGTAATTTATTTCATCACCACTGCTCTCAAAAACGGTGAAGGAAAACATCGTGAGGAAACCGGCATGTCCTAGAACCAAAAATTCGAAGACATGTGACATCTACCAATCCGCACTGGGCCCGCGTGGTGGATTATAGCCCATTCCCTCTCAAAGAGAGGAGGCCTGTGTCCCAGCAGTGGGAACATTAATAGGCTGATGATGATGATGTGATGGATGCAGCTGAATACCAGTATTTTAAATGGTGCGACTGCCTATCTGACCTCCACAAGCCAGTTAGTACTGGGTCACACGATACCCCTCGGTAAGACTGGGTTGTCAGACTTTTAAGGCCACTGACTACCTGTAACGACTGCCAAAGATCTACAAATCACAGCCGGGACCAACTGCTTAACGTGTTTTCCAAGGCACGGAGGAAACTCGGTATGTAAGGGGTGGTCACCCATCCACAGACCAACCCAGACAAGCACGGCTTAACCTAAAGATCGACACGAGCGGCTGTTATTATTTAACTACGAGCTCGTCAAAAGATCCTTATAAATAAAAAATGAGTAAGTAAGATTTTATTACGGTGTGAAACAGTACAATAATGTATAGAACATGACGTGACTACTAAAATATTTGTATGTCTGTAAGAAATGTATAATCACGGCCAATTGCGTAAACTGTATGGCTTTATGCTGATTGGAAAACTTCGACCATTCAAGGTCTATATCACGGCGTTGTTTATATTTGACCAACACACACCGACCCTCACCATTCGCAAAATTGAAGTGACAATGGCCTAAAGACCAACCACACTGCTAGAACCTTGACCAGCGGTCATCACTTTGGATTCTTAGTGACTTTTGCTCGCGGTCGACCACGTGGTAGTGAAAATTATACCACGGGACTTCAAATCCAGTTATGGGTGGTATACTATCAAGACTGCATCAATAGTCAGGTATTGAGGATGGTTGAGTGTCGTCGGAGTAAAAAGATTTATAAAATGTCGTACAAATATCTAATATTTTTGATCTATTCACTTAGATTCTTACCGTTGTTGTCATTTAAATATGTGATCCAGGACTTGTGATTTGAAATACCTTGTTTTGTTATTTTCAGGAAGCAGTTATTTTCTAGAGCATCTTGGACCAGTCTTTTGTTGTAATTTCTTATATCTTGTTCTAATACTGCGTTTAACTTCTTTATATTTAATTCTATAATACAAATCTCTGTTTGCACATCTATGCGTATACATATCTTTTACCTGGACGACCGAGCTTTGCTCGTTTTCTTTTCTTATTGCACGTTTTCTAAAAATGAAACCTAGCTAGATCGATTTATCGCCCCCGAAAATCCCTGCATACTAAATTTCATGAAAATCGTTGGAACCGTTTCCGAGATTCAGAAATATATATATATAGGTAGACAATACAAGAATTGCTCGTTTAAAGTTATAAGATTTTTGCAATCTGACATGCCATATTAATAACAACAACATAATTATATGTGTTGTTTATGGTAAATAAACCACTTTGCATAAGTAACTAAATAGAAGAAGACAGTAATGTCTAAGGGCGCCTTCACATTACGTCGCAAGCAGTGCGGCAGCAGCGCGGCAGCCGCGCGATAGCAGCGGATGCCTTCTCATTACAAATACAGCTGCGCGACTAAGGGTGGCCAGTTCATTTCCACAATGGACTTAATTAATCATTTACTGTTGTTGTTATTCATGAATAAACATGTCCAGTTAGGGTCAACTTACGTGTCCCGACCTATACGTACGAAAAGTCCTAAATACGTATCAATAATATAATAAAATAACATATATGTACCCGCTGCACTTTTCTCTGGCCCGGTTTTATTACTGAAATTTGGAATAAACAATTCACATAATTCATTCCAGTTTTTCTTTTTTATGGTCCTGTTGCTGTAATCATCGGTCCTCGAATCCCACAAAGCTGGACGTGTTTGAACTTGAATAATAAATTGTTCTGTGTCAAATTCGCTCATTGTGAAATAATGTTCTACCGTACGTATGATTGCAACACTGGCTCGAAGTCAACTGACAGCACGCGGCTGCCGCGCTGCCGTCCAGTATGGACAATCACGTGTCGCGCGGCTGTCGCGCTGCTCTTTTTAGTATGGAATTAGCCGCCTGTGAACAGTGCGTCGCGTCTGTCGCGCTGCTATAGTCGCGCTGCTGCCGCACTACTTGCGACGTAATGTGAAGGCGCTCTTATGGTGGTAATTCTACCTAATGTACCACTATTGCGTATTGAGGAATGCTACTATTTACTTGATTTAGAAAGATGTAGTTATGTAGTTAGGTTATAATATGCAGATTTTTATGGTAAAACATTATTTGGGTACAATAGTATAATCTCAATATGAATGATGTAACCAAGATTTTGTAACAATATTTTGATTGAAAAGAGTGTCCATGGAGTTTCTTGCCCATTCTTCTCCATAGAGATCTGCGCTTTGGAATGGGCAACTACTTTCACAAGTTATTATGCATTGTGTGTGTTCTGACATTCAAAAGTGCCTGTAATGGTCTAATTGAAATGAAAAAGCTTTTAAGTTTTGAGTTTTTATAGTGTTTTTAACATAACAGCACGCCTGTAATCCCCGTAGGGTTAGGCAGAGGTGTACTAGTAATAGTACACCTACATTTCTTGGCGTTTCGATGGCAATCTAAATTGTGTCTTCCCAGACGTAAGCTACAGTTTGGTGCTTTCAGTACCGTTCATCAGTTCCTGTAATTAACAAACAACAGGACACGCAGGTCACGATATTAAGTGCTCCATCGTTTGTGGAACAGTACCACATTTACACTTCAGGGCAGAGTCATTAATGAATCTCCACCTGAGAAAATTTTCCTTCCGGCCAACCTGGGTCCGGAGTCAATTTAAAGACTTCCAGGTCAGGCAGTAATAAAAATAGTAAAGAAAAGAATAAAACCAAATAAGTAGATTACCTATTTCTGAAACTAGTTGTACACTTGTACGAAAGAATAGTTTACCGTAATATGCGGGTCGTGGCTATCAAAGTCTTTGGCCGGAGAATTTCCTACGCACACAAAACTGTTTGGTTGAATATATTGGAATAACGTTGTTCTAGTTTTGTTGAGGTTTTCTTCGATGTAGTAAAATCAACGCGATTGATCAGCGGTACAAATTAATATATTAACTGTTGAGTTGTAAGTAGCACTTATGTACTCACATAAAATTAGTAAAATATAATTATTATTTTTTCGAAGAAGTGTTGCTAGCTCAATTTCGCTAGCGTAGTTATTATTCAGATACACAGTACCATCCTAAAGTTAGTTAAAAATGTTCACTTCAGACTTCACGTATAGATAGAAAAACCATTTATTTAGTGCTCACAAAAGACATAGCACAACACACAGAAGCACAATTAAATGCCTTAATACTATCTTAAATACTAGTTTCAAATGTTGAACTGTTGCATTATAACGTTTTTATGGACTAAAAACTCTAAACTAGTAATCCCTGATAAATAATGCGCATAATTTCTGAAGTGAATAATTTAAACTAAATTTTGTAGGGCATCGTACACCATCATTGTCTCTGCCGCATGTCGAGGAACTACAAACAATTGTTGAAGTGAAAACTTCTTTAGCATCGTTGTAATTTGAAAGTCGATGAAACGAAAAAGCGACAGTAAAAAGAGACAGACACATAAATTCATAAGATTTAACGTGGGAGAAAATGAGATAGGAAGCATTATACAGTGTTTATCTTGAAGCCAAAATTTTTGAAGGTTTCACTTCTACCACGTGTGAATTGCACACATGTTTTTTCACAAATCTGGGGTATGTGAGATCGCGTGGTTGAT